>BRZM01000042.1:495397-786063 GCA_033238685.1 Lates japonicus | reverse complement strand
GGGGGGGGGGGGGGGGGGGGGGGGGGGGGGGGGGGGGGGGCATGGAAAAGCTCAGCTGCGGTCAGAGAGCGCTCAGTTGGAGCAGAGAGTGAAGAACAAAGCACCCAGTGATTTTCATTTTTTCCCTCTTTGTCTGCTTTATATTGTACACAGACGTGTCCCTCTTTTCTTTACTGGAAATAAAGGAACTTTGAAGAAGACACACACACACACACACACACACACTTATGGACACACATGCATGACCATGTGCACACACACTTTTGTGTGGTTAATTGAATTATGTTTATACAGTAAGTCAAACGATTTATTTTCACTGTGAAAGAAAGTGCCCTGCAATGCGAAGGCAGTACTTAAAAGAAAAAAAAGCACCACAGAAAAGGGCAATGGAGGACACACAGAAGTATTTTTTAGGAAATGGCTCAACAGATTTGAAACCTTTGATACTACATTGCTGCAACACAAAGGTCTATGCTCTTGTATGCTCATGACTGGATGGAAACAGAGGTTTCATGTGGTCTCAATCTAAAGGGTGTAAAATATTCATTACCCACGGATAGGTTCTGCTCCCCCAAAATGAATAGGCTTAAACTAATCCTGTCAGAAACTGTCATAAGAAATCAATCCACCACAAATAAGTGAAACCCCCCCAAAAATGGGAGCAGTTCAAGTTAAAAATGTCTGACATTCCAAAATACTGTGAAGAAATTTTATGGAAGGAAGGAACCATTGCAAGGTGATTCCATGTCTTTCTTTCCTGGAAGCTTGGTATTGTAATTCCTGCCTTAAATCTTTGTTTGAATTTCTGGACTAAGATACTAAATATAAAAATGTGTTAGGGGCAAAACATCAAATTCAAACTCATACCTGCACTGGGATGGTGGTGAGAGAGAAGAACTGGCCTGCAGGCTTTCATACAACATTACTCAGTGTCCCTATAAAACATTTTGTTACTAAAACACTTTTTCTGTGCAGGATATGTAACAATATGAAATGAAGAATATCTTCAGTTTGGAGGGCCTTTATATTGTTAAATTATAAGACACATGTGAACCATTTCTTGTTTAAATCACAAAAACCTATATTGGAACCAAAACACTGAAACTCACTTGCCTATTTTTTGTAGAAAAGAACACTAATGGCTGCTCTGCTGAAACACATACTTTGTTAGTGATACAAGTGACCCTCAAATAAACTTAGGTTGAAGCTTGACCACAGCTATGAGGTCAAATCTGGTGAAGTTATGTTCCACAGCTTGCCAAGCCCAGTACAACACAGGCACTAGAGGAGATAGATAACTTTTATTCAAACTCAATTTGTAACCATCAAGCTGCAACAACATGGACATTTCAACAGCTGCACAACTTCTGGATGAATTCCCATCAAGCAGTCAAAACAAAACTGAGAAAAAAAATAGTTTCCATCAGGTACTGGTGTGAAACTACTGTAAACAGGGGGCTGAGAGATTTGAAGACCTCCTTAAACTCTACTGTAACTCCAGGTATGTTGTGGCAGATCCTTACTGCTTACCACCAAATAGTCTGTGTCCTCTGTCCACTCATCACACAGTATTTTCATTCACAGCCACTGCACTGTTGTGTATAAATCAAAGATGTGTTTAAATACACACGCATGGAAGATCACTTTCAGTCACGGCCTCAGGTGGTCTGTGATTGCAGAATGCAGAGACCCTAGAAAAAATGTTTAATGCAGAGATAGAAAACACTATCTTGTCATCTGCTGCTGCAGTTTAAGAATAACAGGTAGTGACACTGGTTTCTGGCTGATAGCACCTCCACAGCTGAGCAGTATCTGTATTCACAACTAGATACCGCAACACCTGTTAACATAATCGCTCAATCACTGGTGAGTCAACTGTCAGAGTTGCAGATTACACACTTTAACCTATAGAACCTCCTCCACATCCCACTTCAATCCGACCCACATTTTCCCTCTGTCTCTTCCCTCTGTATTCTCTGAATCCCTGTTGTAGTTGTGCCAGTCGGCCACAGCTGGGCGCTGTTGCCTAACTCTCCCCCTGCCTCCCCTCTCTCTCTCCATCAGCCCTGCCTGCCTCTCTCCTGCCTCTCTGCCTCAGCCAACCCGGGCTGTGCCGAGCTGCTCCCTGCGGGATCAGAGCGCTCCCCCGCCGGGACCCTTCTCTCACATCCCCCTGCTGGGACGCGGCTACATTTCCAGCCAAGCACTGCCTGCCTTGGCTTTATTATGTGTGTCTGCGCCGCAGCCCCGCCAGCAGAGGCAGGCAGAGGAGGAGGAGGGAGACTGGTAGCCAGAGTCAGGACAAAGAAAAAGCAGGGAGACAGAGGCTAGCGAAGGGTTAGACTGGTAGAAATATTAGGCTGCTATTAATACCACCGGTAGGGCATTGGGAAATATTAACAAAAAGAAAGCGTGGGTAGTAAAAGCAGTATTCCCCTCGGGGTGGAGATGCAGGGGAAGAGCGCAATGTCCATGCCACCAGACCACCACCACCACTGCCTAGTGTAGAATAGCGGGACGGAACATAGAAGGCTGGTCGGTTCGGATCGGTGCCGCTTTCCAGGAAGGAAAAGGAAAACCAAACAGACTGAAATAGTTTCGATAAACTAAAAAAAAGCACAACGAAGAAGCCAGGAGCGCGAGGGAAGAAGCCACGTTTCATTTCGAAAGCAATTTCCCAAAACATTCTCCGTCGCCTCTCCTCACCTGGACCGTCACGTACCGCTGTGGCACCGCCACCCCGCATTCGGACGGTGCCGCTGTCACTTTTACTTAATACCGCGCGGGACCTGCTCAGGTGTTTGCCGCGCGCGTGGCTGGCAGCTCGCGCTCCGCTCCGCCAGTGCTGGAAGAAGTCGGAGCGGCACGAGCGCCCAGGCTGCACGGGAGAAGCAGAACGCGTGCAGGGGGAAAGAGAAGAAACATAAAAAGCGAAGCTGTCGGCGTCGCGGCACGCTGTAACGAAGAAGAAGGGAACACCAACGGGAAGTTGTTCCCGTTTATTCTACAGGTTGTGCTAGCCATAGCGTCCACCGAAGAAGAAAACGCACCAGAAGAGCCGAGTTGTCGCCTCCGAGCCGCTTCACTCCCGGTGTGTTTGGTTTGTTGTCGTTGGACTAACGGCCGTTTCCCCACTCAGAGACTCAAGCTGCCGCATTGCAACAGGCGAAGAAGCAGCAGCGAAGTGGAGGAGGAAAGATAACCCGACTGTGTTCGCTTGTATGGTTAGCCGAAAATACGGAACGGAACAAAACAATTAGAGAATAAAAATTTAAAAAGCAGTTCGAGACCAGAGATGTCTAGACGAAAACAGGCCAAACCGCGCTCTGTTAAAGGTAAGAAACTGTTTATTTTTGTGCCTCGTGTGAACGGACACTTAAGTAAGGAATGAAACCAACGACTAAAGCCATGACCAAGATTTCATGCCCAACTCTGGTGCCTTGTGTTAGTTAATTTAATTTCCTCCCAGGAGGTTGCAGGCTCTCTCTGTGTAGTTTTACAACAAAGGTAAATCAATGTCTCACCTTAAAAAATAGTGCGTAAGGTCACTTTTAGTTTTGGGTCACTAATTGTTTGTAATTGGTCACGGCACTGTTTAAGACGGTTAAAATGTAAAACTAATCATATACTTTATTTTACTGCCTTTTATTGTTTCAAATAATCACATCATCGTCAGAAACAAGCTCTCAAAGAGCTACAGTGTGATTTCTGTGTCCGCTGGCTAATTGTTTTCAATTAGCTGCCACACTGTCAGAGCAGGAAAGATGATACACTGTTGTGTCGCGTTTCGGATTGCTGGATTGTGCTTTGGAGCAACTTGTAATTCACTTGGTTAATGGGCCAGTGTAATCTGGATTATTCCCCTGTTGTGATTTATTTCACTTGTCCTAAACTGCACACTGCTGCTTTGTTGTAGTAAATTTGACTGTTTGACCCCATCAAGTCAACTTAGCCCCCACTCTTACGTCTTTGGAGTCCCTCACATTTCTTTTCACACCAAAACAATGAACAGTTTGACTTAAAGCCCAAATTTCTTTCCAAATGTTGAAATCCCCCTCAATTTAAGAAAGGCACACTGCAAGGTTGTAGGCTACCTAGGCCCACATGCATTTGATATGATTTTTTTTTTATCTGGACATTTTCCTTTTTCTAAAAAGAAAAAAAAAAAAAGAAGAAAAAACCTTTCTAGAAGATTTACCTTTCTAAAACAGTGGCCTGAAAGGTTGAGCACAGAACTGACAGATGCATATTTTTAATATTCCTTAAAGTACAAATTGTTTGAAGGATTTCTAAAAATCCCTGTATTCAAAAATAAATGTATTATCCTTGCAAAATAAAGCCTCAGTTTCCATTCCCATAAAATAGTATTCATTGCTGTGCATGGGTGAGTGGGCATCATGCATGAGGGCATGTGGTGGCCTTGGCCTCCATGTTTCCTTTATGGGACCCAGATGGGCAACGGGACGAGCTGACCATGTGGTTGCCACCGCCTCCTCCTTTTTCCCCCCACCATATAGGCTTTCTCTCTGTGTGACTCGCTGGGAAAGAAGCAGTTCTCTGACAGTGATTCAGACTGGGTGGTTGGTTTGATTAGCAGCATGATCCTCACTGCAGGACTTCACCTTCTCCTGCAGGGTATGAAGTTTAGGGCTGTTTCATCTGAGATGGTGTGGGATTCATTTTATCCGTAGTAGGAGGCTACGTACATGCCACATATGAAATACTGATGATGTGTGTTATGGTCTTCACTTGGGGATAACTTTGTGATTGTAACATCTATTACTGCGGGCTTCGGTATATGTACAGGGAACTGACAAGTTTACGGAACAGTCGTTTCTCAGTTCAGTCCAGGAAAGAGGGAAGAGGATGTGATTGTGAGTGATGTAGTAACCTACAGATTCCACAGCCTCCTCAGGAATCTACTGTAAGGCCGGTTTCAGTTTTTAGTTGACACAGCTTGTCTTTATATCTGTAATAAAATTTGAATTGGAGTGAAAAGATCAACTACGTATTGCAGCCAATAACAACACGCAATAACAATTTTAGGGGAACTAAAAGAGACTCTCTGAAACTGAAACTAGTTTTGGCAAGCATCCTAATTTGTAAATCATTTTGGTGATATGGACTGTGACGCATGTACATCTTACTTGTTGTCTTGGGTTGAGTTAGGATTTTACGTCACAATCTGTTACCACCACAGTTTCCCTTCTTTCTTTACACTCTTAGACATTAAAATGAAATTAGCCACGAAATAAACTGTAAAGGTGTTGATGGATGCACACATGCACAAATGGCAACACGTCTGTTTTGTTGTAGATAACGTGATATTGATTAACGCCGGCACTGGCAGTATTTGTTCATCTTGTGTTCAGAATCAGAAAATGACCTATAAATTGTCATAGTTGTCACTGTCTGAGAATGTTTTTACTTTTGGTATGTTGGCACATTTTCAGGCAGTATTTTACTCAACCCATTTGTTTCTGTGTGAATAAAATGAATAGATCATTTACCCGCTAGCCTAATGTTTTGGAGGCCATTGCTGACTTAACTTAAATAATAGGAAGTAATGGAAATTCATTCTTTAGCGAGGACTGCACGCTTTGTTTTGGTTCCGGGTTTTCGTAATCAGAGTTTGGTTGTTGTCTCTCCCAAAATTGTTTTGACCAACAGTATAAAAAATACACAAAAGCAACAATTTATGAATATCTGAAATGGAAAAGATGATCGTCCTTTGACGTAACCAGCAAATGTATGATAAGTTCTTAAATCAGACAGCACGGTAAAGCTTACCTAATCGACTGTCCAGTCTGCCCCTGTTTCAACAATCGGTGATGGTATGAAGACCCTATCTAGTTGAACGGTTGGGGCCAGTGGCAGTCCTTGATTGGTTTTCCTCACTGCTACAGCAGGTGTTGTTGTACTCGGGGTGCTTTGTCAGTGGTGGATAAGCTGCTGACGGACCAATAGATCTGCCTTTTTTGCTGCTCTGTCGCTGCTACTGTCGGCGGTGATGGCGTGCGGCGTTGTGCATGCTTATGCTTGCAAGATCTACATTCTTACATTTGGTGTTTGCATGCGTATGGACATGCATGCCTTGTCTTCTCTCTGTGTTTGGAGACCGAGGCTGCCTTGGTGACACTGGCAACGGCCTGGATAACCAGGCTTGGCAGTCAGGCAGCCAAGCAGGCCCAGGCAGCCAAAGCACAAGGCTCTGTAGCGTATTGCAGGCACCAACCCTTGTGGTCTGGCACAACATAACACCGTGTTTTAACCTTAATAATATTATCAGCCATCTGTGTGTGTACACATGCGTGTTGCTATCTCCCTCACACACCTGCCCCTCTGACAACAGCAGACTTGGCATTGGAAGATGGAGAGGTGAGCAGGAGAGAGCAGACTAAGAGGTGGAGGAGAAGGCGGGCGAAGGGGCAAGAAGGGGTACTTGAGAGAGGTGTTTGAAACAGATGCAGTGGCACATAACGGTGGGCAGAGGAGTGATGAGCCAAGGGCAGTGGCATGGGATTATCTGTGTTTTAACGCTGCCGGGTCTTTCACCTGCTCTCACCCAACTCTGACTGGCTGGCTTGCTCTGAGCTTACCCTGACCCGGCCAGGCATGCTGGCTGTCCCTGTAAGCACAAGTCCCACCTCATCCATCTCCTGCTGTGATTTGCACTGACTCTGAGGTCCTGAGGAAAAATGTTTTCTGAGTATATAGTATAATAATAATTATTATGTGGATGTTTGGCCTCACATAATTTGTCCCAATTACACGAACAGGAGTCAGTACCCGATCCAAACTTTAGTTGACAACTGTGAACCAAATTACAGCATAATTAACAGCTACAACCAATAACTGAAAAAGTTAATGAAACACAACTTTTACTCTGGGTTCAGTGTTTTCTTTACAAACCATAGCAGGTTTGTATTCAAACAGAAGACCAGGGGTGGGGAAACTTGTGATTTGAATAGAACAGAATGAATAGAACAAGAATAATGTTTGTTGTCACTGTTCCAAAACAATGAAATACTATGTGGCTGGGCGCTGAATGCAGATGTGCCACACCATCTTGGTTATGACTTTTCTATCCTTCAAAAGTGACATATATAGGTGATGGAGGGTACTGTCATTTGTACGGTACTGTGACTGTTTACAAATAATTGAAATAATATTAATAAATTATTGCAAGTTTGTTGTGTTCACAGACAAAATCCTCTTTTCGAGGGTCTGTTTTTACTTTCCATTTGTTCACGTTCTATAAAAGGCACAAGGCTGGTTCTGTACAGCTTTCCTTTTGATTGTGGTTTTCAATAAGGTAAAAGCAAGGATGGATAAGGCCTTAACTGAAAATATTGCTTTCATTTGTGATATCAGTTCATTCATAATTGGTACATTGAGGTTACCGAGTTCTTACTTTCATATTTATATATGCCCATTGGCCAAAACTGTATAACAATATAAAATCTATCAAAACATAATGACATTGGTCTCATATATTACACTCATGCATGTTTCTACCTGCAGCAAGTTCTTCTGATGGTTTACTTGACCAGTCTGTAGACTTTTGCAAGTATTAAGGCGCGATGACAGTAAGGGGACTTGACTGGTGGAGGTCTGTTGGTGAACATGGACTAATGGCATGATGATTGTGCAGCAAAACTGGCTGATGAAGTTGAGGAAAGGAGGGAACAGCAGGAAGAAATGAGGAAGCGACTGCTGCTTATCAAACCATCTTTCTGGTTAATCGGTTTTAATGTATTGATATTTTATTGAGCCGGGCAGCAAAAATCTCCTTACTCATCTGCTCACCAACCTTTAGCTTCCCTCTATCTCCTCTCTCCTCTCCTCTCTCTCTCTCTCTCTCTTAGCTCTTAGCCCCTTGGTCTCATGCATTATGTGACGGTGTGTAATTACACATTAATAAATCGCTTCATTTGCAGGACTGGCAGGGAGTTGGCGCGCCTGCTCGACGAAATGGGGAGGGCAGGAAGAAAGACAGGCGAGGAAGAGAACACTGCACAGCTGGTTTGTTTAGAGTGTTGTTTGGTTGAGTGGAGCAAGTGAGTCACTGACCAAGAGGTTGAGTTTACTGTCGGTGTGTGTGAGCAGAACTCACTCTGGACTAATAACATAATTTCCTTTCGTCTCCTCCTTTCTACATCTTTACAGCTTCTTTCTGTTTGTATCTCTCTGTCTCTCTTTTCCCCTCTCACCTCAGCACGTTCCTTCACATTTGGTTTTGGTTCCACCACCTTTCACTATTAGCCATTTTTCTCGCTAAGCAGATTTTCAGTTGAATTATTAAGAACTTTTGCCTGTATTCAGCTGACGACATGATATAAACTACCGTAGCTGCTGTTTGCGCCTGGTGCGACCATGCAGTCATTTCACTGTCCAGACCAGGTGCAGTGACATGCTCACTGTGCTCGAGGAAAGGTGTTTTTCTCAGCTCGGTCTTCCACACCATAAACAGCTTGCGACCAAATTGTTCCCATAACGTCACTGAAAACATGAAATACCAAACTTGACGATCCAGATGTGCTTATTTGAAATATTTCCTGACAGAAAAAGTTGTTTGTTAACTTCTACACTGTATTTTTGAGCGTTCCTGAAATACCCAACAATACCAACAACATTAGAATGAGATGAGAAGAATGATTTTTAAAGGTATTAATCTATCTACTTTACTGGCACTAACTAACAATATGGCGATCACCTCAATCTTTTATTTTTCTTAGTTTGTGCTAATTGTTTTAGGGGTGAAAGGTAAGCAAACGCGATTTTGTTGTTGTGACTTGAAAAAACTCTACACTAGCTATGGAGGTCCATTTTCTTTATCAGTTAATCTGCGACATTTTTTCTGCTGATTGATTCATCATTGCTTTCTTAAAACGTAAGAAAATAGTGAAAAATTGCCATTCACAGCACATGTGATCAACGGTCTGACTATCTGAGAGACATTCGGTTTATTTTAATAGAAAGTGGTAATAACAAAAATAGCTGCAAATTTTGTTTGTGATTGATCCAAATAATGGATAATCATTTCATTCACTCTACACTATCTTACTTTCACACTGACTGGGCTGTGAACATTTCATGTGGTAATGTGATTTAAATGTAAACAGAGACTCTGGGATAGTAGTATTCATTGCTGGAGTTAGAGATTGTGTCCAATTAACTGCTCAAGATTTGAAATTAACAACCACCGCCAACCATGAAACGGTAGTGTACTGGAAATGTCATCAAGTTACAAGCCAGTTTGATGGTGCCAGACATCTGCCGCTGATTGCTCCCTCTGAGAAGGCAAAATAAAATTCTAAGCCACTGCCATTTAGATGCGTAATGCAGGGGCGTGACAGCAGGTCCAAAGTGCGCTGTTATTTTTGTTCGCCAACCAAAGTGCTGTGGAACTAGTATTATCCCAGTATCATTGACAGCAACAGCCAGTATGGTGTGTGGTGTGCATAGTGGTGGTTAATCTCTCATTCTCTTCCCCTTTCTCACTCTCCTTTCTATTTTTCTTTCTCTCTCTCTCTACCTCTCTCTCTGTCTGGCTTTTACTATTAGATCCAGTTTTAATGTGCCACTTTGGCCAGAGCACAGAGACTTTCATGGTACGACTGGCTCTTATAAAACTAGAACCACTACACATGTGGCTTGGTTATGAAGACAACAATACGTTTTTGGTACATCTGGTGCATAAGCATTTAAGGCACCATAAATGTTTTTGTTTTAATGTACTAGTAGGGTGTTTTATTACATTGCGGCTATAAATAGTGTTATGTGCTGTCAGTGTGGTAACCACACACACCTCACATCCAACATCTCATTTATAAGGCTTGTGTGGCTTTGCATTAGACTTGCTGAACAGCGACAAACACAGAAACTTTGATTGAGAATTCCATTGACTCTTCGGCAGGGAATTGGATTCGAGGTTACGGTAGTTGTTTTAATAGAGCAAACAAAACTAATGTAATTGATTGATTGGGCCAGCATTTTCATCATCGAATGAACGGGGTCATGTTGATCTGCTCTCAATTGAGAACAAATTACTACTGCAATTGAAGGCTCAGTGGTAGGAGGAGTAACCGGTAGAATATGCCTCTTTCTGGAACAGAGAAAAGCACAGGTGTAAATATGCATTTATGATGGCTGAATTCCATTCAGCTGTCTTAATTCAGGTCCGTGGTGCGGGTTTCTCACTCCTGGTTTACTGAGCGAACACAGTGGAGCCAATGGTTGGTAACGCGGTAACTGCTCCTAACAGTCATGCCATAGAAAAAGGGCTGTTGAGAAAAGGGAGGTGCGGTAAAAATATACACTGTTACGTTTGGCTGAATTCATGAGCAAAGACTAGGGTTTTCACCGAGTTCAGTTTCTTTTCCTCTTGTAAGGAAACTTCTGATGTTCATTAAGTGATCGAAAAGGTAAACAACTCCATGTTATGGTTGAAAACCACATTTCTGTTTCACTGGTTATTCAATGTAGTGCAAAGTCAGTTTGGCATCTGGCTTTATTAAGTGATCTTTTGATGGGTGACTTGTGTGACACTGAAATCAACCAGCAATAGTTATGATGTTAACAGGCCAATCCAGATTAACAACCACCCTGCATCAGGTTTAGTCGGGAAAATTTTGCTTTGTTTGAAATAATGGATAGGAAAAGGTCATATCATCTGGTAGGCTTGGTTAGGTTTTTATTATATGGAGTGTGTTTGTGTGTGTCTGCGCATGTGTGTGGATTCATCTGTGTGTCCAGAAAGGGTGAAGTCCCTCAGTGAGGTGTGTGTATGCCAGCGACAACTCCTCATCAGCGGCAAGCCTGGTGTGGTCGTTAACTGACACGCATGTTGAAATTATTGACGAGGGGCATCATGGGCCAGGACTGTGCCATTGTAGCGGCTTAGCTAGCCTCGTTTATCAGCTGCAAACTCACTGGACCTTAACACACACCCACCCCTCTGGAGACGAATGCACACACACACAAACACGCACAGTGTGGCTGGTCGGTGCGTGCCCATGACACTCTGCTTTTTAAGACAGAAGATGATGCTGAGTGTTGACCTCACGCGTGTGGTTCATGCACCTGCGCTTTACACACGCAGTCAATCCAGACTAACACTTACAAAAAGCAGATCTCCCCCCACCACCACTAGATATTCTCGAGGACATGGGCCTTCTAAGTTTCCTAGGCCGTGTGTTGTGCGACTATGTGTGCAATCTTTTACAGTCTCTTACCGAGGGTGTGTGGATTCAACTTTGACTTGCTGCAGTGTGTTGTCTGTCTAGATTTTAGTGTTTAATTAAGTCTTATGTCCTGTGGTGTCTGTTCCCTTTGTTTTAAAACATAACTATTATAGTGACTAAGATTTTTTAACTTCGTGGTCATTTTTTAGTCTTTCATTTGATCTTTCGGTAAAATGTGTTAACATGCTTTCATGACAGGATTGCCATGGCACAGGTGATGTCTTAGGTGCTCACTTTAGAGATGAACAACCGATTGCAAAAGCAAGAGTTTGATTAACGGTGACAAACAACAATGGAAACTAGGGTGAAAAGTGGAAAATATTTGCTGGTGCAAGTCTGGTATTTACATTCTACGTTAAGTGTTCTGTTCATTATAATAGTATTTGGATTAATTATAGCCTAATTTAACCTTTTCAGCACTTATTTTTATCATTATGATTTTAAAAAATATTTATACAAAATCTGTTTTTAAAAATGCACTGGAAAAAGTGGTTGGGCTCTTTGAAGATTCATTGACATGAGTCTGCTGTGGGTATAGCCAGTGAGCGTGTCAGCATCTGTGTTCAGTGTGTGAAGTTGGTAGCATGGGAACAGCTAAGCTTATTGTTTTGGACATAATTGCAGCCAAGTCTTCCTCTCATTCTGTTGCCTCTTCTCTCCTTCCCTCTCATTCCTCCCCGTCACACCTCCCTCCCTTGCACCACGCCACTCTGATAATCTCTCCCCCCCTCCTTCACCACAATTCTGTGTACATTAAGCATTGTGGTGGAGCTTCCAGTGCTTGGCTCCCACACCACGACCATAGCCCCAATGGGCTACCCTTCTCTCTCTGACACACACACACACACACACACACACACACACACACACACACTGCTGTTGATGAAGCGTTTTAAGGAAATGATCTTGCTGGTTTGACCCTGCATAACCTCTCAAGTTTGACCAGGTCAGAAGTCAGGTAGGGTCAGGTTTTCAGGCAGAATACTTGTTCTTTCTCATTTTCTGTTGCTCTTTTTGTACATCTTGTTTTCTGTGCTGTGTGGTTTCTGTGTTTTGTCTCATTTTCTTTGGCGGTTGCATAAACATTATATAAGCTTATATCGTTATCACATATTCTGGTATGCTCAACTTTTCAGAAGCATCATGTATGGTCTTAAGGGTAAATGAATATTTTTATTCAAATGCCAAGCCGCTTATTGGAGGGATATCTGCGGTTTTTATATGTACTATTACATGATTCAAGGCTGTTTAAAGACCCCCATTTTCAACACCTTTTGCCTGTATTGTGCATGCACTGCTTACACATGGACAGTGTGTGCGTGTCACATAGGCGTGGAGTGCTTCCCAGCAAGACAAGGCTTGTGTTCACTTCTTTATTGGACGTCTGCGGGTCTTTTGTAGTACACCCACTATATAGATATACTACACAATGGTTCTTTTTTTAGCGCTTGAGTCTTCAGTTGGTTTCTAACTCGCCTTTCCATTCACCCTGCAGTCAAAAGGCAAGAGAGCCCTGCTGAGACATACAATGGGTGAGAGTGAGGAGGAGTGAGAGGCAAGAGGCGAGAGAGGGCACTGAATAAAGCAATAGAAATGTGAAAAGAAATTTAATTTGATGTTTTTGTAACTTAAATTATACTTTCTTTACAAGTAAAGCACTGTGCAGCAGATTCAGTCTAATCTTTATGTACAGTTTTATTTTATTGCTCATTACGATATTCTAAGCCTGTCAGATGCTTTATAAAATAAAAATATATGTATTTAATAATTGGAGCAGATTTTAACAGCAGTGCCCAGTAAGTATAAAGGAGCCTGATGACCACCAAGTAATTTGTTTATAGATATTTTCTCAACACTTGAAAGAAAAAGCGGATTAACAGTCAATGTAAATGTCAACATCCACACTGTTCCTTGGCTGAGGTGTGATCGTGTGGTAATGAACTAATGTTTGACACAGTTATGGTGTCTCTTTCCTCCGCGTATGCTCAGGATAGCCAGTTTTGGGAGCGAACCTGTTGGTTCTGGTTAGGGGTGATACTTTTCTGACTGCAGTAGATTTCCAGAGTGACTTTGGTGTTACTGATAACAACAACAATAAGAGAAGATGATGGTGGTGTCTTCTCTTGTATATGGTCCCTAATAAAAAGCTTTTATGTCCGTATCAAGACCAGAATGAAATGGAGGCAGTGTTGGAGGAAAAAGTGGTGAAACAGAAAAGAATAAAATTACATGGTGAATCAGTGTGAAGGTGTGTGTGTGTGTGTGTGTGTTGGTCAGTGCAATTTTAAAAATGCCGAAGTACTGTCTGCCTTAGACTCAGAGTTGATAAGCAGTCTGGGGACCAGCATACCCACTCTCCTCTCCTCTCCTCTCCTCTCCTCTCCTCTCCTCTCCTCTCCTCCCATTTGCAAAAGTAGTTAAACAACTTACTAGCTGAGACAATGGCTCTCTTTAGGAGAGTGATATCTGCACATTTATTTCTTGTTTATTGACAGCGTGCTGAGCCAATGTGTCTACTCTACCAGAAGTGCAATCAGGGGTGGCAAGTGCACGTACTATATTATATCTAAGATGAACTGTGGCACTGGTTGATTATCTCTGTGAACAAAAATAAAAGATAATGTGAACCCTGTTGTCGGTGGAGCTTGAATGTTCATTTGGCGGTTTACGGCTTCGTAACAACTATGACCAAAGTCACTCCTACGTTTCAAACATTAGTTGATTGATTTATTTTTTTCATCATGGGACTAAAATCTGTTGCTAAGCAATAGCAAAAACTACATGCTAGCTAGATTGTATTTGTTGCCGAGGCAACATTAACAGTGAGCTATCGAAACGTTGGGAATATTACGATGGTTGGTTGGGTGTAATTATATATTTAAAACTCCTCATTTTACTCTCCCAAAAAGTTCTACAAACTTTTGCACAGTTTTAATTCGGTTGCAAGACAAAAACATCGGAAGCAGATGGTAGATATTTTGGGTTGTTTCAAAAATGGAAAGTAAGGCGTGTTTTAGAAGATGCTTGATTGTCGTCTACTCACTCAAAACAAACAAACAACCAGCATGCTCCCAAGCACCGCAGCGCCGTGTGTATATTTTTCTTGTTGCTCCCAGAAGGAGAGTGACGGCGGTTCGTCTGTCGCGGCGATGCGGCATGACACAAAAGCTGTTTATTTCCTTTTTCTCTCTGTCGCCGTCTCTCTCTCTTTCTCTCTACTCTCCTGTAAAAACCCCTAATCAAGTTTGTGTCAAGCGTAAATAATGCCTTGTGTGGTGGTGATATTCGGTCAAAAACGCTCCCCGTTACCCACTGAGAGGCAATTATGTTATCCTCCCACCTCCTCACCCTCCCAGCCTTCACAGCCCTTGATGATTGTGTACTGGCAATGTTGTGTGTAATGTGTTAACAGGTGGCGGTGAGCAATACGCGCTATGTTACCATAATTTGTCTCATGTTCTTGACAACATTTGAATCTGTCTCACGTTTAGAGCTCAGATATTTCTAATGGTGGCGAACTCAGTGCCTTTTTGACTTGTGTGTGTGTCCGTGTGGCTGGCGTGTGGTTATTGGAGGCTGCTGGGGGAACTTCTAGTTCAGTTATTTCTGGAGCCTTCCCCAGAGTCGAGGTACTCCAGAGGAATGCTTTCCCTCTCCTCCTCTTGCCCTCTCTTTCTCTCTCTGTCCTACTCCTTATCTTCCTCCTCACTGCCCTCCTTCACCTCTCGTCCTTCCTCACTGATGCTTTCATCCTCGACTCTTTCTCACCTTTTCTCTCCTTTACTGACTTTCCTTTCCAGTCTTTCGCCGCCCTCTTTTTTTATCTTCCGTTTTCCCTTTACTCCTCAGTCTCCTTCCTTTCCTCTTCTTTCCTCTCCCTGTCTCTTCTGCTATCGATTCCTCTTCCCGCCACACTCTCTCTGACAGACAGAAAAACAAATGTCAGATCAGAGAGGCTCTTTAATCTCAAGCTGTGTTGTTTGGCCCTGAACATCAACTCTGTGCTCGTCGAGTGTGTGTCTGTGTGTGAAAATGAGTGTTCTGCTCCGTAGGTGTTGAGAGAGGTGAATTTGTTGTGTGTTAATAAGCAGTTTTTGTAGTACTTCATGCATGTTGCATGTGTGTGCGTGTATGAGTGTGTTTATGTGTGAAGAGAAGGCCCACTTCCCAAGTAGGAATAAAGATAAGACAGAAAAGCTTTTCATTTTTGCATCTTTATTAGCGATGTCATTCTGTCTTTGGTTCAGGCTTCCGTGTCTTTCAGTCTTACATCAATAATTTTTTTACTTAAACCTTTGGGATGGTGAACTGATGTGTGTGTGTGTGTGTGAGAGAAAGTGGGAGAGCATGTGTGTTTATGTTGTCATATTATGTTGGGGGTATTTTCGGGGATGTTGGAGAGGTTGCATAGCAACTCAGTTGGACAGCACAGCATGGTTTAAAACCACAGTGAGCTCATATGTAGAAAGAAACAAATGGGAAGGTGAGAGACAAAATGGGTGAAGAGGTGAGGATTGTTGGAAGAGAGAGTAGGGATGACTGAAGGTAAGAGAATAACAGAGACTGCGAAAACAAAATCAGATAGCAGAAACATTCTGGATCAAGAGAGAGGGAGAAAAAGGGAAAATGATGAGAGGGGAAGAGTGGAAGAGAGAGATGGTGGAAAGAGAAAGATAGAGAGGGCGATGGAGCTTGTCCGCCAGGCTTTGTGTGGTTGTTGTTCTTTCTCTCTGCCATCCATCTAAGCCCTCTGCTACCTCTGTCCCTTTACACACACTCTCACAAACAAAAGCGTGCGTGCACACACACCCACACTGTCCCAAACCCCAGACTAGCCTGGTGTTTCTGGCCAGTGGCTCAGTGCTTGGGATGTGTGTCAGTGTGTGTGTTTATGTGTTTTAAGGCTGTTTTGTTCAGAATGCACGCAGGCAGAGAGAGCGGTTTTACTGCTGATAAAAGTATTTGGTTAATCAGCTTCTGTCCCCGTCCCCTGACTAGAAGTGTTTGCATGTGTGTGTGTTTGACACAGGCCATTGAAGTTGGTGGGGCTCCCGGGGGGTGGGCTGGGGATGGAGATTGGCATCAGCCCTCGGCCAGTAGCGTCACAAAGTCGTTCCTGAGGGACAGGAAGGGCAGCCAATGAGAGAATCCCTCTGGAGCTATAGGGAGAAGGCGGGTTGGGGAGGGGGAGGTGGGGGCTAGGAAGTGGGTTGAAGAGGGGAAGTAAGAGGGGGAGAGGGAGGGAGACAGAAAGGGAGGGGAGAGGAAGAAAAAAAGGAGTGTCTAGGATGAGAAGTGGAGACAGATAAAGAGAGAGAGAGAGAGTCGGATGACAATTACCCTCTTGACTTCTGTCCAGCACCAGTTGTCAATCAGCCCGCCGCTCGGGGAAAAGAACCAGCCTATCATTGGCTACAGTGACCCACATCCCGCCTCTCTGGGCCACATGATTGGCCACAGTGACCCGTTCGTCAAAGGGATCTGGGAACACCAGAGCCTTGGGCTGCCTTGGGAATAAATGGCCCTGATACTGTGCGTGCATGCATGTGTTGTTTAGGAGGAAAAAAAAGACAAAGGGCTTTCTTATTGAGGCTGTAACTGCTTTCATGGGACAGAAGAGAGTGAGAGACAAGGATGGAAGGGGAGCGAATGGGAATGTGGTAGAAGAGGGGAGATACTGAGGGAGGTGAGGAAGAGAGATGGAGAAAAGGACAGACAGAGGGATGAAAAAGAAATTGACAATGGGTGACTGAGGAAGATGGATGTTAGAACAAAACATTGAAGGGGAGAAAGACTTTAGAGATGGAGGGAAGAGAGACAAGAGTGAGGAAAGATGGCAGGAGGTGGATAGTGAACAAATGAAGACAGGATAGAGTGTGTGAGTAAGGGAGAGAGGGAGGGAAATTAAATGAGGTTGTAAATACAGGAGGAAAAGATGGAGGTAGAGAGAGGAGTGGAGAGAGAGGTGTACTGTTGTACTGCTTTGTGTGTGTGGGCACGCACATGCACATGGATAATTAATGACATTACACAACATTTGTGTAAATATTTGTTTATGATAACATCATCATGATGTGGAGGCATAACTTCATTTTACCTTTTCAGTTTTATTTAGCAGCTCTTCTCTTCTCTTCCCCTTTGATGTATTGTAAATCTAAAATTGGAGCATGCCAAAACAGCCGTACTTCACTGTTGTGTGTTAGGTATTATCTGCCAGCTTTAGTATGGTTAACCTGCTTTTCCATTATGAGTGCCTTATTTTGGAACAACAAACTTTTTTAATCCCTCATTGTCAAGAAAGCTTAATAGAAGCAGGTCACACCCTCTTTTCCACCCAGAATGGAGGTGTTGTAGAGGATTGGATTGGGTGTAGATAGAGCAAAATGTGTGTGAATGTCCAAGATACTCTGTTGTTACATATTCCCCTGTGGGTGCAACTTGTAATAGTTTACCAGCTAGTATAACAGTGGATCTGTTTTTCTAGATTCAGGTGCTGTGTTGGAAAACATAATTAACTGTCCTCACTCTTAAACCCATGTGTAAATATTTGCAGTGCACTGCTAAAATTAGAGACTGGAGATGGAACTCGCATATCATTCCTGGGCTGTATGATGGCTATAGGTGTTCAATCACCTGAAAGAAAGGGACTAGAGATAGACCGATATGGTTTTTTCAGGGCTGATACCGATACCGATTATTAGTTGTCAAGGAGGCCGATAACCGATATTCATTTGCAGTAAAAGTGAAAATATTGGTGTCAAAATTTTGAATAATACAAACTCCAACACTTAACTTAGTTTAAATGCCTTTAAGCATATGTTTATTAAACAGCTTTTCAGATTTGCAACACGTTAAAGGTTTTTTTTATCTTAGACAATAGACAGCTTTGTTTTAAAATTCTAACAAAAAGTCCAGGGAGCTCCCAGGCTCAGCAGCATGTCTTATAAAGTTAAATGAAAACTTATGAAAACAAATAAATAGCTCCCTAAACTTTTCTACAGTAAATAAAGTTTTCCAAAATTTCAGTATAACTGAAATGTTATTTTATCTTTCACTTATATTTGTTTTAAGTTCAAACAAAAACAAAAAGTGCAGGGAGTTCCCAGGGTCAGCAGCATCTCTTAGCTCTGAGCTTCTTCACGGCAAAACTTTTTCTCCTCTCCGCCGTGTGTGTGAGCACTGTGCATGCACAGCTTTCACTGCTGATTGGCTGTTACCTGTGCCGTGGCTCTGCGTGTAACCAATCAGATGGTGCTGTGGGTGGGACAATGCTGGAGATAGAGTAGTGACTGCAGACAGAGAGGCGCGGCTGCATCAGAGCCAAAATAACTCAGTTTTAAATTGATCTCTTATCGGCCGTTGGATTTTAAAAAAAGGCAGATGCCGATATGCGTCAAAATGCAGATTATCGGCCCGGCTGATTATCGGTCTATCCCTAAAAGGGACCTCATACATTTTATGCACAGTTGTGGATGACTTAGCTCTTAGTTGAAGTCAGTTCAGGCTGGGCCCTAATCACATCAAAAAGTATTATTTTAAAGGGTTTGGCTCTGTGCTCTGTGGTCTTAGCAGTGCAGTTTGATAAATTGGACACATTGCTATAATTGTGTGCCTTATTGTCCAGTGAACTGTAGAAGCCCATTACATTGCAGGCAGGAGTAATATTTTGTTTTGCATTGCAATTGTTGTCATTACTGTTTCGGTGCATACTTATGTGTATGTTTGCATCTGATTATTTACTCTATGTTGTTTTGGATTTGTGTCTGTGTTGACAGAGGACAGATATTGTAGTGCTCCTGTATACTTCATTCTTCTAACTCCAGTAACCAGTAACTAAGATACGAGGAGCTGTGATTCCTCCATATGTGATGACAAAACAGCACCTTCAGCCTCTGTCTTTGACATTCCTGACATCTGCAGACTTCTTACACCAAATCTGCAGAAATTACTTAGGCTATAACCCATGTTTACATTATTATTTCTTAGAGGTACTTCAAAACCTTACATACTCAAAGAACACTCTCTTCTTTAGTGTTCTCATTAACAGGAACTGCATTTGGTGTATTTGCTGAAACACATCTAAAACACACATTTGACAGAATAAGGTGTCTCAGGGATTAACATAAGCAACAACAAAAGCAAGGCTTAACTGTTGTATGTATGCAAGTCTGTATAGATGCTCCAAGGATTCCCAGTAGCATCTTGTTTGCTTTGTGTCAAACACACACGCTCGCACAAATTATGCACAGGATTTTTGTTTGTGATGAATTTGTGCAGTGTGTTTGTAATGTTGAGGCTGAGTGTGTGATCTCTAGGTGTCTGATGTCTCAGTGATTATTGGCTTGCCTACAGGTACACTACTTCTGCCTGTAGCATGTATGTGTATATTTGTGTGTGGCAATGTTGCATAGGCCTGTGCGACATAATCTGAAAACAAGATCACAATTAATACAGAGTAAGACTCTCCTCTTATTAAATCTCTGTACTTTTGGGTGTGTTAAAGGGGTGTTCTGCTAATGAGGAATTCATTTACTAAACACATCAACATCACTAAAATTACGCTAGTCAAAGATAAATAATGCTAGTTTTTTTTTTTTTAAAACATTTTTTGGTCAATAGATGTTACATCTTGAAACCTGAAACATGATTAAGTTTTTGCTTCTGCTGAGTTAACAAATGGAAAACTATGTTAATGTTTTTATGTGAGAGGACAGTAAACTTTGTTGGAAGATTAGCATTGGTTATTAATGTCCCTGTCCACACAGATAAGGCTGATCAGGGATGTCATCAAACTCCATGAACTTGGAATTTGTTTTTCCTGACATGAAACAAAACTGACAAGAAAATAATAGCTGAGTCTGTATGTGCTCATGCAGCCCGTAAGAGGTCTCTTGAATCAACATAGGTAAAACCACCAATGTGGATGGACCATGGGGGTCTTCAATTTGACACACTAAAGGACCAAGTACAGGTGGGGCTAATCAGAAGAAATTGAGACACAGACTCTAAGCTACTGATACTAGCTTAGCTACTGAGTTTAGATATTGACACACAACCACTGACAGTTTACACTACATCTGGTATTGTCTGATATCACCATTAAAGGCCTCCTAAAAACAAGGAGACTTAGTTTGATAAAAGGAGAGTGACTTTTACAAAAACCATCAACTCAAAACTTGTGCCTTAGAAATGATCATTTAATCGTTAGTGCCTGCCCAAAGTGCTGGGTTGTTAATCGGCTTATCGTGACAATTTATATTTTTCAAACTAGAGGCCTGAATGTGAAGGGAAGTGAGATGTACTGTAGGTGGAAAAGAGACGAAGCAACATAACAGTGGAAAGGCTCATTAATTGGATATCTTTCCCCACATGTATATTGCTGTCCATATGCAGGTCTCTCTCTAAGAGCATAGTGTCTGTAATGGTGTACACTAACTATAGGTACGCAGTCTTGAACACACTTACACTTGAATGCTCCATGCTTTTACTCATACAGTATGTGTAAGCATGCTCAACCCTTCCCACACAACCACAGTCATATACCCTCCGCCAACCCCCTGGTGTGTGTGGGGTTCACAGTAACAGTGTGTGTGTCTCTGAGGGGGGCAGAGAGGAATCTGGGAGTCTAAATAAAGCTATGTGTGCTTGGCTAATGAAACACACTGTATTCCCCACAGTCTCATCAAGAAAAATGGGCTTTTATTAGAGACAGAGTTACCAGTACATCTAGGTCTTTCTAACATCCAAAACTCTTCTCAACTAGCCTAACAACATTGTTTTGTCATGATGCCACTTTTTTGTCAGTGAAAGAAATACAGATACACCAAGAACTGGGAAACTCTGGCCAAACCAGTGTGTGAGGGAACATTGCTGTCATGAAATGAAACCTTTGATTCAGATTTATGTCTGTAAGTGATACAGGTCCCGGTTGTAATGTAGGTTTCAGAAGATTCTTCCTCCTTTCTAAAAGTCAGTAAGACAGCATAATACTAAAGGATATTTATTTATCATCTCATATAAATTCATTTTACTACCTCAAATTATCTATAAACAGATGTTGAAGTATCATGTATACATCTTTGCATTGCATGTTGCTAAAGATAGCAGGTATTACCCATCTAATATCATCATGGAGCCCAAGCCATGGTTCAGTTGTGAGGTAATCTGCTATAGGTGTTTTGGAGGAAAGCCCGTTTTTATTAGCTCAGAGGAAGTACTTTATTTTTCTTCTGGTTTTCTCTTCCCATACCTTCTCTCATCTGTTTCTGTCTGCTGTGTTTGGCAGACTTGTTAGTCATGGTGGGAGGTCTCTATCTGCACTGGGTTCTGTTTAGGCAGACATACAGCCTTCAAGTCAAAATCCTGTGTGTGTCTGTCTCGAGTGCATCCGTGTGTGTTTGCTGTACTGTGTGTGCATGTGTGTTTGTCCAGGGATCCATTAGTTCGTTATTAGCACACTGTGGTCCACATCTGGCCCTCAGAACCAGCTCCAGCCCCTGATACTTGAATGGTGATTTCCGACTTCATCCTAATGCTGTAGTCCTGACCCAGGCTTCTTTAGTCTCAGTCTCTCACACTGAAACTAGTCAGCTCCATCTGGTTTTTGATCCATATTTGAAAACCGTGCATGAGCCAATTCAAGGATTAAATATGTATATATGTGTGTTTTTGGTTGTGCCTCAGAATCTCATTTCTGTCCATTAGCATTACAGTGTAGGCGTGCTCTGCCTTGAAGCACTTCTGTATGTGCATATAGTCACTAGCACCTGCAGATACAGGTCAGGAGCTTCAGTTAATATTCACATCAAACGTCAGAATGGAGAAAAAAATGTGATCTCAGTGACTTTGACTGTGGCATGATTGTTGCTACCAGACGAGCTGGTTTGAGTATTTGTGAGACTGCTGATCTCCTGAGATTTTCATAGACAACATTCTCTAGAGTTTACTCCGAATAGTGTGAAAAACAAAAAACATCCAGCGGCAGTTCTGCAGACAGATATGCCTTGTTGATGAGACAGGTCAGAGGAGTATGGCCAGACTGATTGAAGCGGACAGAAAGGCTGTGGTAACTCAGATAACCACTCTTAACAACTGTTGTGAACAGAAAAACATCTCAGAATGAACAATACTTCAAACCTGAGACAGATTGGCTACAACAGCAGAGGACCACGTCGTGTTCCACTCCTGCCAAGAACAAGGCAGGAGTTACCAAGTTGAAGACTGGAAAAATGTAGCTTGGTCTGATGAATCTTGATTTCTGTCCAACGTTCCTTTTTTCAATAGTGCAGGCTGGTGATGGTGTAATAATGTGGGAACAGTCATCATTTAAATGCCCCAGCCTATCTGAATATTGTAGCTGACCACGTGTGTCTCTTTATGGCCATAATTTACCATCCTCTAATGGCAACTTCCAGTATTATAATGCACCATATCACAAAGAAACAGTAATCTCAAACTGGTTCCATGAACATGACAATGAGTTCAGTGTACTTCAGTGGCCTCCCTAGGCACCAGATCTGAATCCAATAGAAAACCTTTGGGATGTGGGAGAACATGAATATGCAGCTGAAAAATCTGTGGAAATGGTGTGATGCAATCATGTCAACATGGACCAGAATCTCAAAGGAAAGTTCCAAACATCTTGTGGAATCCAACTGACACTGTTTTGAGAGAGGGAGGGAGAGAAAGATTTCATATTTATCTCTTTACAATTGCAAGTTATGGGGAGAGCTACCACTTAGCCATTGTATGTTCTGTGGTGTAAAATAAACAAAACAGTTGACTGCAGTAAATCAAGATTTTCCCCATGTTTTTGTGGAAGAAATGTTTGAAATGATTGTGGTTTTCAGATTTATCCCAGCTCTGAGTCCAGTTTAGGTTCTACTTTAGGTTCAGTAGTTCTTGTAATGTTAATTATGTTAAAATGCCTGATCTGTTCCTGCAGTGAAGATTCACAAAGGTTAGAGTTTGCTTCAGACCAACACATCACACCTCAGGAGGAGAGTTATGAATTTTGCTCACTTTGTCCCTCAGTAATTATCTTTGTATTGGCAATACTTAGCTGCAGTTTAAAAAAATACAGGCGAAATGCTACGAAAATGCAAATTTAAATAAAGTATCCCCATAACTACATCTTATTATGCAATAGAACTATTAGTGTTGGATGTTTGATGGATGTTCCTCATGGTGCCTTTACTAAACTGAATCAATATTTGTATTAAATGAATTTTAATGTTTGGAATGGATATGAAGAGAGGACTAGCAGCCTGATCTGTTTTCATTGGATGAGATGAGCATTTTTGATTTCACCACATCGTATTGGAATCACCACATCGTATTGGAATCCTCACTTGTTCAACAGTTCTGTGAAATGTGTCATCAATTTTCATAAAGAAATATTTGCGTTATACATAATTTTTTTAGCAGTAGGGTCTCCTTTATGTATATTTAAAAATACAATGTAAATGTATGTAGCTGTAGGCAGCAGCCGGTTTCACTCATCATTTGCATTTGTGTTTTAAGCTTTGCTCTTCCTCTTTTCTGGTGTGTCATCCAAAGAATTTATTTTATGTCCTGTCAACCCTTACTCTGTGTTATCAGGTCTTGCAGTGTTTGTAATAGCATCACGGTCAGTTGTGTGGGTGTGTGTGTCCACTTTATTGCTTTATTGGCTGTGGTGGATGGAAAGTCCAGACTGCTATTAACTTTTGCCACTAGAAAATGAGGTCACTCATCTACATTATTATTTGCTATTGAACACACGTGTGTAAGTAAGTATGTGTAGCTTACCTTTACATCATAGGCTGCTACGAATCCTTCAAATGGAGGAGGATTCAGTTGTTGTTAGCACATGCATTATAGTACAGTTCAGCCTTTTGGAAATGCAGGGTTTGTGTCTATTAACAAGGGAAACATCCACATCATGAGTGTTTATATTTTTCTTGATGTATTGGCTGCACATATATTTATTATAACACCAAAAATGGGGTTTAACTGAAACAAGGCACACCAAGGCAGGTTTGTTTTTCTTTTAAAAGGAACACTTCGCTGATTTATAACTTCTTGTTTTCATTTGAGCTTTTGGCACAGCTTAAATGTGAGGATGGGATGGGTCAAGAGGGAGCTGAGGAGGATATGGTGTGAGGAATATGAGGAGAGGTTTGAAGGGTGGAGGTCACTGGAGAGAGCAGGATGAGAACTAGGGTTTTGAATGATCAGAGACAGAGGTGAGTGAGTGAAAAGTAAGGAATTGTGTGGTGGGGAGGGGGTGAACAGGAAACCCCATTGTGTGGTGGCTCCAGCCATTTCCTGTTTGTGTGCCAGCTGCACTTCCCTCCTTCCTGTTGTACCCAGGAAGTCAGTGTCACATTCCAGCTCTGATCAACTGTGTGTGTGTGTGTGTCAGAGAGGTCTCAGGACGTTGTCATTGTCAATACCTGTGTGTTTGTTGCTTCCTTTGTCTATTTTAGGAGTAGATCATACATTTACAGAGGATAAACATTTTTCAGAGGGAGACACTTATACAAATCTCCCATTAAAACACTATTGTAGGGGTTTTGAGACTGCTTAAACTTTAAATTCACGGTTGGGAACCAACTGACTCTTACTCTTAATTGTCAGCAGTTCATCTTATATTTTTAATGCTGTCCAGAAAGATGGTGTCAGATGTTTAGCATACACTAATCTGCCTTGGTAAAATGAAATCTCAAATGATTAATCTGCCACCTATTCTGAGGATTGATTAATTGCTTGTTTTGTCTGACTAACAGTCTGGAACCAAAACATAGTCAGTTCACTATTAAAAGGGACAAAAAAGCAGCAAATCCTCACAACTGAGATGCTGGAACCAATGTGATTATTAAAATAGTTGTTGATTAATTTTCATCGGCTGCTTGAATTTGACTAAGCTGTTTTGGTCTTGGTCTTTTGGTCATGGCTCTGACACTCGGAAACAGTGCTGGTCTGTGTCTGTAATGTCTGATAGACTTTGCTCTCCACGTGGATAATTGAGCTCTTTTGCTTGATGATCTACAATAAATTCTAAGCTTCCTTTTTCTCTCTCTTATCCCTCTTCTTCTCTCCTCAGCGGTAGAAGAAGGGGAGTCTTCAGAGTGTGGAGGCACCTGGGATGAATCAACTGTCCAGACAGGTTAGTGTACAGACAGATGCACACAAAGCACACACTCACACACACTTGATATTGAAATAGAGTTCCAGCCAGCTGTCAGATCAGCAGAAGAGGCTCAAGTCAATGCGTTCTCCTCACACACAAACACACACACACACACACACACACACAAAATTTGTAATATCAATTCCACATGGTTTATAATGGCCGGCTCAGAGGGATATTGAGGAGAAGAAAGAGGAAAAGATGGAGAAATGAAGTGAATGTAGAAGGAATTAGGATGGAGGGATTGGCGAAAGTATTAGGAGTAGGAAAAATCATAAGAGAGAAAAAAGGAGATATGAAAAGAGAGAGAAAGAATTAGATGGAGATATGGAAAGAGAGCACTCGCTGGTCTCAGGAGTCAGACTGAATGGAAAGAGAGATGACAAAGGGGATATGGAGAGAGAAAGATGGGTGGAAGGGGGGACAAGAGAGAGATTTGTGTGCTTTTTCACTACTCTCTGTGGTCTGGTGATATCTTGGGAGGAAGTGAGAGATGGCAGGGCTTTTCTTTTCTTTTTATTCTTTTCTTGGATTTTGTTTTTCCTTGTGGTTTCTCCAAACCAACTTCTTCATTTTTTCGCTCTCTCTCTCTCTCTCTCTCCCCTCCTCCATCTTCTCTTCTCTCTCGTTTCCACCATGAGATGGAAATTTGAAATTATCCTGACTCTGCCTTTTGGCTTTATTGAAAAAGAACAACTGAACCAACTACTCTCTGAGGTTCATCAATGAAATGAGAAGTAATAAAGATTTTGATTCTAGACAGAAGGATGGCAAGTATATCAACGTCTTAAGATGAATTAAACAAAACATTGCTGTACAACTACATTGACTTAAATGTAAGCTTTTAATGACCCTTATGCTGTATGCAAAATGTTTTCAGTGATAATGTAATGTGAAACCTAACCAGTCCCAACTTCTGGTTGATTTATTTTACTATACTCTTTGTTAACAGACATGAAATACTGTATCATTATTATTAAGTACAGTGTTTGGGGATTTCCTCTGTATCAGTATCACAACTGCTGTAATGAGTCAAAGATTCCAGGGTGAAAGATGGTACATCTGCTGGGTCCATATGCCAACCCTTGCACAACAAGGCTATTGACATTTTTCTCACTGTTGTCATTAGTGCTTAGTAGCTTAGCACAACATTTTCCAAACCACGACAGAAATGGTTTGACTACTTTAGGTGTTTGTCAGCTGTAGCTAGTTTTTCTGCTCCGGTTTGCAGCCTATCAGAGAACAGTTAAACACTTCCTCTGACTAGATCCCAGCAGGGAAATAAGATACTGCTGAATGTGGTAAATATGCAGTTATCTCTCTCTCTACCTCTCCTGCCCTGTCTCTCGTTCAGCTCTACAGGGATAGAAGGATAGGAAAGTATGACCCTTGGGGTGTCTATGACGCGCTGAACCCTCCCATCCTTGCCCCCCACCCCCCACCCCCACCCCCCACCCCCCACCCCCCCAGACCTGTGCTAACTCTCCTCCAGGGGCCGCTATACAGGTCTACATTTGTGTGTGTGTTTGCGTGTAGGTGTGTGTGCGTGTTAAGGGGGGTGCTGACTGAGGTCCTGGGTGGCTCACTAGAACTGCTGTGTGTGTCAGTTCCTGCAGGAAGCTAGAGTCCCACGACACACGCACACACACACACACACACACACACACACACACACACACACACACACACACACACACCTGCCTCCTCTTCTCACAGAAACATACTGTCCCACTATTGCTCTTACTCAGCCTCTTTGATTTGGTTGTACCATCAGTTCTGTCGCGTCTCTGCATCCTTTTCTGTTGTTGCGCTTCCTCTCTCTGCTCTTCTAATCTTTCTTTCTGATTGTCTGTCAATCTCTCTGTCTCTTTTCTTCCATCCCTTACCTTTTTTACTGTTCTATGCTCATACTTGAATGTGTGTGTGTGTGTGTGTGTGTGTGTGAGAGAGAGAGAGTGAGTGAGAGAGAGAGAGAGAGAGAGGAGAAGGAGTATTGGTGCTGTCAATCCCTCTCGAGAATTAAAAAGAAAGAAAAGACCTTCCTTCACTCAACAGGTGATGGCATGGAAGGACAAAGGTGAGAGAAAGGGAGAGAGAAGAAAGATGAAATGGAGAAACATACCTTCCCATCCAGCTATTAAATTCATACACTTCCACCCCTCCTCTGTCTTTTCTCTACTCTTTCTCTGTCTCTCCCTCTCTGTCTCTCTTTCGTTTTCTCTGGAAAATGTGTGTTGAGTTTGGAAAGACCCGCGGGAGGGAAGGCGGAGGGAGGTGGGAGGGTGACTCGAAGGGAATAGCATTGAGCTTTCCTACATCTCCTCCTTCCCTTTCCTCCTTCTCCTTCCTTTCAGCCTTTTCACGAGGAGCCCTCGAAGGCTAAAGGTGCCCCAGCACCCTCTGTCTCTACTTCCCTCTGCCCACCGCGCCTCAGTGGGACAGAAAAACAACTTGTCATTTCCCTCACTCCTTTTCTCCCTTGTTCCCTTAGTTTTCCAGTATGCTGAGAGAAGAAAAATAGAAACGTTGCCAGTAACAGAGAAAGGGAATGAGGTGGAGAGTTGGGAAAGGCAGGTAGCAGCAGCGTTTATAGGACTCATCTGCTCAGACTCCATTGTATTTTAAACTCTGATGTAGGAGAATGTAGCAGAAATGCACATAGGCATGATGTATGTGTCGGCGATGAATAAATCCCTCTTTCTCCAGAGTCTTATTTCTCAATTCTTGTCGACAGTCTACTGACTGAACACATACACTTACTTATACACGCACTTACTGCTCTTGGACAACATATACACAGACACACACAAGTCACATACAGAAAAGAGCCAGTGAGTCATCATGGAAAGGTTTGTCAGATTACAAGCTAGGCTTCAGGAAACTGAGACCCTGCATATTATTCCCAGTTTAGAGCGCTGGCAGATGTGTGTGTATGTGTCTGTCCATAGATTGTGTGGGGACATAGACATAATGACTGGCAGGCCCTCTGCCTATAAATAATGAAATTATGGTGGCTGGATCATTCAGTTTATATTTATGTGGTTTTTAAATGTCATTGAAACTCAAAAACTCGAAATATATGAATTGCATTTTCACACAATTCACAAGTTTTGTGTTGCTCTTCTAACTGCTCAGTGTGTAAGTCAAGCCCTGTAAGCTTGTCATCTACCATCCTGTGGGAGATGTTACCATTTGGAAAAATGTCAACAGAGAGGTATTTCCTCAAGTGTAATGACCCAAATTCTTCTTCAAATCAGTAGTACCGTTGGGTATACCCTATAGCAGCATGGCTGCAGTTTGATAGGATAGATAAACCACAGTGCTCACAGCTACATCATTGTAGATCCTTGAAGGGACGAGATCTTGTCATTGTGATCGTTCTGGAGTGACAAAGAAAGAGTTTGTTACAGATGAGAAGGAGAATGGGAAAGATTACAGGCTGGTATCTTTTCTCTTGGTTCCATAGCAATATCTTTATGATGTTGAAGCTGAGATAAACAGGACACTGGCCTTCTCTCTCTTTCTTTCTTCCTCTCTTTCTTTTCCTATTCCTCTATCCCTCTCTCACCGCTACCCTCTGGAGGTCCATAATGTAGTTTTAATTTCCCCAAGGCTACCACAGGAAAACAGTTTTCCTGTGTATGTGTGTGTGTGTGTGAACTATTATTGCCTGCTTGTGACAGCGCACAGTGCATCTGTGTTTTTGTCTGTATTGCAGCATTTAAGCCCTTTGTTTTTTTTTGTGTGCAATTTTTGTTGGTGTGTGTGTTTGTGCACCAGAAATACAAATAAGTGAGCAGCTGTCAACTTGACTGTGAGTATGCTTTTCTGCTGATCTTCGTGAGACTGTTCATTGTATTTCTGGCTGATTTTATGTGTTTTTGTTTATATAGAATGTGTGTGTGTGTGTGTGTGTGTGTGTGTGTGTGTGTGTGTGTGTGTGTGTGTGTGTGTGTGTGTGTGTGTGTGTCATTTCTGCTTCCTTCCATGACGTGAGTGGCTCTTTCATCATCCTGTTTCCAGACATTGGTATTGGGTGCTGCTCTCCCTTGGTGCAGCTCATCCCAAGGGTCTGTGTGTGTAGGTGTGTGCATATGTATGTGAGTGTGTATATTTGTGTGTGTGTGTGTGTGTGGTGTGTTGTGTGTGTGTGTGTGTGTGTGTGTGTGTGTATGTGTGTATTTGAGGTACTCTGTGGTGCAGATCTTCTCCCGGGGGGGGGGGTGTGGCTTGTATTGTGAAAACACACACACAGGCAATGGTGGGGGAAGGACATGGGGTGGGAGTAAGGAGGTGAGGAGATGGCTTCTTTATATGTACAGAACACACACACACTACACACTATCTACCTCTAAACAGAATGAAGAATGATGAGAGAGGGTGGGAGTCATTCTCCTGAGAGAGAGAGAGAGAGAGAGAGAGAGAGAGAGAGCAGGGCTGTTGTTGTGTCCAGCTGCACCTGTTCAGCCTATGTGTGTCAGTGTGCATCTGAGTGTGCACTCGGTGCCAAATGTGTCTACCATCCTTTGTATCTGCCCACTTCTCAACATTTTGAGCTCAGATAGGTGGGCCATTGTACTGACAGTTACTGTCTAACCAACAATGTCTTCTCATTGTAGTGGAGTAGTTAAATGGTGGGTGTTTGCAGCCACATGGGATAAATACAGTATATATTGTATGTTTTACCCATGACCATAATCAAGAGACACACACACTCATGTACATGCGTGCGCGCACACACACACCCACACAACATCTCCTAAATCTAACAAACACACAAACACACACACTGCTATGAACACACACAAACATCAACATACTCTTCTGTGAGCCTAACGAGTGGTGATTAGTGGGTCTCAGCTAGGCGTGGTTAGGCTGTGTAACATCATTCTGCACTGTGGACTCTGCTAATTCACTTCTCTTTATCTAATTACCCAGGGTGCGCACAAACACACACATGTACACACAAACACACGCACTAGTACACTGCACACACACACACACACACACACACACACACACACACACACACACACCACCTGCATATATCTCTCCTGCAGATATGCAAAGTGACCTCATTATTCCTGAGGTATCCATTTATATATTTATATTTTTATCTGTTAATAAACAGCCCATTGTCCTCGGGTTACTGAAGCTGGTGGGTACAGCCAAGAATATGGCTTATTACCTTTCCTCAGGAGACACACAGTGTAAAAACATCTTTTCTCCACATCCATACCTGATATCGCATGCTGTCATACACATGGGCCTGTGTATGAAAACAGACTTAAAAATAGCCTATAATAATTTAATAAGACTGGAATGTCACAGGGGCCAATTTATTGTCCCCTGCATGTCTGATGGTCCCATATCAGTCCTTCTTGGATCAGTACAGTTAGCACCTACACATTTACATGCTTAAGCAATAATGGTGTTATTGCTGTAAAGTATCCATTGATTAGATGTATGTGATACTCTGGAAGCAAGACAGTGAATGGTCTTTTTGCAATTCAACATGTAATGTGTTGCTCATCTAGATACATCTAACCAGACACTGACATGCTGGTTAGGATGCCATATTGACATGTAAATACAACATCTCTATTATAATCCAGACAAGGAAGTGACAATTCCAAAGAGACTCAATTTAGTTTTTTTCTGCACATAAACACACTTTTTCTTGCAGACCCAAACAATGGGTTTCAGTCCTAGCCCCTAGGACCCAGAATACTGCTGGTTTTCTATCCTACCAGCTAGTTAATTTCATTTGATTGCATTCACTGGGCATCCCAGGTGTGATTCAGTCCCTCATTACATGGCTAGAATAAGAATCAGCAGGGCTCTGTGACTCAAGGACTGGTTGAAAAATCACTCTTCTGAATCATGCTTTTAGCTGAAAATTATGGGTCTTATTGTGCATATTGTCGTGGTTTTCATTTAGTAGTGTAAAGTGTAAGTGTAGTAGTAAATTTGTATTTGAAATATTTTCTATAGTTTAACTGGTGCACTTGATTTTGATTTATTGAGTGCCTCTGTGGATGATGTAAGAATAAAACAGGGTGTCTGGGTTTGGGATTGGAGGGTTGTGTTTGTGTGTGTGTGTGTGTGTGTGTGTGTGCGTGTGTGTGTGTGTGTGTATGTATGTGTGTGTGTTTTGTGTTTGTGTGAGAGAATGTGCAGTTATTCCTGGCATAGGGACAGTCTGTGACTCAGAGATAATGGTTCTCTGTAGAGCGAGTGTGTGCGTGTTTGTGTGTCTATGAGTGACTGTAGCTATATCCCACTGATGGGTGTGTGTTTGTCAGTGTGTGATTTTGTGTGTGAAAGAAAGAGACTGCGAGTGGTTGGTGCACACATAGTATTTGCTAGGGACCACTGTCGTACTATTCAATCAATACCCTAGCACACACACACACACACTCACTCCCCTCTGCACCCTAAGCACCCATGGGAGTTGCCTGCTTTCATTAAGTAGGCCTGCTGCTTCTTTCTGGTGTGTTGGGGGTTGGGGTATTGTAGAGAAGGAGAAAGGAGATGTAAGGGAGTTTTGTAAGAAACAAGACAAAAATTAGGAGGAAAAATGATAAATGTCTGATTTATAAAACAGTGTCCAGCTAGTTTAAGACATTTTTTCTATGTGAAAACTATTTGCATCACATTAACATTTTCTGGTGGTCTTAAAAACTTTTTTATACACTCTGAAACACACTGAAGAACATTTTTGTGTTGACAACTGGGTGTGAAATATTAATCACAAATGCTGCTTGTAAACCAAAGCTCCTGTGGTGCTGCACTGAGATGTTAATTCACAATTTTATGTTTGTGACCACATAAACATACAGTACATACATGTGAAGGACAACAGCTGTATTGTAAAGTAAATGAGAGCACAGCGAGAGTTACAGGTGACACCAGATTTGCTTCTTAACATTACAGTGACTGCGTCTGAGTGTTAACATTTTAGATACTCTTCCATTTCCCTGTCTACAACATGACACTGGCATTTTCAGGTTTACTCACTCCAGAAAGTCTTTTCACAAAGCTCAGTTTTTAATGTAGCAGATTTTATTTTATGCTGGATGGAAGGGCAAATAGAGAGGGACAGATTTGTTGTCAATTTCAGCACAACCTAGTGTGTGCACCTGTGCTATTGGTGGTGACTCATTAAGAATGTGCTATTTTAGACCTGTCTTTGTACTGAAAATCTTAGCATCATTGTTTCATGACATGATAACAAGAACACAATGCAAGCACACACAAATTGACAGACACACACTGTGGCCTAGACAGGTGTCTGTTTCCACAGCTTGAGAACTGTGATGATCGTAACAGCTATAGTATCTAGTTGGAGCTTATGGTGACAGTAAGCTGCCTCATCTACTATTGTCTGAGATCTATTAGAGGATGCTTAATCATCCTGTCTGTGTAGAGTGAGGTTGGTGGGTATAGGTGGTCGGTCGGGGGTACCATACAGACCCATGTGCAAATAGAAACACCACCAACTGTGTTAGCCTCTGTCACTCTTTAATCTTCTTGTGTACTGACACCCATCTATCTCTCTTTATCCCACTGCACAGTGATTGAAGGCTGAAGACAAAAAAAGGATCAATAGATGAGAAGAAAACAAGCGCTAAAGAGAAAAGAAGGGGGGAATGAGGGGTGCAAGATGGAAAGGTGTCATCTGGCTCCTGCCTTAAATTCATGTCCTAGTAGTGAGAGATCTGCCTTATTTTGATATGTTAAGACATTCTACAAAATTACCTAAAGATGTCTGCTGAAGTCTGCTGTGTGGCATAAAAAGAACAACAAAGTATAAAAAAGTGGTTGTGCTGATTTTTTAAAATTTGGTTCTGTTCTAAAGAACACATTCTCACTCTGCTGCAGAAACTCTGGCACATAATCTAATCCTGTACTTTCCAGTTACTGAAGTTATTAGAGAAACATCCTGGTTCTATCTATTGTAGTAGAATTGTTGTCAGTCATATATCATGGCTGCACCAATTTGCATTCCAGCATGCGCACGCATGTATGTGTGTGTATTTGTATAGGTGTGCATTTATTGATGTATCCACTTAGTGTGCCTCTGGTATGTGTGCACCTGTGTGTGCACGTGTATCTGAATCTGTGTTTGTGTGTGAGTGCACAATGACCGGCGTGTATGTGCACATACATGTGATGTGTGTATGTCAGCATGCGTGTGTGTGTGCGTGTGTTTTGTCAGCCAAGGGGCCACTTTCTCTCCCTGGCCAGACGGTGCTCTCACCACTGGACAGATGGCCAACACCCTCCCTCTCGTCTTTCCCATCCCTTCATCTATCCCTCCTTCTTCTCCCTCCATCACTGTCTTCCTCTCCTACAGCCCCCTAAACACCCCATCACCTCAATCCCCTGTTCCCCACCTCCCAGCATCCCTCCATCCCTCTTTCCCACCACACCTTTCCCATAATAAATCAGAACAGGATGGAGCCTGTGCACCTCACTCTAATCGGACTCATGCTCACTCACAAACATAGTTTCTCTCCTAAACTCATAGACGAAGTGATTTTTTTTTGTTATAATAGCCATGTAATGATCACATATAAAGCCAGTGGAAAGATTTGTGATTGTACCTGCTCACGTGTTTGGATGCCGAGCCGACACCTGGGTTTTTTCTTCTTTCAAATTTGTGTAGATGAAGTGCAAAGAATAGCATATGACAATAGAGAAATACATTTTATTCTGCTTACACACAATGATGTTTGAATCTCCTTATGTCTGAAACTGAATTAGGGCTTTATCCTTTGACCCACAACTGCACTCACTAGTCTATTTTTCATTAAACGTAATGAAGATTATTGATTCTCTGTAATGGCCAGCACTTCAAATTTAGTAACAGGGATTTAATTTTACTGAGTTGCGCATTTATTGGGTGCAGGTACTATGTGCAGTCATTCCAGTGCACTAGCCCTGCAATGAATCCTTTGCAAATCCTATTTTCAGTTTCAGTTCTCTGTTTAATCACCGTGGTCATTTTGGGAACTATAATTAGTGATAATGTTGTATTTAATTGCTTTATTGTTGTTGAGCATTCACACTTTTTTGGCATCTTGTTCCCCATGTTCCTCATTACTTACTACAATTAACTAACAATATTATTGTTAGACTGATTGGATTTTGTTCTGCTGACTATAGAGGTTACATTAAGTTAATCACTGCGTGTTGATTTAAGGTTAAAGGATTTCCTTCACCTAATCTGTTGGCATTTAAGTTCAGTTCACTTTTCCCCTTCATACACCCCTCACTCTTTTCAACAATCCTTAGCCCAGATTTTGTTTTTGTCCTTCCTTTCATCTCTAACACTGACTTTATGTCACAATTCCCTGCTTCCTTCCTGTAGTACCTCTCTCCTCTCCTCTCTTCTCCTCGCCTCTCCTCTCTCAAGCCAGTGTCTTCAGTGTCAGTCCTATTGGATCCTCAGCGTTTATAATGTGATAATAAGGTGTGAAAATGGAGACACAATGGAGCAGTGAGGATTGGGCCTTCCACCGGTCCCCTCTCACACTCTGCCTGTCTGTTACCAGGACACACACATTCACGCACACCCTGTGACATGCTAAAGCGATGTTCCACACACTCAGTACAATTAGGTTAAGTTGCACATGTCATTGGTAAAATATAGCTTGTAGAGAGATGATGAAAATACCAGTTCTGCAGGTAAAAAGGACACTGAATATTTTGACGAGATCTTTGTTTAATCCAGGCTCGTAGAAATGTAAAGACAACATTTTCAGTCTGGTTTCAGGAAAAACATGACAAGATGACTTGGGTGATACAAGTTCATGGCTCATTAATCAATAACTACAAGGGCTCCAAAATCTGCTTGCAGCATTCCTTTTACCTCATTACTGTCCATCAAATGTATGACTTAAAATGAATTAGTCTGATTGAGCATTGTGGCTATATTTTGTGTGTATCCCCAGAAGTCCCAGCATCTGATAGAGAGGCAGAGCCCAAAGACGGGCAGGGGACAGGAGCTGAAGATGGAGAACAAGAGGAGCATGATGACCGTGACGAACGAGATCATGATGATGACCTAGATGACGAGTCTATCTTCACCTGTGACAACTGTCAGCAGGACTTTGACTGTCTGGCCGAGCTGACTGAGCACAGAACCAACCACTGCCCAGCTGGTAAGACTGATAATGTAGACTGTGATTTTGTTTGTTTGTTCTAATTGACCAGACTCATATCACTGTATATTTTAGACCTTTATCATAAAACCATGGTGCGCAGAGCAGCTAAATGTCCAAAATCACAATAAGACGAATAGTGCACTTGGAGGCCTGTATGCCTCATTGGCTAATGCCCTAACATGGCCATTGCCAAGGGTTAGTGGTGGATAATATAATACCTTGATTTCTGGGTTAAAAAGAGAATAGTTAGGTAAAAATAATAAGAACAGGAAAAATATGAAAATTAACTTAAACAAAGGAAAGGGTAGCGTAGCTCTGTGTAGTCAGAAGAGTTAAATGTATAATTTCCTTACCCAAGGAAAACTCAATAATCGAAGGGATTTCTTTACTTAGTTTGATACTCACATGATGAATGAGTCACAACTGGATAAATATTCTTGTCAAATAATCTAGATCTTTTAAAATGTACACACATTTACCGTAAATGGTGAAAATGTGATTTTATATCTGGTTTATAATTGTGCTGCATGTTTTTCAGAGGTGAGGATGCTATGCTTTCAGTCCAAGGTATAGATGAAATGTTTTAATTGCGTCATGCAGACCAGTATTAAAGGTTCTGGGATGACTCAGGCGCTCCCCTGTTTCTGAATACCTATAGCTATTGGATTCAGTTACAGCCATAGTCCCACTGGGGCAGGCTTGTGCACACACATACACACGCACAAAAGTCATATTAGTACTGGTGTAATTAATGGAGGCTGAAAGGAACGCGATGGGGTACCTGTTCCTATGGTAGATTAATCCAAACGTCGGCTTAACAAGCCAACACATGAGTGAATACATGTCATTAATATTACGTGATGGTTAATTTTCATGTACGGCAGAGTAGCTCGCCTTTAGCAAGTATGTGTGTGCTTACTTTTTATAGTAGTTAGGGTTGTGTCGAGGCTTTGTTTAAACTGGTAAAGACAGTGTTCCCAGAGACTGTGTAATGTAGATGATAAGACCCCTGCCTCAGCAACCTCTTATTCACCCGCTGGCTTGACATACAATCCCACTCTGTATAGGAGATGCTTGGAGATGCAGCAAATAAAGGAATAGTGTTTGTCTTTTAGATATTCTATATTTAAGAAGAAATATGTAATAAGACAGAGAGGGGATGACAGGTCACTGAGGCCCTGTCCTGTTCAGTGTAATGATGTTATACAGTGTACAATTTATATGTTGTATATTACATATGCGCCACATCCTGGTGGCTCCTAGGTCTATTATAACTCAAACTTACCTGAGTTAATGTAAATCATGTTAATGCAAAACAACAGGAAACACTGCAGGAATACTTTAAAGAGTGCCTTCTGCAGCTCAATATTAGTCTTTTGTTGTTCTTGCAGACTTACAACTCTAGACTTAGCACCCACTTAAGCTTCCTGTTAGCCAGGAAGGCCGGTAGTATGCAATCAGTTAATCAAAGTAAGCCATGATCTAACTTACCAGCATATGCAACCAGTGCTTTTTAAAATGGAACCTGTTTACCTTAAATTTTTCATTTGTTTTTTGCACTCTGCATATAATCCACAAGTAAAATTAGAAGAAAAAAACAAAAACGGACATTAATATACGGTCACACAGAAAAACACACCACCAAAAGCATGGGGCTGCTGCTGAGTGCAGGATGTGGCCCAGATTTCCAGCACGGTTTGGGAGGCTAGTAATGTTGATGAGAAAGCTGAGGAGGAGGAGGGGAGAGGAGTAAAGAAAGAAATGAAATTCTGAAATGATAAAAACATGGTTTTTCCTAGAATGAGTATGGAGATTGGGTAGAGTAATCCCACAGCTTGGCTGGATATGTGTGCAATTCTACAGGCAGGGGTCAGGTACTTGGGTTTCATCTGTGTGTGCCATTGCGAGGCGGCTGTACATGTGTATTTGTCTGATGTGCATGTGTACGTGAAACATGCGTGACAGTGTATGTGTGCATGGGGTTAGTGGTATAACTGTTTTCTTGGTATTGAGGAGACTACAATGAAAATATGGACTAAAGAACTTTTTGCCCCTCTGTAGCACCCCGTGGAGCCAGGTTTAGTAGGAGGCATGGGACGCACGCACACACACAAAAACACAATAGTTCATGGGATAAACACACGCCTACTCTTTAGATCTGTGCTGAGAGAGTTTATGTTCAAGTGCATCAGTTGGTTGGTATGTGTGTTTGTCCTCTAGCAGAGCAGAACGACCCAGACGCCAGCCATCTTTGCTGGGAGCAGATCGGGGCCATAAGTTACAGAAGTAGTTGAAGCAGACAAAGGTGATGTTAGTTTACAGAAGCTTCTATGTCAGTATTGAAAAGTAAAACAAGTATAGGAAAGGCCTTATATTTTTTTCAAATATCAAAATTATACTAGAATGCATAGAAGTTGAACTTCAAACCAAAATTATTCCTATGTACCATCACTGCTATCACCACAAACACTGCTGGGTAAACAGTGGTATAAACAAGATTCAGGAAGCAATCACTAATCGTTTGATTAGAGGAGAATTGAACATAACTGTAATTCACATGGAGACACTAAATCTCACGGTGATGTAGAGAATCATGTGTTATAGTATCAAAGAGCACTGTTGTTTTCTTATTTTTCTTTAAAAATGATATTATGAGCAAATACACATCACTTATTTGTAGTCTTGTACATTTGAGTTCGAATAGAAAAGATAAGTGTTACCTTATAGAAGTAGGTGATGCATCAGTTGGCACTTGAGGTTTTGATTTGGTTTGTCAAAAGATTTAATTTCTTATTATTGTATAGGAAACATTTTATTTACTTTAAAATACATTAGAATTAAAAGGAAACATAACCCAACAGTGTTAATGGTTTCAGGAACCAATTAAATGAAGTTGCACGGAGCAAGCATGTAATGCCATCCTTAAATTTCCTGAGACATGTTGCCCACTGTCATGATCACTTATTGAGTAATATCTGTAATATCTGTGAGTCCTAAAAGGCTTGAGAACCATGTTGAAGAAGTGCTGAATCTCTGCAGAAAGCCATATCTTTAATGCTAACTGAACAGTTGTAGCAAATGGGTCCGTAGTTAGCAGCCAGGCTACGGCTATAATATTAATGGGTCCCAAAAGTAGAGTGAAGCAATTACACCAGTGCTACTTAGCAGAAGGCCTATAAAGAGGCACCATTAATTTGAGGAATTGGACAAACACACATGGGTCAATACACCTCAGTGGCACAGATCAATGACACATAAAATGTGTGCATACCCACTCAAACATCGCGCATACGGCAGACCCAAATACATCTAAGTTAATGTAATGCCACATTAATGTGGCATGATTGGACTGCCTAGCTAAGCGTGCATTGCGGCCCAATGACACATTGTTGTTCTGTTCTACCAAGCCAGTGTGATGGCTCTGGCTTTTAAATTGTGAAAGATACTGTGTGTAAGGCCAGTGTGTGCAACAATGAAATGCTGTATAAAGTTACAACCAGCACACAAAATGACTTGGATACTGTCAATATCACAGTACTTGTGGTATACTGTGCATGTATGCAGAATTTCATCAATATAGTGTATCACAGTATTTTTCCAAAAGAACTGCCGTTTATATCTATTGTAAAAGTGCCTACTATATTTTCTAGCAGGCAGTGTGTAATACCTATATATGTGATGTGTTTCTACCACTTTTAGTTCAAGTGGGTCTGTATCCTGTGTGGCTGGGTATGTGAGAGACATAGAGTGAGGTGTGGAGTCGGGGGAGTGCCCGAAGGGTCTCAGTAGGAGTCAGGAATGGACAGAGGCTCCCTGAGGAGAGGAGGAGTTGAAAAACCCCTACAGATCAAATGGAGAATATTCTGCCCTGCTCTGTGTCTCTCTCTCCTGTTTCATTCTCTCTCTTTATCTCTGCCATCCTCATTTTCCCTCTGTATTTATGTGTATGTGTAACCAGGATAAATGTGTTTATTATTATTTTTTTGTTTATATCTCTTTTTTTTTCTCATTTGAACTCCCACAGGCTGCCTCTCCCGCCTTTTGCCTTCCAAGAAAGATGTAACTTCTTCTTAATCATTGTAATGCTCCTGGTTTTACCCCCACTTTTTCTGTCTGCGCTCACCTGTCTCTTTTTTTGCCATCCTGCAGCTGCATACAAAATTGCCTTTGTGTTTTTTAGCTGCAGATAACTGAAACATATTCCTTACACTTTTCTGTTTTTATCTCCCTCTCTGTCAGATGGTGATGACGACCCAGCGGGGCTGTCCTGGGTGCCTTCCTCGCCCTCCAGTAAAGACGTGGCATCCCCCTCACAGATGCCCGATGGCTGCTGTGACCTCGGCATGGCCACCGGCGGTGAGGAGGAAGGAGGTGCGGGTCTGCCGTACCCATGCCAGTTCTGTGACAAGTCCTTCAGGTATCAAACTCACATGTTTGGTTCCCTAAGATGCTGCAGATGCCACCTCAGGCACTGAAACACATTTGGTATTATAGACAGTAACACCAATGCCATATTTGGATGTTTAGTTGCGTTTTCATATCCCACTCATGAATATCAATAAGTACATGAATAAACAGTATTCTCAGTATTACCATGGTAACATGGACCACTAAGGCAAACAGTGAGAGAAATGAGGTGAGTACATTTTTCACTTACCTCTCCAGGGACTGACTCAAGACCTACTTTAAGAACAGCTGTCACATACACCATAAAGCCATCATTATAATCCTCGATATTAGTCTTTCTTCCTGTGTGTTCTCTCTGTTCTTTGTTTTCATTGCTGAACATTAATAATATTGAAATGGCTAAAGTCTCAACTTGCCTTAAAAACTAAACCAGATTGCTAACATCAGCGAATGATAGGCCCAAGCAGCAAAAACCAGCAGAGCCACCATAATCTTTTAAATAATTGATTTTATTAGCAGTGTACTCTCTACTCGAATTTATTTTGGTACTAGTGTTTGCTTTTGTTACATCTGTTTGTAAAATTCTTGACAGTACCACTGAAATAAAGAGTAGTCATTGTCATCATGAGTCTTCATTTACTGTCTGTTTATCATCTGTCTCCTGCTCATCCCCCTCAGCCGCCTGAGCTACCTGAAGCGCCATGAGCAGATCCACAGCGATAAGCTGCCTTTCAAGTGCACCTTCTGCAGCCGTCTGTTTAAACACAAGAGGAGCAGAGACCGTCATGTCAAACTCCACACAGGTAAGTACAAAAAATAATCTCCACACTTCCAAGCCTGCCAAGATGTGCCATGCTTTTGTGTTTTAGGATGTACTTTTAATTTTTATCACTGTGGTCTTTTACCTGCTAAATGTCCTCAGTGAATTCATGAGCTGTGATGACATAAAACCTACCTGGACCTGCCTGGCTTTCTTTGTTATTAAAGAAATAAAATGAGGAAAACATCTGAATTAGACTTGAGTTCTGAGATTTTTTTCCAGCCATGGCAACATGTTCTATGTGTCAGTGGCATCAGTATGTTCTTAGATGTTTGTAACATCTACAATGAAACTACTCTCTGAAGTTGCTATCTCTGTCTTGTCTCTAATACAGGAGACAAAAAGTATAGTTGTCAGGAGTGTGAAGCTGCATTCTCTCGCTCTGATCACCTGAAGATCCATCTCAAGACACACAGGTAACCGCTTCTGCTCTTATTTTCATGATGTCTGTATTTAGAAATTGCTTTTGATTCATGCTTGATTTTTCTGAGTTTGATTCGTGACTATTTTTTTTCCCACACCTTCAGCTCCAGCAAGCCGTTTAAGTGCAGTGTGTGTAAGCGTGGCTTCTCCTCCACCTCATCACTGCAGAGCCACATGCAGGTGAAGAGTTGAGATATATATATATATATATATATATATATATATATATGTATGTATGTATGTATAGCTTTAAATATGACTGTTAAACTGACTTTTTCTTCTTTTCACTTCTGTTCATTTGCTTAATATTCCCATAGATATTTTAGCAATTTACCAAAAAATGATACGCAAAGGATCTAATAATGCTTTTCTGTTTAACAAGTACACAAGTTGACCATAATAAAAGGCAAACCTTAGCTTACTACCATCAAATAAAAAACATTTTGACTGTATACTTTACAACACATGCATCTTTAAAATTTGACTACTTTCTAACTCTGCCAGGCTCACCGCAAGAACAGAGAGCATCTTGCACTGAGGAGTGAGAGGGATGGAGGGAAGAAGGGAGGAGGAGGAGATGGTGACCTGGAGCAGGACCTTTATATGTGTGATTATTGTGAGGAGACGTTCAGCCAGACTGACGAGCTAGAGAAACACGTCCTGACCAGACACCCCCAGCTGTCTGACAGAGCCGACTTGCAATGCATCCACTGTCCTGAGATCTTTCTAGACGAGGCTTCTCTTCTCACACATATTGAAACACAGCATGCCAACCGCAAACACAAGTACTGCAGAGCTTTGCTTTTTAATGTTTTCAAACAACTGATTTTCATTAATGTGAAATGCTTCAGTGGAATTTTACTGGTGTTTTTCTGTTCCCCCAGATGTCCTGTCTGTTCAGAACAGTTCCCTTCTGTGGAAGATGTCTACTGCCACCTAGATAGCCATCGCCAGCCTGACTCATCCAATCACAGTGCCGCCAGTCCTGACCCTGCACTGGGCAGTGTAGCCTCAATGAGCTCGGCCACTCCAGACTCCAGTGCTAGCCTGGAGAGAGGCTCCACACCTGACTCTACACTAAAACCCAGCCAGGGCAGTGAACGAGGCCGCAGAAGAGGCAACGACACTGGGGAAGAGATTGGGATAAGCCTGGGTCATCAAGGTGGAGGTATGGAAGTCACTTATCTACAGAGTAACCAGTGCAGCTACATCTCTTGATTTTATAGTGAACACTTCAAGGTTGGAAAGCTTAGACTGCATCTGTTTTTTTTTTTTTTTTACTAAAGTTGCAGCTTATCTTTCCATCTCTACAGGCGGAGGAGGGAATTGGGGTAAAGTGACATACTCTTGCCCCTACTGCTCAAAGAGAGACTTCCACAGTCTGGCAGTGTTGGAGATCCATTTGAAGACCATCCATGCAGATAAGCCGCAGCAGAGCCATACGTGTCAACTCTGTTTGGACACTCTGCCAACACTCTACAATCTCAATGAACACGTGCGCAAAGCCCACCGTGCCAGTGGAGGAACTGTAGGCACCACAGCAGCAGCTTTTCCTCTGCTGCAGTTCACTAATGTCACAGCATTCCACTGCAACTACTGTCCGGACATGTTCGGAGACATCAACTCTCTACAAGAACACATCAGAGTGTCCCACTGCCTCCCTGGTGGGATTGTGGCTGGATCCACCACATTAGGTGTGTTTTGTAAAGTTTGCCACTCTTCTTAAACAATGAAAGTATGTCAAAGTATATGTTTTAGTAGGTCAGTGTTGATTAAAAGTGTGTATGGTTTCCAGACTGAGAAAGGTTAAACAGGGGCTGTTGTAATAAATAGCAGGATTGTCTCTGGGATTAGTATTTGGTTAAGCAGCTAGTTAGAAAATTATTATTTGGAATATCCTATTGTGCTCATAACCCTAGTAAGTACAGTATCTTGATTTGCTGTCATTATCATTGTAACAATCTACCTTAATCCATCCCTGATCCTAGAGGGGAACCATGCCTTCTTCTGCAACCAGTGCTCTATGGGATTTCTGACAGAGTCTTCGCTGACAGAACACATCCAACAGACACACTGCACCTCAGCTGCAGGAGGTGGAGCTGCGTCTGGAGGAGCGGTGGCCAAACTTGAGTCTCCTGTACTACAGGCTGCATCTCAGTCCTTTATGGAGGTGAGTATCAAGAATTGGTCAAGAATCACATTTTAAAAACAACCTCTGAATCAGAGTTGGTAAGACGTGATAAAATAAATTGAGGCCTGCCTGTCTATCACCTGTTAAGCATTTCCTGTAGTTTCTAATGAGCCAGATGAAGAGTTAAGTGAAACATGTCTCTCATGTAACACAAAAAGCTTTGATAATTTAATGTATTATATTATTTTTTTTCTGCTTTGAGTCTGCAATTAATGAGCCTGCACCTACTTTGAGTAGTTTTGCATCTCACCTCTTGAACCCATAGTTCATGCTGTGCTCAAAACATAATTGGAATTGGACAGCAGTCGCAGACTAAATTTTTAATTTCTTGCTTTTCGATCACAGGTGCTGGGCAACTGTTAAATACGCACAAAAAAGAAAAAAAAGCCTGCACGTTGCTTTCATGCTTCAGACTGTTCTTTTATTATACATGGTCATGACTGATGAAATTTCAGCCACAGATTCCTATGTTCTCATAAACTTGGGTGTTAAAAGTCAAAAAGACGCATGGCTCTGTAGTGTTCACTGTCTGCTAATAATTGATGTATTAAACCTCATTTTTTTATATGTGAACTTGCAGAGTTATGGGGATGACTATAATTTATGGCCTGTGTTTGTGTCTGGCTCTCTTGCTCTTTTTTCTGTCTCTCGCTCTTTTCCATCTTCTCTTTTACTCTCCCAGGACTAAATAACAGTATGTCAATGTACAATAATCTTAAAAAAGTAAAGAGTTATTGTCCATGTACAGGTTTACTCCTGCCCTTACTGCACCAATTCTCCTATCTTCGGCTCACTCCTCAAGCTCACCAAGCACATAAAGGAGAACCACAAGAACATCCCATTGGCTAACAACAAACGGCAGGCGAAGGTCGCAGACTTAAGCCCAGCCTCCTCTGATGTCGAGATCTCCTCTCCGAAACGCCACAGACTTGGAGGGGATTCCACCCCCTCCATGGGGAGTAATGGGGACTACCCATGTAACCAGTGTGACCTGCGATTTGCCAGCTTTGAGGGTTTCCAGGCCCACCTTAAATCACATCTGGAGATGCTCCTGAGGCGCCAGTCCTGCCCCCAGTGCAACAAGGAGGACTTTGAATCCCAGGAGGCATTGCTTCAGCACCTGACAGTGCACTACACCACCACGTCAACCCAGTATGTGTGTGAGAGCTGTGATAAACAGTTCTCCTCTGTGGATGACCTGCAGAAACACCTGCTGGACATGCACACGTTTGTCCTGTACCACTGCACTCTCTGCCAGGAGGTCTTTGACTCAAAGGTCTCCATACAGGTGAATGAGACAGCCTCCAGCATGTGGCTTGTTATTAATTTTCTTTTTTTCTTTTTTACAAATTATAGTCAACATCAGTGCCAGTGTAAAGAAACATGAATACAGACCTAAAACACACATATAAGTTAATGATCTTGAATTGCTTCTTTCTCCGGGCATCTTTCATCCAGGTGCATTTGGCAGTGAAGCATAGCAATGAGAAGAAGCTGTTTCGCTGCACGGCCTGTGCCTGGGACTTCAGGAAGGAGGCGGATCTTCAGCTCCATGTTAAGCATAACCATCTGGGCCAAAGGTCAGGCCTCCCAGGGGGGCTAGGAGCAGGTACAGTGTACCTTTCCTTGGATCATGGCAAAGTTTCATTAGAAGTAGTAGACCTGACGCTGGAAGAAATACATAATAAACACAGGCAAAACTTAGCTGACATTTATCAAAGAAAACCAACAAAAAAATACAGTTTGTATAGTGTTTTCTTGACAGCAGTCTTGTAGGGTACAGCCTGAGCTTGAATCTACATATCATAACTTTTTCGTCTCACAGGACTCAAGCCCCGAAAGTGCATCTTCTGTGGGGAGACGTTTGGAACAGAGGTAGAGCTCCAGTGTCACATCACCACACACAGCAAGAAGTTCACATGTCGTTTCTGCGGCAAAGCTTTCCACGCCATCTCACTGCTAGAAAGACACCTGAGGGAGAAGCACTGCATCTTCGACGGTGGCAACATCACCGGCAATGGAGGTGGCACAGGGAGCAGTGGCAGCCAAAATGGGACACCCAATGGGCTGGCACAGTCCTCCAAGCGAGGAGGAGGAAGTGGTGGCAGTGGAGGTGCAGGAAGTGTTGAGAGAGCAACAGTGGTGGCTGCTGAACAAGCCGACCTGCAGAACATGCTGCTCAAGGGTGGAGTTGTGGGAGGAGGAACAGGCCAGGGGGCGGATGCAGCCAATAGTCATGAGGCGAGCGGGGGTGAGGAGGAGCTGGACAATTCAGAGCCCATGTATGCCTGTGATATCTGCGGAGCAGCCTACACCATGGAGTCCCTTCTGCAGAACCACCGGCTGCGTGATCACAACATCCGACCAGGAGAGGATGACGCTGGTAACCACTGATTTCTTGTCCCTCACCCACTCCTTTTAAATTTGCAGTGTAATTATTCATATTTTCAATTTAATTATTTTGATATTTCAATGATGATGATAATGGTTATATACTGTATACTAGGTTCTCGAAAGAAGAAGGCAGACTTCATCAAAGGGAACCACAAGTGCAACGTGTGTTCCAGAACTTTCTTCTCTGAGAATGGGCTTCGTGAGCACGCTCAGACACACCGCGGCCCTGCAAAACACTACATGTGTCCCATATGTGGCGAGCGTTTCCCTTCTCTGCTAACCCTCACTGAACACAAGGTACTTTTACACTTACTTCTTTCCAGCCTGTACATATTCATGTTTGGGTGTTTGTATCTTTTGAGGCAATAGCTCATAACAGGCTGTGATATATTTTGCTTGGCATCGGGCTGAGCAACGCCAGTTAGCTGTGATATAATCACAACATATCACAGCCTGGAGTGAGCTTTTGCTTTTATTAAACAGTTCCAAAGTATGGCAAAGGTAGTGTTAGGTGGATGTTTGTCACTTGGCAAGGGTGTAGCTCCACTTCCTCCAGTCACCAAGTTTTAGTCTTCAGTATCTCTGGAGAGAGGTTTACTCTTGTGTTGCAGAGACAGTAGTTAGTGTCTTTATTTCTACATGTCTGCTTGCTTACATATTCTGGGCAACATTGTCACAAAGTGACTGACATCCATTATTTCAGTGTACCTGAAACACACAGCAAATGACGAAATGTCATTTAGGCCGACATTAACAGTCAGGATAGGCAACAGACAACTCTTTATATAGTTACATAGAATTTTAAAATAACGCTATGATTCCCAATCTTAGCCAAAACAATATACACAAGAACTACTTACCAAACACTGTTGATATCGCAGAGCACTTTACTTTTTGGGTGAGGTTATAAGGCTGATGCATAGATGAAGGAAATAACCCTCCATAGGTGAAACGGGGCAGAGAGGATCTTCAAGCTGTTCATACATGAATCCCCTTGTGTTCTCTTTATTCTTCTCCTATGGGTCATTGTGATTCTCTGTATGCTCGTTGAAGGCCAGCGTTGCATACTTAAGTCCGTTTTTGTCTCTTTTGATGGTGAATGACGTGGGTTTGAGCTGCTGATTGCCCTCATTTTCCCCTCGTTCGAAGTGTAGTTGAATGTCAAACCACACTTTGTTTACTAGCCCCTCTGGAGTTTCGGGATCCAGCACCTTCTTTATTGCTTTGAGGTCATCTTCTGATATTGGTGCATGATGAACTGTCATGTCGAATCCTTTCTTTCTAAGGGTTTTCACAATGCCGATGAATACATTGTTGCACGTTGTGAACTTTGTGTCTTTGAGGAGACACCAGGACCAACTCAGCCATGTGTCATCGGTATAGTTAGTGTGGTTAGGTGCAGCATAGCTTCTCAGGCCATAGAGCTCAGCTTTACCATTTCTGACAGTGGCGTAGAAATCTTGCAAACTTTCACTGACCTGCTCCTTTAACACTGTGTTAAGGTCTAAAACTAGACCTTTATACCTACACCAGTCTCAAAGCGTTACATGACCCGTTCTGTTTGCTTAACAGTGTTGTGTTTATTCAGTTTTTTTTTTCTAGTTTACTCCTTTTTACCTAGGTCTGCGTGTCATCTTTTAGGTTCAGCAGCGTATCCCATGCACTGCTCAGTCGACTCCTCCATAGTTAGGCCACCACAAAGGTCAAAGTTGACCTCAAATGTTTCCATTTGTGAACAATTTGTGGAATGATACTGAATTGTGTGAAGGAATTAGACGGCATCGCAGTTATATACGGTTGTTGTATGACAGCTAACAACCAATCAGATTGCTTGATTTGCGGTATCATTTTATGATGTAATTTCGAGGTTTATGCAGAGAGACAAATGTAGTGTGGATGCCTCACAGGTATAACTACACAGCCGTCTGTGTAGATGCATGTTTTTTGCTTTTCTCTTGTGTTAAGTTTTGTTGCTTTCTGTCTGTGTACCTGTCTTTTGATCCTGAAACTTCTTTGTCTGCTTTGAATTTAGACCTAAAAAATGTTAAATTGTCCTAAGAGAGGCAATTTGTGCTGCACCACACTACAGAATTTTTTTTGCATATTTAAAAAAATGAATTGTGTAATATAGCTACAGTCAGTTACTACTGCAACAGAGTATGATTTATTATATTTATGTGAAAGACTATGGAAGACTAATATTATTACACCATCATGATTTAATTCTAAAATGATAATTGATCATTCTAATAATGGTTATAAAGAATAAAATATGGGTTTTTATGTACCTCCATATTAATAATGATGAATAATTTAGTAGATTCTATTAAAAAATTCTTTAATTTATGCTTTGATAATAGACTTTGGTATTACTACTTGCCATGTGTATATATATATATATATATATATATATATATATATATATTGATAAGTCTTCTGTATATCACTTCTCTCCAGGTGACCCATAGTAAGAGCCTGGACACAGGAACCTGTCGAATCTGTAAGATGCCCCTGCAGAGTGAGGAGGAGTTTATAGAGCATTGCCAGATGCACCCTGACCTCCGAAACTCCCTTACTGGCTTCCGCTGTGTCGTCTGCATGCAGACCGTCACCTCTACCCTGGAGCTGAAGATCCACGGCACCTTCCACATGCAGAAGCTTTCCAGTGGTTCTGCGCTTGGAGGAGTTGGAGGAGGAGGTGGGAACGGAGGAGCAGGTGGAGGGAACGGCTCAGCCTCTTCATCCCCTAATGGGCAGCTGCAGCACAAGCTGTATAAATGCGCCTTCTGCCTAAAGGAGTTCAAGAACAAAGGGGAGCTGGTGAAGCTGGATGTCAATGGCTTGCCTTATGGCCTCTGTGCTGGCTGCATGAGCAGGTAGGAAGCCATCTTATAAACCCTGTGGGTAACGGTGGGTGTTGATACAGACACACTTAAGCAAAACTAGATAACTTAATATTAAACGTAGCATACTGGTGTATTATACATGTTAAGTTGTGCCACAAAAGATTTATGCTGTCTCAAACATACTGTGTATGTACATATATTACAGTTTTTCTCCATTGTATCTGCTAAAAGGTGTTCACATATCTTCTAAAATTCCTAGAAAACAGGCGCTTAACCCTTCTATCATACAGTACAGCAACACACAGGTTAGCATGCAAACACCTGCATTTCTGCTGAGCAACAGTTTTGATTGCGGAAAAATCGGCTAAAACGAAACAAATGCTCCGTCAAATCAGGGGCACAAATGGTCAGAGCCCGAGCCAGGGAGGAGCTGCCACGCCTGGGGACACGCAGGGAGAGAAGGCCATGGCCGGGCTGAGGTGTCCAGAGTGTGGGGTGAAGTTTGAAACCCTGGAAGACTTGGAGAGTCACGTCCAGACAGATCACCCTGAGGTCAGCCCTGAAACCAGCGCAGCAGGAAAGAAGGCTGAGGCGTCACCTGCACCGAAGGTGAGACAGAGTAGACTGAGATAAGACAGAGAGATAAAAGGTTTTATTTTTATTGGATTAAACTTTTCCACTGAAAACTTCCCAGGCCAAGTCTTTGCCATTGTTTGGTAATTTGAATAGATAACATATAAAAAAAGGTCCCTGCTCAAACTCTGACAACTAGAATCAGGTTTGCATCTAAAATATTAATATCTCTGTTGTTCTCCTAGACAGAGCCATCAGATTGAAGGAGTAAGACTGAGAGTGCAGTGCAGTAGATCAAACAGTACACAATATAATTATGGCAGAATTGTATTTGAAAGTCATGTAAATAAGATAAACAGCATTTAACAGATGGAGACATTTTCAGGAGTGCAAGAGACTCAAAAATCCTGCTGACTGTATTTTTGCATGAGTTTGCGTGTAAGTGTGTGTGTGTGTATGTGTATGTGTGTGCGTGCGCATTCGAGCGGGCGTGCGTGAAGTGTTGATGCGTGCTGCTGTTTTTGTGTCTGTAGCTTGCATACGTGTGCTTGTGTGTATGTCGGTGTGTGTCAGCTGAGCCCCACTGGGTCCTGCGGCTGGGGCGTGCTGAGGCATTGTGGGAGCTGTTCGCTCTACTTGATATTGACAGTCAGGCTCCCCGGGACCTGCCGCGTGTCTATGTGTGTGAGAGTGTGTACTTGGAAGCTAGCGTGTCTGTGTGTGTGTGCGTGTTAGAGACAGTTCCCAGGGACCCTCTGTCTTACCTGCACCTTTGTTTCTGCTTAGTCTAACAGCACAAAGAAGACAAAGTAGGATTTCTCTCTCTCTCTCTGTGTGTGTGTGTGTGTGTGTGTGTGTGTGTGTGTGTGTGTGTGTACATGTACTCAGTCTAGCAGGCTGAAGCAGCAGAGAGATAGTGGAAGTGGGGCCTTTGTGTATTTTGTATGTGTTTGTGCATGAGTGATCGCTGTGTGCTGTGAATGGATAAGCAGAGCCTCTGCTTCTCTCTCTCTTTGTTTCTGTGTCTCTCGCCCCTTGTTTCTTTGGCTCTTTCTGTGTCTCTTTTTTCTCTCTTGTCTTCTTTTCTTTCACACTCATTCCTCCTGTTTCTGTTTCATTGCTTCTTCCCTTAATCTTTTTGCTGTTCACTCCCTCTCTTATTAATTTCTGTCTCTCTCTGTCTCTGCAGAGGTCTTGTGTGTGTGTGTGTGTGTAACTGCATACCTCTTCTTCCTTTCACCAAGTCTCTAAAGATTTAGTGTTGCTTGATTAGTGCAAGACTTTGAGCAGCATACAAGTATCATATGTTGAGGGTTCAGCGTGAGAGGGTGCAAAAAGCCTGACATTTTTCAAGCTTTAAAAAAATGTTGTAGTTTTTCAGTTTTCTACTAGCTGTTATGAATTATGCTCATAAAATGCACATACCCTATTCATTCTTGAACCTGGGGTTTATTTTCTTTCAGTTAACATGCAAATTGTTTTTTATGATTGGAATATGAATAAACACATTTTTCTGATCTACAGAAAGAACTCATTCATAGCTTTCCTCTTCTTTATAAATCTTGTTTTTGCAAATTGATATTGTCCTTTCACACTCACAAAATATGTACCACTCTTGAGTGGAATATATTACTTTATGTTGAGTGATAACATAATTTTATTTTCAACAGTGATTTATGTATTTAATGTGCTCAAAATATATATTTTTTCCTGACTTTACAAAATAGTGTTTTTGTGCTTTTAACTTGACATTATTATTATTTTATTTTATTTTATTTTTCTACAAACAAAATATCATGTTTTTGGTGTTTGTTTGTCTTTATGTTATAGAAAAAGACCTACCAGTGTATTAAATGCCAAATGACGTTTGAGACAGAGAGAGAGATCCAGATTCACGTCGCAAATCACATGATCGGTGAGTGAGGCACAGCTCTATCTATCTGTGTTATATTTAAAATGTGTGTGAGTGTGTGTGTCACTGTGTGACTGCGCATCCTAGTGACTGTGAATGTCTCTTGGTGTTGTCTCATGGTTTATTAGCACAACTATGCTGTCAATGTGTACTTCCCACACACATTTGTTTTAACAAAAACATGAACTCACAAACACAGATACAGAGGTGTGAGACAGACGGGTGAAATGAAGAGCTCTTTTTGAGTTGCAGGCTGCCTGGACCAGCTGTTGTGCAATTTATCACTTAGCTTCATCTCTGAGTGTTGGAAAACTTTACTTAGAAAACAGAAGAGATTACAGATAAAAATTCATACACGGAGTGTAAAACAAGATATAGTAATTACAGGTATACTCTAGCGCACAATTTTAGTTTGAAAAGACATACGGCGAACACACTGACACTCCCTGTTATACTGGGGTACTCCTGGAACAATGTAGTGTTTGCTCAAAAGCAAGTCATAACAGAATGTATTCTAATGTGAATGACTAAGACATTGCACCATACATGTGTAACTTTAGTTACAACTGGTTTTGCATGAAAAGAAATAGGAAAACAGTTGCCGGAGCTACGACAGTGATGTTAAGCTTTTTCACTTTGCTCCAATTATCGTCTGTGAGCTCCTGTGAAAAGATTATATTTAATTGTACGCTGTGTGTGTGTGTGTGTGAGTGCACCTATTCTTAGTGTATATGTGTGTTTAACAAAAATTTGTGTTTAACTAAAACTACCTCCATAGTTTGGAGTCTATGTTCTTTTATGAGCTTCCCCTGTGACAGTTTTTTCTGCTCACTACTAATTTGCTGCCTTAGCATCTCTGTCGTCATGGAGATTAACGAGGTAGGCCCGTGAGTTGTACTGGGGAACAAACGCTCACTACACCCACCCTTAGCCCCGCACCAGACTTGACAGGCAATCCCAGAGTCACCGATGTACTCTGAGGTGTATGTGTGTGTGTGTGTGTGTGTGTGTGTGTGTGTGTGTGTGTGTGTGTGTGTGTGTGTGTGTATGTGTGTTTGAAACTGAGGTAGAGCATGAGTCCGTGTGTATGTGTATGTGAGAGTGCTGACATCGCTCTGAGTCATCTAGTAATGTCTGGAGACGATAGAAGAGAGAATTGAAACAGAAGTACAGCTGGAGTAACTTTAACTTCTTTCCCCCATGGTCCACACACTCTCACACGTAGTCATACACTGTCTCACACACACAGACAGGGATGCACAAACACAGGGACAAACTTTCCCACACGTGCACACACACCACCCACATAAAAGAACACACACTAAGTATAGTTTCTACTGTCTTTTACCTACTGTTCCTCTTTGTCCGTCTTCTTTGCTCCTCACGGCTTTTCTGAAACAACCCGCTTTCATTCTTTCAGTTTTTGCCCTCCCCCTCTCCATGTGTTCCTCCGACCTTCCTCCGTTTGTCTTCTAACCCTGTTTGATCTCCTTCCATTTCTTCCATCTCACCTCCGTTCCTCCACCCTGAGACTCCTGCCAGTTGTCCTGTCATTTCTCTCAGTCATTTCTCTGCCTTGTCTGATAGACAACTCATCCTTCTCTCTTCTCCAGTCTCTTTGTATATCTTTTCCTAAATTTCCCTGGATCCCCCCATCTCACACACACCCATATAAACACACATGCACGTACACGCGCACACACACATACCCACAGTGATGGCAGTTTTGGGTTAATTAACGTGCTAATTGTGTGAAAACCTAGCGCAGATTAATTATGAAATTGAGGCAGATTATTTTTAAGAGCTTGCCCAGTTCCTATTATTACATTTCCCTACAACCTTCCCCACCCCCACCCCCACCCCTTGACGAAGAAGCAAGAGACAGATCTTATTAGTGTAAGAGCATTTGTGGTGAGAAAATTTGAAGGTAAAAAAAAAAAAAAAAAAAAAAATGAAGATGTAAATTTTTCTGTCATCTTTATCTTCCTATTCCCTGTAAGTTTAAATTCTGAGGTGTTAATTATACTCTTTCAAGGTTTTATTATGGCTGTAGGCTGTATCTGTGGAGCCCACAGTTTCATGCATTCATCATGTTAAGAAAACAAATAATTTATCCTGTAAGTGCCTATAGGCACATTTGTACAGGTGAATCTGGCAGACATGTTAATGCACACAAACATGTTTCTTCATATACTCAGGGTGTGGATGTGCATTACACTGACACACACCTGGGCATCAGCTGGCTCAGTGCTATACGCGATGGTGTGATAGTGTTATGATTCAGTTCTTTCCTTTCTCATCACATTACTCTCTTTCTCTTATCCAGCTCTCCTCCTTAATCCTCATTTTCTTCTTTTGCAACACCCCCATTATCACCTGTCTGTCTACCAGTCTCAGTGTCAGTGTCTGTCTACCAGTCTCATCAGGACACACATGCATACTTTGTCATCAGCTCTCACATTCGGTAACTCTACCACTGGTAGGTGTGCTTGTGTCACTTTTGATATTCTCACATGGTTCAGTGAAACACCCTAAGGCATTAGACTGCCGCTCAGCCTGTCTGCCTGTCTGTGTGCCACTGAAAAATGTACAGGGGGAAGAAAATCTACAATAACAAATTAGATCATGTGATCACGTCCAGTCAGTGACCATGGTCTGTTACCTGTTACCATTATATTGACACTTTCGACTGGTTGAGGGAGGAGAGAGGAGGGAGTTTTCTATTGGCTAATCGAGTCCAGTAATGTGATTGTCACATTGCCCCATGGGTAATACATGGTGCACCCCACAGTCCTGTTAATTACGCTGTCAGAAAGAGAAGGAGAGACAACATTCAGGAACACAGAGGAAGAGAGGGTCAGAGTGAGAAGTCTAGGGAGGAATCCTTGTAGCACTGAGGAAAAATCACTGTGAGCTTCATCTGTATTTGGGCTCAAGCCAACACACGCTGGGGGACATTCGTCACCAAAACATGTTCACCTCCTTCAAAAATGGTATCATTACTTAACCTGCTCTCCAATAAAGCAATTATTCATCATACTACTCAAATTACTTTCTTACAAATTACTTATTTTACTGTCCTTAAGCTCAATAAAAGAAAAAAAAATCTGTGCCAGCAGCTGGCATGACTGTAAGTGACTTAATGTTTAAAGAAGAGACCCTGAAATGGTTCTCAGCCACAGTTTCTTCTTTACTGTGATGGTATAGTCACACCCCATGTGTGTTCCCGCTAGTTTTGGCTCTTACACAGCACACAAGTTAATTAAAACACCATGTGGTCAATGCCCTGCTCTAGAGGCAGAGACGGAGAGGGAGGAAAAAAACGTGAGGGAAGAGAGGCACGATAGGAGGGAGAGAGAAATCATGCAGGAAGGTTGAAGGGGCAAAAGAAAATTAACAATTGGATTTTTTATAACTGCTCAGTTTTTTCACCATTTTGGCAGATGGCCCTGAATCTAGGCTAATGTAGGGCTTTACTGAGTGTGATCATGTTACATAGCACTCGTCTATAGGCAGTTATCTGCACAGCATTGTACTTGGTCGGCTTATTGCACGGGCTGGTTGTAACCAGGTGGCTAAGGCTAGCATGTGTGGGTTTACCTCCACTGTGTTGACTTTTCTGGCCTTTAGCTTCAGCGTGTGTGTGATCATTTTAGTGTGATAGTTAAACTGGATAAAATTAGAGAGACTCAAACAGGTGTCCAACTTCTTTTTTTCTTTTCACAGCCCAACATGTAACCAAAACAGTGTAGGTGGCCTCTGCTCCAAAGAAGACATGTTAGAACAACAACAGCTACAGAAAACTATTGTTGATTAGCCCGCAAAATACCCAGAATTCAGTGAGATGTGATGTTATTTTCCAGCCTCTACAGAAAGACAAACTCATTTTAAGTGATATGGCAGGACCACTTAAAAATCCATAATCTACAAATTGGTAGGGAAAACAGGCTAATGTAATTAAATATAATACTAGTAGTGCCCACATCTCACATTGTAAAAACACACACATGCGTTCATACACAGCCTCAGTCTATCTCCCACAGACTGAGAGAAAGAGAGATAGAAATGGAGTTATCTGTTTTTGCCTGAGGTACCAGCTTGTCATTTGAGACTATTTTTTGTGTTTTTTATGTGAGAGACTGAAGCCTAAGGGCAAGTACAGTATATATCATGTATGTACATTTAAATGTTGTATAGTATGTACAAAATGCATGCAAAAATGCATAAATTATTTGAATCAGATTTTGAAAATTTGCATTTGTTATGTATTTTATAGGATGTAATAGCATAGTTACACGCAGTGTTGTTTGCTTTCTTTTGCCATTATCAGTGAATATTATTCATTAAACAGAGCCTTCAGCTCACTGTCAACCTCTGTGTTTGTGTGCGTAAATGAATTTGTTTCAAAAAATAACTTTTTGTCTATGCAGGTTTTTGCAACATATCTGATGTGTGTGTGTGTGTGTGTGTGTGTGGGTTGGGGGCATATCCCACCTGTGTGTATGTGTAATCACAGAGCTGCGTGTGTTCGGTTTTTTTTAGCCCCCAACACTCCTGAGCAGGTGGGAAGGGGAGGGAGGGCTTGAAGAAGCGGAGATGAGAAGAGAATGTAGAAAGTATTTATTTGTGTTTTTGGCTGGGCACACTGAGAGGGAGACTTCATGGGAGGAGAAGGTGTGAGGGGGGTTAGAGAAGAGATGAGAGACGACAGAAAAAAGAAGGAGGCAGAGCTGAGGGTGGTGGAGGGCGGCACTGAAAAAGAAAGATGACAGTAAACTTCAGGATTTTTATCTCTGCATGTAGAGCTGCCCAGTAAGAGAGCTAATTTTGACAGGAAACCAGCACCATGCTTGTGTCTGTGCATCTGCAGCCCCAGTAAATGTGTCATGATTGTTTTTGGTTTGCATCACCTGTACCATCCAGATTTATATTGCTTGCTTTTAGATAACCCCCCAGTGCTCTATTTCATCATCATCAAGACTTAAAACTAAGATCATGACGGAATGCAATAATTTACCTACTTTGTGATGCGTGGTTTAGTTATTATTGTGACTCGATTTGTTTTGTCTTTGTGTCCCTCTTCCCTTCATTCTTTGTATTATGTGTATTTGTTTGTACATGTGTGTGTGTTTGTGTGTGCGTGTCTCTTTGGACTGCACCGCAGCGATTTTTGGCAGGCTTTATTGTTTTCTGCTGTGCAGCTGCACATCATGAAGAAGTTCCCTCCCTGTGTAATGGTGTGAGGTGAAGACACAGTTCTGTGTGCAACTAAACGTGTGTGTGTGTGTGTGTGTGTGTGTGTGTGTGTGTGTGTGTGTGGATACAGTCTGTCTTCCAGTTTGGCCTGTATGGAATCAAAAAGCAACTTCCATGCTATAAATTGCTACAACAGGATCCATACCAAAATGTTGAATGCAGATGTAAATAAAAAGCCAGGTCAACTCTGACCTCCAGTTGGTGATTGGTGGATGAAAGCAAACCACCCATTTAAATAATATAATAACATCAATTTACACCTTTTGAAGACACAAATGTTATTTTTAAAACCCAGTTTTAGTGTTATGTTAGTGCTTTGTATGAATACTATGGCAAAAAAGTTCTGATGTTAAAATTGCCCCTATACAGGGTGAAGATCAGACACACACACACACACACACACACACACACACGCACGCACACTCACTAAATAAGGTCCTTGACAGCGTGTTCTAAGTGTTGCATGCAGCCACTAATGCTTTACTAATCACCTCAGTCTAGATTTCACAGCATGAGACCTCACTTCTCAAACACATGTAGACACACATGCTCTCTCACTTTTTCTCTCTCTCATACACACACATGCACATCATGTGTGTCTGCACTGAGCACAAGCTGTGTGCACACAAAGAGCATGTTACTGTATTGCTCCCTTCCACTGGTCCTAATCATACTGGCTGTAACCCTCACTTTCATCTGCTAATGACATTATTAATAAAGAATAAATTGACTATTCAGCGTCCTCTCCCTCTCTTTGGCTAAATTTTCTGTTTCCAACCATTGCTTTCCTTTCTTTTTTCACCCACTCCTCTCCTTACATCTCCTTTTTTTTTAAACCCCCTTTCTACCCATCACTGTTGCCTTAAGATGTAGCAACATTAAGAAGTCAGCTTTAAGCTTCAATTATACATTTGTGTCACCATAGTTATGCTGTAGCTAACAGTGCAGGGAGTATTCTATAGTTTCACATACTGCAGGCCATAGCAGCTCCCCAAAAATAAACAGCAGTGTCTTGTCATTCAGGCAGTGGGTTTTCAGTTTCTCACTTTCACTTGATGTGGTGGTGATAAAGGTTTCAAAGTCAGTTTCTTCTTCCTCTTTTTTTAAATGGCTTTTCTCAATGACAGCAAGCTAATTTGTCTGCAATACTGCTTTTTGCCTCCTCCCCACACATACCACGTTCACACTTCGTATTACTAATCCTGCCCATTCTCTCCTCCGCTTTCCCCCATTCCCACCTGCCTATTGGATGGCCCATAGAAGAGCCCACCTGTCGGCAAGGTTTGTCCCCTTTCTGTCTCCTTAGCTCGCATTATGAGCAAGACAGCACTGTGCTGTCTCACTGCCTGCCCATCAGCATTCCATTTATTAACATTCTTCTGCTTTTGAATATGTATAGATTAGTATTTAGCACGTATTATTTTTGACTTTGCATTATTCAACACAAGGTATTGGCAAATCACAAGTGGTTAGCAACCATGTGCAAAAGCCACATTGCATGGTGTGGGAAAAAAGCAGAAATTTAGCTCTCAACGTAGGCTAGACATTGTTCAGTATTTCCTCAGTAGCAGAAAGCAGTGTGTATTCTGAAAATAATATAGACTGTATTCAAAAAATCTTTAGAGATGATTATGAATTTGACACATTTTTAGCCAAATCTTTGCCCAATTACCCCTGACTTCACCTCCAAACCTCATTCACACCAATCCCTGCTGCTAGCTGCATGTTTCATTTTCCTTCCCACCTCATACACAACACAACACAACACACACACACACACACACACACACACACACACACACACATACAGATGCCTTGGAGGTATCTAGTGGCCACTCACCTGGATCTAAGTGCTCCCCGTGGAATGTGGTGGCTAATGATGTGTCCACAGCATGAGCTTTACTTACCTATTTACATCAATGCACACTAATAATGTTAGGTAGCCTTGCTTAATCACATTTTTAACATTTCGATAATCAATAGGTAAGGGACATACTGTACTTTAAAGTGAAGTGAGGCACTCACCTGAATCACTATCGCCCTTCGCCTTTAAATTTGATGGGGACTTTGGGTGCAAACCAAAAACAGTTTATGAAACCCTCTGTGTGGAGTAAGGCATTAAATAAACTCAGCTAGCTTTTATTTTGTAGCTGGAGGTTGCACTTATCTTCCATTTCAGAACAGTCAACCTGCATTCAGGCCGTCTATTAGCCTGCAGTCAAATATGTGATGCGCTTGACTAGTAATGTCGGTCTGCTGTCTAAGCAGCCATCCCAGGGGCCGTGGCTGAGCTGGTGTGTGTCTGTGCACGCATCTCTCTGTGCTTCCTGGTGTCCTCTTTCTTCCCCCACTTTCCCTTTACACATGCACGCACACACACTTGTCCCTATGTATGTGTATGCAATAGCGTGCAGGGTCTAATGTGGTTACTTTGTGTCACTGAAGATGTAATGAGGCGAATAAGAAGCTTTTAGAGTCAATGTAGGTGGATAATGTGGTTGCGGGCTCACTCATGTGAGTGTGTCTGTCTGTGTGTGTCACAGTCTTTGCCACCGGCTATCAACATTGCTCTTCTCTTCTGCCCTGCTGCACCTGAACTAAAAAGCTGCCCTCTGTGTTGGCTGGTGTGTGCGTGTGTCTGCACTAGTGCTCTGAGCTGAAGAAAGCGCTTCACTTACTGCAGTTATTAGCGGACAGCTTGTCAGACCGAAAAACTGAAATGAAGTACTGCAGGAACGCTGCTAATCCCGTCCCAGGAACAAGTGTCTGAGAGAGTCTGAGAGAGTTTTTAGCACCACAGGTGATGACATGTCTTCTCAGAGGAGTGTGCTTAAATCTCAGCACACTGATCAGTTGGTGTTTCCTTCCTGTCTGAAGCAGTAAAAGCTGTTTACACACACTTCACTCACCCAGCACCTCCCCTCAAACACTTCTGCTCATATGTGCTCTCCCTCCCATACTACTAGTACTAGTGTCACAACTACTACTGCTTATACTATATTTTCTTTTATTGTTATCTTCAGTACAAAACATATTAAATTTTAGGGTATGTTAAAAATTAATCTTCCTAAAACCCTTCCATTGAAATAAGCCATCAGTGTAGGGTAGACTTCATGTTATATCAGAATATTTGGTAAATTAATGAAAAAAAAAAGTGGTTTTAGAATAATGTTTGAAATAATAATCATTCTGACTGTTGTTTTTGTAGAAATATACATTTTGCAGTATAAATAAATCACAATGTACCAAATCAGGAATTAAGCCTTTAAAGCAATTTATTCTCACTCCTACATATTTACTACTAGAGCAAAGTTGTTATACCAGAAAAATGATAACAACAAAATGTGATTCATGAGCAGTGTGACTGTGTGAAGGACTGAGCAGGATATTGGTCTGCACTGTGATGGTATGAACGTCAGGAACAGCTGACAGCCCTCCCTCCCCGTCTTCCATCCCTCCCCCCTATCCATCCTTCCCTACATCCCTTCCTCCCTCCCTCCCTCACCACCTGGAGCCAGCGAGCTGTGACACCAGAGGGAGGGAGGGAATGATGATGAAGGGACAAGGGACTGGAGAGAGGGAGGGAGGGAGAGAGAGAGGACCGCAGAGGGCTAGATGAAGAAGATGAGAAGGAAAGGAAGGATGGGGGGGTTAAAGATGAGATGGGGCATATCTAGTCATATGTAAATAAAAGATAATGCAGGAAACTGAAATTAATTTGAATAAAGATTGACTTTATTTACTAAAAGTCTATTATACATTACATAAAAATATTCCAGAAGTATTGAGCTTGAAGTGCGTGTAGTCATACATTTTAATGAGAAAATGACGATAGAACAGTGATTCAGATTTGTAGCGAGCAGCAAATGTGTGTGTGTGTGTTAGAGATAGAGTTTGGGCCTGTATAGTAATGCAATCAGGTTGTACCTTTAAACAGGATACATTAAGGCTGATTACTCGTGTATGTGAGCATGATCAAGTGCCACAGATAAACACTTTGTTTGTATGTGTGTGTGTGGGAGACAGAGAGACAGAGAATGTTTCAGGATGTGTGAACAAAGAGAATGTTGAGCATATGTTTCTGTGTTTGTTTGATTATTTAGTCAGTTTGTTTAGTTATGTGTTATGCATATGTTTGCTTCTGCATTTGTTTGTATATGTGTAGGAGGGGAAGGCAACTGTATACTCTCTCAAAGCATCATGATGTAACTCAGCCGGGTGGGTTGACCTGCATTTTATTTAAAAGAGAGTGTGAAGATAGCAGAACACAGCCTGGACACAAATAATTGTTGACTATTGAAATAAGTCATACACACCCAAAACAAAATGGCATGTCACACAGAGTTTACTGATGCTTAAGATAATAGGCTGTACCTTTACCTGAAACCGTAGAATATAAACAATGAGGCAGCATTAAATATCTAGCCAACAGTTTAAACCTGGATTACCTACATGAATATTCTTACTTACACTTCTACAAGTGAGCTCTGCTGATTATCCACAGACCTTATGTAAACAGTTTTCACTGGAACTACTTCCTATTGGTGAAATAGTCCCCATAAAAACAGTAGGTTGCTATCCATAGTGACAGGGGCACAGACATATACAACTCAACAGCACAACAAATTGCAGCCTCTAAAATGCCCATAAAGTTCAATCAAACTCTATAAAACAGTTTCAACACATTATAACCTTTATGGAGGAAGATTCAATGCAGGACTGTTGCATTGGACTGCATTCGTTTTAGCTAGGTGTACCTAATAAACTTCCAACTCAGTAATCCACATATCTAAATTGTGATTCATCAGTGCTGTGAACATCACAAATCCCCATTTTATGTTTGCAGGTAGAAATTTCAGATACAGAACGTCAGCAAATAAAACCAAAACTCTCTGCATGGTTAGATGGCGCTAGAGAAAATTTCTAAATGTATTTTAGGATGGATATTTAATGACCTCGAATATTTATCTACTAGTAAATGGTTTGGGCCTTGTTGAAATTAGATGTAGGTAATGGGATCGGGGGAACATAATGGAGGAAAGAAGGAATGGACACATAAACAGGAGTAAAAGTGATTACGTGACTACGCATTGCCAGAATGACACTGCAAATGAGAAATTGAGACACCAGGAAAACAAGATCCTGACAGAAATAGTGGTGATTATAGGTCAATTTAGTGAGATTCACACTGACGGCAAACAGTAGGAGAGCAAACAGCCTGATGTAGAGACAGAAACTACAGAGGACATGGAGGGAACAGGCAAGGGATAAAGAGACAAGTGGATGCAGATCAATAGGGTGAAAGGAAGAGAGAGCGGGGGTGTGGTTGGGCGTATCAAGATGAATAAAGCGAGAGACGGAAGTCGAGAGTGTCGGAGGAGAGGGAGACAGAGAGGATGAGAGCGATTTCTGGCAGATTTTGGCTCCCGCTCAGTCCTCTTGCCGAGCAGCTGGACTTCATTAGTGGCTGGTGTTAATTACTGGGACTGTACACACACATGCAGATAAGTGCGCGCACACAGGCACATGAGCACACACTAATAGATACCCGCACGTACGCGCACACTCACACAGCCAGCGATTCAGGGTCACCTTGCTAGCCTTGTTTGAACCAGCAGAGTGAGGGGGAGATGGTGCCAGACAGACAGAAAAACAGAAATGGAGAGAGCTCACACACAAGTGTCAGTCCACTGTGGGAGCTTTATATGTTATTAATGGTATTTTGAGCAGCTGCATAGTGAGCAGCTGGGAGATGGACAGTTGATACTGCAGATTAGTCAGTCAGTGGATGAACATAATTAGGTGTGTATATGGCTCGATGTATAAACTATAGATTGTAATTTTAGATTAATACGTAGGGGAGAAATAAAAATATGGATGGAGATAATGGATGCTAATGGAGAGGATTATGAAGATAGAAGTGGGTGCAGTTAGATTTCACAAACGAGTTTCACAGGGTGCTCAGGTGGACTCTGGTTTTTACAGAATGTACCGCAAAACACTTAAACCAGTCTGATGTAGTGGAAAGACTCTGTGGCGTAGAATTGTAGTTGCTAGATAAACACCCTCTCAGTGACACTTGTAATGAGGATATTGTAAAGCTTCAGTGATGTTACGAGTCACTGCTCATTTATGTTCACAACTTTGTTTATTCATGTGAAGCAAAGTCAATGTCTATGAAAAGCTGAATTCATCTAAATTAGTCCACATCGTATATGGAATATGGAAGTTGATGCATGTGTTATCTTAGATTGCACCATCTTGCCTTCCTGGTGGTGTCACCATATGACACAACTGAAAAGTTAAAACTATACCTGACATAAAGATGGTATAGGAAAAAAAGGGCTGCAGTTTCATTCTGAAACTGAGTATACACTGTTTTAGACAGCAGGCACCATCACAGCAAGCTTTTCCTAACGCTGGAATGAAAAGGGCTATTATGTTGTTTCAGAACCCGATCAGTGGTTATAACCAAGCCTCTGTATTTACAAGTATTATTTCTTTTGTTCATTTTAAATCCTTTCCTCTGTATGTTGCTTTTTTGAGCTTGCTTTTTTTTGTTACTCTGCCTCTGCTGATGCCTCGCACCAGCTGATCCCCTGCTGTTCATGCAGACCAAACAAATTTCATCAAAGCAGGGCATCTGAAACGCAGCTGAGACAAGAATCAGACAGGAGTAACAAAGTAGCAGGTAATTCCAACAAAAGCCTCTGAAGCAATAAATCAGTATAATCAAATCTGTATCTATTAGTGTTTGCTGTACCTCAGTATATTGTGACAGTATACCCTAATCCATAGTAGATTAAGAGTGTATGGCATGAGCAGCATAATGGCGAAAAACGTAAAGAATCAGTACACAGACATGCACATAAACCCAACTTTGAGTTCAGCTTTTTTTTGTGAAGCACTGCTTTCAGAAAATCAGTGTTCTGTTGATTGTATGGCACACCCTTCAAATTCATGTGGGTGTAGTAATAAAGATTTCAAACAGACCTTTGTGAAGTGAGTCACTTTCCTCTTAATAATGGCCTGTTTGCACAAAGCTCATGTCGTCATCACAGAGGAGCAAAGCCCCAGCAAACATTAAGAACAAACTTTAGACAAAATGAAAGATGTTCAGAGGCTGAGCTGGAGATTGATTATTGAATTGAACAGCCATGTCTTTCACTCCAGGTGGGCAAATAATGTATGATTAATGATTACTGTCTTCATTAACAAGAGCTGGTAGAAGCCTTAAAGTTAGTGAAGGAAAGTTTTAACCACAAAGTCACCAGGAGCATGAGGAAGTACTAAAGTAAATGGTGAGTAAGTGGTGAATTTTCTGCTATTAAAAACGGACTATTCTCAGCTGCTTAATGGTGATTTCTACAAGACTGTGGTCGTACTGGGCAGCCCCAAGTGTGACTGTACTGTTTAAAAGGTTTAAATTATGCAGAAACTAGTCACCATCAAATAGGCTGATATGAATTTCTTACTTTGACCAAGAATTCCTCAGAACAACAAAGTGATTTTTCTGAATACATGTACACATGTTGCCAGACATGGTTCATTACTGAAATATGTGATTTTTGACAGACAAGGTTTTACAAATGTGAGTTAATAAGTAGAGCTGCTGGGGTAAGATAGCAAAATGGGATATAATCGAAACAATTTTGGCCAAAAATAGATTAATAAAAAATACTAACATGTGCTTTAGGTAAGTCCACAAGAACATGATTTATCATGTTCTCCACCACTGCTGCTGTTGATTCAGCAGCGGACTCTAAAAGCGTGTTTCAGTCAGAATACAGCTCCTGGAGAGACATGGAAGACGGTGTAAAGACAGGCAACAGCACAGCATGAGGTGGGATGCAAAGCCATGCTGGGAGAGGTTGAAGGGTTTTCTTTGGCTCTTAATTACACAGCAGAAGACAGGAGAAGGCAGGAGCGAGAGCGGAGAAGACAGAAAGGTTGAAACAACGGTATACACTGTCGCTCTTATCTTTCGTCTCTAAACAGATGTCGGCCAGGCTGTTCTCTTTATTGCAGTACAAAGGCCTTCTGACAAAAACAAACACACACACGCACACACACACACACCCAGGCACACACACACCCAGGCATGCACACATATCATCCTGGGTAAATCAATGCATTCTGGTTTCAGTAATTTCCCAAGGTGCTTAGCTCTGCCCCTCTTGGGTGAGCAAGGTGACAAAGCCAGTCACGAAGGAGAGAATCTCTTACTTTCTGGCCTCCTTTTTTTAGCCTTTGTTTGCGTTCTTTTTTCCCTCTTTCCTTTATTGCTTTCAGTACTTGTTATTCTGTATATACACTGTATGTACATTTACACAATATGCAATATTCTCCCATACTCTGTGAGGTATTTGCTTTTATCTCTGTCTTAATGACAAATCTATCAGCTACCAGTGACAGGCCTGTTTGCCTTAACGAATCAGTAGTGAGAGATGTATCCATTCCTCCAATGTTATGGTGGTTGGAGGAACAGTTAATGGTAACGTCAGTCCGAGGAATGTGTCGATTTAAGAGTTGTTATCTCTGTGAATTGATATCCAATAATCTGTAGAGCTGCAACAAGCTCACACATTTCAGCGTTTGTGTAGCGCTGTTTCTGCTGTATCCTTTTTTTTAGGCTCTTGCGCAATAAGTTGATGTTCCCATTCTTAATCCTGCCTACAAAGCTCTGTTTGGCACAGTTGTTTTTCCAGTCAGGGAAACAACAATGAGAACAATACCAGACTTATTTGAACCTGAAACAAGCAGAATTGTCTGAATCCAGGCTCATCACCACTACGCATGCTTTTTATTTTTGCCTAAACAGCATATGAAGCTTTGAACATGATACAATAAAAGCACATCTTGTGTATAAGTTGTAGCAATTACACCAGCGACATTCCTTCACTGGCATAGAATAACTCACCTGCAGCACTTTATTGTGTGGGTTTATTTACGTTATGTTCAAAGACTATGTAATCTGGTGGTATACTGCAGGTTTGTAGATTGGACACAGAGTGGGGCTGCAAACACCATGTGAGCCCCCCACCCACAACATTATGATAATTACAATCATTATGCTAACACTGTGTTGTCATGTAATGTGTTATTGAGTTTAGGTGAGTTTTCAGTCACTGAAAAAGTCACTTTCTGAACTTTGTCCATTTTTCCTGTATTAGTTATTTTCTTTTTTTCTCCCTCCATGACTCTTCCTGCACCCCCCCAGCCCACCTCCATTTCCTCATCTCATGTTCTCTGTCCCTCTTCATCCTTGTATCTCTCCTGGATGAGAGACACTCATTTGTGACAGAGCCAACCTGCTAATGGTGGATGGCAAGAAATAAAATTGGCCATGCCAAATATACACACTCATACACACACACACACACACACACACACACACACACACACACACACACACACACACACACACTATATTTGTACATGCAGACATGGACATCCATCTGGATATACACTCACTGGATAGACATTCTCTTATGCAACCACATGCACACACATTCCCAGGTACATGCGCACGCACGGACACACATCAGTGCATAGATACACAACACATTCATACTAATGTATTCACATAAAACTCTGTATGCTCCCTGCTGCATTGCTCCTGGTGCTGGGCTCCCTCTCTGCTCTGCGCCATGCCTCCTCCTCCTCCTCCTCCTCCTCTTTGTCCTCCTCCCCCACCACCTCCTTCTCCTTCTCCCAGTACATCTGGCACGCTCAGCTGCCGAGGAGCGCCATAATTATCCCGCCGGAGACGCACACACTCGCACGAGCGTACACACACTCTGCGACGAAAGCTCACACACACTTGTCTTCGGCGATCCGCGCCGCTCCCTGCTGCTCTTCGTCACTACCGGGGCTTCATTAGAGTGTGTGGAGAGTGTGTGCATGTGAAAGTGTGTGTGTGTGTGTTGATGCATGGTACTTTTGGATGCTATCCAGATGTTTTTTCTTTATAGTTGAGGAGTCGGGCGTGTCCTAGATGCAACTGCCCTGCTCCTGTATGCTCAGTGTTTTGAGTTTGAATCCTGTCTCTCTTACATATAATCTAGTTTCTCTCTCCCCTTCTCCCACCGTTCACATCAGTGTCCAGTCTAATTCAGCCATCATGCGGTAGACAGCAAGTGGGCAGCAGAGAATATTTGTGTCCATTTGGGATGGATCTAGAACCTTGTTTGGGTGCAGAAAGGGAACATGCACTCTATCATTCATTCACGTCTGACTCATCTTTTTGCCATGCAACAAATCCCACTTCTGTCTGCTTGGATTTATCTTTGAATATAACTAGAAGTAATTAATGAATGCCTTGTTTACTAGTATGTGTTACCAGAAATGAAGACACTATAAATGGAGAGGATGAAAGAGTCTCCTCATTATAATATAGATACATTTCTTAAAAGAAATGGACACGTTCCCCACTCACACTATCACTCTCTGCAGAAGTAATTGCAGGGCTGTTTTTAGTCTGTCTGGTGTCACATTGTAATTACTGGCCTGTACAGGTGAAGGAGAGGCTGAGTTCGGAGTGCTGCTGCCTGGGGTGTGTGTTTGTGAGTGTGTGTGATGTGTATGTGTGTGTGTGTGTGTGTGTGTGTGTTGTCCAGTGTGAATATGTGGTAGTGACAGAAAAGAGAAAGAGCGCGTGAATGAGTGAGTACGCTGTGATTGGCAGTAACTGTGTGTACTGTAATTGTGTGTGTGTGTGTGTGTGTGCATGTGTATTCATAGTATGATTGGCGTTCATTGTGTAAGTGTGTGGGTGTGTGTTTGTGAGTGTAGTTTCATAGTGCCTGCTGTGGCTGCTCAGAGTGGTACTGTAGGTTTGATTCCCAGCGCCACTTTGTGTCAGACTTACCACAGAGCAAAAAGCAATTGAGCTTTGTGAAAAAGGTCTGGAAACACCTCCCACCATTCTATTTTCAATCTGTGCTTTTAGAGCCACAGGAAGCATGGAATAAAGCACCTGCATCAGTGACATGGATGGGTGCTAAAAACCAATCAGGTGACAAGCTTTGACTCTGTCTGTGTCACAGAGGCAATAAGTCACTTGAGCCTGTTGATTGCTGTCTTTCTAGAACAGCTGCCTTCATTTTTTTTTTACCTCATTCTATTTTACACATTCAGAAATTAATGAGAGCACTTCTTAAAATTGTGGTTATATGCCATTATAATGAAAATAATGTAATTCTACTTCCTTAATGCAACTGTGGTTATTTGTGCCCTAAATTATTGTGAATGTGAGTATATTGAAGACTTGTTTTAAGACAGAAAGTGGCAAAGCAGAATTAATACATGTCTTAGTATTTGTGGAAGCTTGGTGACACAGTAAAAACAAGCGGGGCTAGTTTGAAAACTACTAAACCAAGCTGCCAGTGCAGGTGAGTGCTAGTAAGCTGCAATTTATGCCAAAGTTTCTTTCTATTTCCCCTGTACTTGGCTGTTTACTCCCCCCGACTTCTCACTCTCACACCTCATTCATTCAAGAAAGAATCACTGAAGGGGAAAAAGCTCTCTGAGGTACCAAGTTTGCTAACTGAGTTAGCTTTCTGGCTATTTAAAAGACAACTTTGTACCATTGACTTCTGTCCAACAGCTGTCTGACTTTCTGTTCCCTTAAAGTTCAGCACTGTACAAGACTGGACATTGCAGATTTGCATTTGCAAGTCAAGTTGAACCCGACACAAAATATTTTTGGATTTAGTAACTGGAACAGTTTTCTGCTTTAAAGGCAGTTACAGGTGATATGGTGTTTTTTCTGCAGTGGATTTCAGCCCTTTATCACAACAGGTCAATGCTACAGTTTTACCCACAACATGTAAAATACTACATTAGTAATATTCAAGCAAGCTCACAACAGTTTAAAATGGATCTTTTGACAGCTGTCATGTGGGGAATCAGACTGTGTAACTACTCCAACTGTAACGCAGCTGGTCAAAATTTCTGACGGTCCAGAGCTGCATCTGATCATCCGAGAGCCCGAATGCAACAACAGTTGTTGGAAAGAAATATGGATTAAGTCATGTTCTAACAGCCCACAGTTACAGCTCACATCTGTACTAAATCTTCCTACAAATAAACCATCTATATTGATCAAACCACATGCAGGTTGAATTGGTAATACATCTGAGCAGAGAATATCTTGGACACAGTTATATGAATTCCCCGCTCACGTAATGAGAAGCTATGGGACTAGGTGAATGGCCTGGTCTAGTTGCCTTCAGTTCCTCTGTCCTCTTCTCCTTTAATCCCTGCTGCTATCACCTGCACTTCATCATCCTATCTCTCACCTCCCCTCACCTCCCCCACCAATGCCTCCCTCTCTTCATTGTCTGTCCACTTCCCCTACGGTAACAGATTTACCCATGAGATTCACTGGCCTCTCTGTCTCTCTCTCTCTCTCTCTCACACACACACACAGTATCGCTAGGGGCTAGGGGCCTAGGTAGAAGTGTAATTTCCCTAGTGTTCCCCCTAACCTGGACTATCTGACAGTGTGACACCAGAAAAGAGAGGGAGTATGTGTGTGTGTATGCCCATGTGTGAATCGGGAAGATGTGAAGTTTTGCAAAAGGGGGTAAAAAAAAAAAGGGTTTTCAGTTTATTTTTTTCTTCTCTGCGAGCTTGTACAGGAACAGCCGTGTTTCCATGATGGGGCAAAACTGGTCTAGCCAAGGCTTAGGGGTAAATGGCAAATAATAAAAGAGTCTATTACAAGGTCAAACAGGAGTAGCCTTAGCCTACTTAACATCTGAATATACCTGTGGTATGTGAAGACATGCCTGTTTGTATGTGTTTTATGAAATAGTTGTCATAAGAGAAGCAGTGAAACAAAAGTCAGAATGTGTATGAATGCTCAGTTTGGAAGGTTAAAATAGTGAACACATTGGTATGATGGTACCGTGCAGTCTCAAGTGTTTCTGTTGCCTTTTGTCTGCTGGGTTTGATTTGAAACTGGCGCTAATAAAAGCTCAATTTTTAGTCGTGGAGAGAAGACTGGGACTTTTTGGAAAGTACCATCAGTAAGTACAAGTCTATAGACTTTTCCATCTTTAGTACAGAAAGAGAGTTCTCCAAGAGGGGAATTAAATCCCAAGCAAGAGCAGTGTTTGAACTTCAGAATTAGTTGTCTCACTGCGGTGGTTCTAACTTCATATAGAAAAAGAATTGTATTGGCAGTTACATTAACTTTGTGTGCTTTACTTTCTGTTCAAGATTATGTGGCACTGTAGAAATCTGTTAGAAAATGTGAAATGTCTAAAATTGAGTCTGTTTTCATCTTCCCATGATTACATTTTCACATCATTACTATCCCTGTTGTCAGCTGAAGGACTGTAGTGTCTCTCTTCTCTGGCTGTCCATCTGTCCATCAGTCACTGTAACGCCTGCAGACAGCACTGGCCTCCTGACTAAAGTTTGGACAAATGGCTGTCGGATCGATAGCTTCCCACCAGCAATATTTGGTATCAATGCATGTCCTCCTCATTACCGCAGCAGGCTGCCCTCTCCATGGACCTGAATTATTCATACACACAAACAGGCACAAATATGCAGCTCTACACACACACACACACACACAGAATACTGCATCAGAGAAGAAGCTGGCCTTTTGCTTTCTCTCTCTGCCTCCAATCCTTCCTTCCTCTCGCTCTGTTACATTTCTTCCTTTCTCTCTCTCTCTCTGTCCCTTTAGCCCAGGGTAGAAGACGACTAGACCAAGCTCCAGCCCAGCCTCCCTGTTTCTCTCTCTCTCTCTCTTTTTTTTTTTACCTCTCGTTCATCCAGATGCTTACTCATGGATACTTGCCACGCTCAGCACTTTTTCCCGCCTGTGTGCTGTGTCTTTTATTTTAGTTTCTAATAATACCACTTAGACCACACTATTATTTTTGGTGTGATTTTAAGTGATTCTGTTTAAATTTATCTTTAATGACTTAACTGTCCCCACAGCAAAACTGGTGTGCAGTTTGTCACGCTGAACTTTCTGATAAGCTTCTTGGTCAACACTCCATTGTAAAGTGAGAAAACTAATGAAACAGTACACAAATAATAATTATAATACACAAATTTGCATGCTTTACAATGTGTATAGCATACAGTCTGAGTCAGAAGTTATCAGTGTGGGTAGGACAGTGACCCACTTATTGGTCTGTCAAGCAGAGATGTGATACCACTAAGCAATACAATATTAATGCACCAAACATACACCATATGATACAGCACAGCATGGAAAAACACGTCACGCTGATCTTTCAGTGGACTGAGGGAAGAAAAAGTCTTCATGAAAGCTTGATTTTCACTGCCATCCATCTGCCATTCTCTTGCTGTAATCAAACAGAAATGACCTGATCTTCATGTTGTCTGCCGTAGCAGCAGTAATCATTTACATTTACTCCTGTAATAATGACCATAACGTTTAACAGCCTGGTGTTGTTGTAGTTGTTAGTCACTTAATGCTGTCTGCTAACAGTTTCTAATGATGCTGTGTGTGTGTGTGTGTGTATGTGTCTGTCTATGTGTATGTGTATGTGTATGTGCAGTCCCTATAGTCCAATCATGTCCGCTCAGCAAGAGGAAATAAATACGGGATCAGTGTTAATTACACAATACATAAAAACTGATGGAACCCTGCTTCGGCCCACACCTTTCACTGCACCTGTTGACACAAACGCACACATGGACAGATGGATGTGTTGCCAGGCTAGATGTTGCATTTCAGTTGTTTTCTAGTTGGAATAAATCAAATTTCACTGAACCATTCACAACATCAGTTGTATTTACAAATAGCTGCCATAGTTGTAGTGTGTCTGTGCATGCTTAATCATATTGGATGATTTTTATTTTTTTTTAAAAAGGGTTTTTTTTTTTTTTCTTTTTCTTTTTTTTTTCTTTTGGCTACACTGCCACATTCTTGCTTGGATAACAAAGATGATGTACTGTAACTGCTTAACAGAGACAAAATTGATGAGACCTAACAATGTTAGTATTGCATGCTACACTTTTCATCTATTGTTGGTCGGATGTGATAGTGCACTGTTGATTGAAAGTTGCTGTAATGTTGCAACATGTAAGTTGTTGTTGCAGTGGTGTTGCTATGGTGCACTATTAATCAGTTGTTGCCATGGCACACTGATATCCATCAGTTGTAGCTATGGTACGCTGTTCACCATTAATTGTTTGTATAATATACTACACTCCAACTGATCACAGTTGGTTGTTGCCATGTTACACTTTCCATCATCAGTTGTTGCTATGATACACTATGCATCATTAGGTGTTGCTATGGTAAACTAATAATCATCAGTTGTTGCTATGATAAACTGTTCATCATCAGGTGTTGCTATGATACACTGTTCATCATTAGGTGTTGCTATGGTAAACTGTTCACGATCCAGCCGTAATCTGCGAGTCCTGTCTTTTTAGTATGTGAGGCAGCATGGAAACCTTACTCTGGGGCTGAATTCAGATGAGATATCCGCATGTTTGCATGTATGTATTTGTGTGTGTGTTTGTGCGTAGGAGGGGGGCAGTGAGCCCTGAGGCGCTCAGTCCTTAGCGGTTGGCTAACGGGGCACAGAGCAACCCTCATCCTCACCCCTGATCGATGTGGTGTGTATGTATGTGTGTGTGTGGGTGTGTGGACGTGTGTCTGTGTGTCTCGTTAGCAGGAAGCAGAGGAGAGTCCAGGGACCCCTGCATTCCCTGCCCAGGGACACACACAGGTCCCAGCACCTGGACCATACACATGTACATACGCTCACACATACACAACCGCACACACACTCACTCACACAAAGATGCAGATGCACACTCCAGACACACACAGCTCACCAACTCTCTCTCTTACTCTCATTTTCTCCGTGTGTCACTCTCATATACACTTTCTGCCTGACACACACACTCACACATCATGCATACAGATTGAGTACACACAGCAGTCCCAGTGCGCTGCAGTAGCACTAAGCTTAAAGTACAGACTTGGCCTGTAACACAAACACACTTGCTGTGGAAGACAATGCTTCCAGGGGTTTTCAGTGTAGAGAATACAAAGAAAGGATACATCTAAAACTGTGGGGAGACAGATGCAATGAGAAACTGAAATGTGTTAATTTCATTTACACAGAATTGTATGCACCTGTGCATATGTTTATGAATGTGATTGTTTTTGTACATGGAGTTTTTTGTGCATGGCTGTGTGTTCAAGTGGATGTGTGTGTTCCTAATCATTATCTATTTTGGTCAGATATTAGCACCCTCTGTCAAACAGAGAACAGCAACAAGGCAAGTGGATAGACATCAGGGGTGGCAAATGCCCAGCTGTGTGTATGTGTGTGTTTGTGTACTCACCAGATGGACCATGAAACTGTTGATGTGGAAAAGGTATGGTGGGTGCAAGAAAGAGTGTGTTTGGGTATTTAAATAGGACTACTGATGCTCAAAGGTCTTGAGAGTGTGAAAGTGGTCTATCTCATTGTCAAGGACACCTTTAATTACAACAGCAGGGGGTCCTTTGTGTGTGCGTGCATGTGTGTGAGAGAGATGGTAGTTGCTGATTATTGAAATTAATTTGTTGGTAAGATGATTAGCTTTTTTTTTGACAGTTCTCTGTTGTACTGCATTTCTAAAGCAAGAGAATGTAGACATAAACAAATGAACTTTTTTTTTTCAAAATTGTTTGACTTTCCAGTTTTTTTGTATAAATTGCCCCAGACAGAACAAATTCTCCAACAGTGCCAATGTCATCTGCACTCATCCCATATTAATCAAACAAACTGACAAATATTTACTTTTTGTGACTGTGGGGAACAATAATAATGTATTAACTTCCAAATGATTAAATAGCTGCTCAGTCCACAGTCAGACTGCTGTATGCATTTCATCAGTGAAGGAAGCAGGATGAGTTTTGCCAGTGTACTGATATCCAAAGATGTGGTTAAATGACGGGAAATGTTTGTGTCTTTGATTCATAGAATGTTATGTGTGTATTTGTGTGATGACTTGCTTCTGAGGTGGTGCTCGTCATGTATTTTTAAATATCAGCTAAGTGCCCTCTTCAGACCTTACAGGTTACCAGTATAAACTAGCTGAATGACAGTTAATTTCCTTTAAAAATCCGGTTTTACTATTAGCCTAGTAGCTGTTTGAGTGTGTCCCATTGTTATTATCAAATTAGCTTGTTGGCATGCTAGCACCAAGTTTGTTGAGAATGTGACAAAGTAACATGTTAACAAACTAGTAATCAAATTAAAAGGCATTTGCTTGACACAGGGAAGGCAGAGTGTAACATCTCTTAAAGTGGCCATGAATAGCAGAATAAAACAAGAAAATATGGAAATGGACCAGAAAATGGAGAAAGAACCAAACACCAGGGATAGAAAGTGGACTGTTTTCTCATTTGGGCATAATTAGAAAACTGTTGTACTGATTGCTGTTGTGTTGCAAATAATACAACTGTTCCATCTGAATGTTCCAGCATTTATACAAGCTCTGCCTCAAAATCTAGATTTTACAAGGTAATATGAATACACACCTCAAACAAGCTGATCTTTTTATATATCAGCATTTGGTACTCTAAATGCTTTTAGTTCCTCTCTCTGTCCATCTCTCCTTATTACTCTTCCTTTTCTTCCCCATTTCCCTCCTCCCCTGGGCTCCTCCTCTCCCTCCTTCCCTCCACTTTCTATGCGGGAAGAGCTGGAGGTTGGGGGGTTTATGAGTTGGCAGTCCAACTGCTGAAAGGGTGGACACCTATGGGGACCCTCACAGCAGCACACAGACACATGCACATACACACACACACACACATACACATACACACACGCACACACTGCATACCCAGAGCCAGGGCCCAGGGAGAGTGTGTGCAGAGAGCAGCTGTAAGGCCAGTGGACTGTTACTGTAGTTCTTTGTTCAGCCCTGGCTCAGCTCCACTGCGCCTCTCTCTCGCTCTCTCTCTCTCTCTCTCTCTCTCTCCCTCTCTGTTTTTTTTCATTTTCCCTTTAGCTGTCTTTCTCTCCTTCTCATAAGTCTTTGACTTAACCTGTGCTAGCATTTATGTCCACCTTTCATTGCTCTATTGTTGTTTGGTTTTCTCTGTTGTGCTAGTTAAAACTTCATCTGTTTTTGTGTCCTCTCAGGGTGTCTTTGATGAATTTAAACATTTAAAAAACAATATTAAAATGCTAATACAGATTGCTGTAATTAGCTAATTGATGTCACACAATGGTGATTCAGCATTCATACCTGGTTCATGAAAGTTTTTACTGCATAACATGCGCTGTCAAGTCAGGAAAACTGTGGAGTGAACATGAGCCTGAAAAGGCAAAGAAAGGTGTGAGTGCCACCTATAGACACTGCTCTTCTTGATTGACATGTGGTCTCTGGGGAATGCAGTGCAGAACAACACCGCAATGACTGATTATCCTTGATAATCTTCATAAACAAACAAACAAACAAAAAAAAATTAAATTTATTAAAAGGGTCTTAAAAGGTTGCACATTATTTCAGTGTCTGCCAACTCTCATCTTCTACTTTCAGCCTTATACACACATGTTCAAAGTCCAAAAACAGAGAGAGACAGGCAGACAAAGAGACAGAGACAGGTAAATTACAAAGCATCAAAGAAAGGCACATGTATTTCTGTTTTATACAATCAACGTTTGGTACATAACCAAGATCAAGCTGCTTTTTGTCTGCTTGTCACTGTTGTGACTTCCCCACATGCTGTGTTTGTGTGTGTCTGTGTGTGTTAGCCTGTCTCCCTGTGCCTTTGTATGTTAGTGTGTAATGCATCTGTCCCTGTGGGTTGGTGCTTGAGCATAGCAGACATATCAGTCATGTGTGTTATTCTCCTCGTGTCAGTGTGTCTTAGTGTGTCATGCCGCTTTCTGAAGTGAAGGGATGAAAGAAAGCATCTTCTGTCGCTACGGCGATCAGGCTAATTACAGCAGCTTAAGTGCTTTACCCACGGTCATCACACACTGTCAAAATACACCACTGAGCGCTTGAGCGGGTGTGTTTTAATTTTTAAAGACCATGAAAGCTTGCTTTTAACCAGCTCAGTCGTACTTTAGTGCAGTGTCTGTGACTGCACGCAGATGCACACACACATTTGTAAACACTTCACTTGACTGTGGGAGGGTTTGAAGGCACTTGATGCTCAGTTTTGGTTTTTAGTTTTTTCAGTCCATCATTTCTTACACTCTCTCTTCCTTTTTTTTAACCTAATATTCTTGAAACAAGTTAAGTGAGTAAACAGTCCTCTGTCCTGATGTATGTATGTCTGTCATATGTAGAATTACTTACTGCTTTTATTTTAAAACATATAGCCAATAGCACAGTGACCAAATACATAACATACATGTGTATGTTTGTGTGCAAGTTTGTTTTTCCAAACATACTCCTTTGTGAGTGGATAGATTAATTACTCTGGGGGAGTGTGTGTGTGTGTGTGTTGTGTGTGTGTACCTGCATACCAAGGGTTTTGGGTTGTATGGTGCTTGTGGAGCCCTAATGGAGTGTGGAGTGTGTGTTTATGCACTCCCAGGCCGCTGTTTATCGCTTAGTGAGCTGGAACTAATTTACTAATTGAGTTTTGAGTTGGGAAGAAACGACAGTGAAAGAGAGGAAGAAATGAGAGGGAGAGAGGGATGGAGAGATACGCTAGGGGCCTCTGAAAAAGTCTTATATGTTTCTTGAGAAAAGTAGCAAGAAGGGAACGTGTTTTATTTTGTGGCATGACGCTGGTCTTTCTGTCTCTGAAACACACACATGGAATCCTTTCAGTGCCACTTGGCATCCACTGTGTGTGTGTGTGTGTACATGTCTGTTGGGTAGCTGACAGGCAGCTGTGAAAGCCTGCTGGTGGATTATAAAGAAGGCTGGCATCTCCCAGAATGCACTTCAACAGCAGTTCCCTATAAAGAAGGTGGAGGGGGTGAGCAGTTAGATCAGAGACCGAAGATAAAAAACAAGATAAAGAATAACAGACTTTTACTGTGCACTTTAAGCATTGTCCACATAAGCACCATTTACAAACACAATTAGTAGATATAAATTGACCTAACAATGATAAGCTCCCCTTCCATCTTCTGTAATGTTCTATTTTTTACTACACAGCAAAAGTGCAGCAGATATTAGAGAAAGGTTTCTCTAGTGACCCAACTAATGATGTAGTACTAGAAAACAAAGGCAGCAACCTCTTAAAGTAGTACAACTACTTATTATCCTTGGAAAGATGCAGTTTTTCATGAAACAAGGGACATCCTGACATGGATGACAAGACTTTTCATTCATTGCACTTCACTGTCTTTATACTTGTTTTCTGTTTTTGATTATATCTGTTCCTATCGTGTACACCATTGCACTGAAGGAACGCAGTTGCATTCCCCTGCATAGAGTATTGTGAATGGAGAGAATGACAATAAATTCTACCTTGCACCTTGAACAGATAGATGTGTTCATAGAAAAAGAGGGGGAGCAGGAGGACAATATGCAGAGAGGACCTCAGGTAAAGGCACTATGGGAACACTAGAAGTGGGAGTTCAGTTAGTAAAGGAGGTAAGAGAGAAGGAGGGGGGTATTCAGGGAGGTGACGGGGAGGTCTTGGGTGGAGCCATTAGGGGAGTCATGTCAGTACCAGCTGCCTCTCTCTTCATATTTTCCCATTATCCCCCTGGGGTACTGACCAGAGATTTCTACAAAGGTCGGTTTAAATCTAGCAAAGGAAAAATACCTGATAGGTTCCTGCTGGACCAAGGTTTTATCTTACTCAAGTCCACAGAACAGTGATTTTCCAAACAGGATAATTTAGCTATTTACAGATGGAGTTACGTGGTGAATAAAAACCTGATTAATATTTTTTGTATACTTTAAATATTTGCACTGCTTCACTTTAAAAACATTCATTTGGCAGAATGAATAAAACTGTGTGTGTGTGTGTGTGTGTGTGTGTGTGTGTGTGTGTGTGTGTGTGTGTGTGTGTGTGTGTGTGTGTGTTTCGCATCAGTTGTATGTGCACATTGCAGTGGAGTACAGCTTGGTAATGTTTGTTTTGGAGATCTGCTACAAACACACACTCGTGCCCATGGCAATAAAGACATCACACAACAAGGATGCAAACGATGTGATGCATCATAAACCACATATTGTTTCATATTGAACTATTTTGTGCCAAAATCACGTGCTGTTAAAATATTTTTTTGTAAAGCAACACCCAGACACATATATGGTGAAGACGCATGTTACACTTCAGTTTACCTGGTTAAATGCTCAATTGCAAAGTGAAATGACATGTATTCTTAGTTGTGTTATTGTTAATCTGAAAACTACAGTCATTAAACCCTCAGGCATTTCTATTTAATCTTTTTTAAACTGACACCAAGTAAGACAATAGGAGAATAATATAGGAGGTGATTCTTATTCTAAGAAATGCAGACTAAATTTTGCCATATGTGAGTGAAGACCTTTGTCTGCTTTGAAAATGATGTTCCTCTGCGTCTGCACATTAAAACAGTCTCCTGAGCATCAGTAACTGGGTGAGCATGGTGGGTTTTTTTTCACTCAGAATGATTTTTATGATAAATCTTCCTCTTTTTCCCTCTTGATCTGTTTTGCCTTTATCCCCAGTCCTCCCTCCATAACCTGGCCCCCTCCTCTCTCTCAGTGGTCCTCCTGTTCTCCTCATCTCTCCTCCCCCGCCTCCCGCCATCTCTCCATCCCTCCTAGGGAGAGCAAATCCCTCTTTTCCTAGGTAGGAGTGTAGGGAGGAGTGGTACGGCTTAGATCTCGGCCCCCCGCATCGTCCCTTCATCAGGCCCCCCTCCAGTATTCCCTCCCTCCCTTCGCTCCATCCCTCCTCTGTCTATTCTCTTGTTAAATTATGGTTTTATGCCTCTCTCCCTCCCTCCCCCTCTCCACTAACACTGCCTCCTCTCGTCTTTCCCATTACATTCACTTTTACACTTACATTTTTGCATTGAGCAGATGCTCTTATCTAGCATGAGTCATGAGTGGAATAATCTTTATCCTGCATCACCTGTCACACGAGTAACTGATAACTCTAATGTAGGAATATAATTTGAAGTATGAGCAAAGTAAGAAGCCAATAAGACAGAAGTGCAAAACTAGTCACCCCCCCCACACACACCATTTATTTTCACATCATCCCATCCTTTTTTCTATTTCTTGCTTTTCATTTATCTTTTTACAATAGAAAATAAACAGCCAGTGTCTTTCATGTTTCATCCTTCTTTTTTCTTTTTAGCCCTGTTCCCCACCTTCCCCCTCTGTGTCTTCCTCTCTGTACTTTCTCCACCCTAGTTATTGTTAAACACAGATTAACTATCATGTCTGTACCTTCTGCCCCTCCACCTCCTCACCCATCCTCCTTTGCTCTCTCCTCTCCCTCATGTCTCATTGGCTGGTGCGACGAATTGATCACAGTTATTTGTTATTAAATCAGGTTCAACTCAATCTCAGTCTTAGTTATCAGAATCAGTTATTATCTGGATTTCTAAACCTAACTGCTTAGTTTCCATGGTAATCTTTGGAATATGGTCAATTTATGTGATGTAGAGAGGCATATGAACAGCTGAGGCATTTAAAGGATGTTATTTTTGTTATTGTTGTTATTTTACTTTTAAAAATTAGTGTCTAAAAGAGAGAATGCGTGAGTAAAAAAAAAGAATTTACACACTCTGTCTGCTTTCGTCTCTACCATCCTTTGGAGCATTCATCTCTCTCCCCTAACATTTATCCATCTTTCCTACCTTCTCTCCATTGCTATATCCCACTCTCTGTGAGGTGGTGAATGGATTACCCATGTGTGGTAACGAGGCAGCTCCCTGAGCTCTACCCACACACACACACATATACACACACCAACCCTAACTAACACGCTGCTGCTGGTGTGTTTCTGTGCGTGTGTTATGGTTGTGTTAGCATGCTGTGCCGGTGTGTGCAGGGCTGCTGTGGATTAAACCGACTTTTCTGTCTCCTGCCTTGGAAACACACCCACACAGTCATACTGTACGTACAAAAGGGCACACGCTTGTGGAAAATACATATAAGAAATAACCTAGCTCACATGGGGCTAAGCACACATACACAAACATAGCAGAGCTCACCCGCAGCCAAAAAAAAGGACACAAACATGTGTACAGCCCTTTTTCACAAAGCAGCTTACAGCTGCAATGTGAAGTCTTGCTCGTATACAGCCCACACACCCACACCCACTACACACACACACACACACACACACACATTCCCCAATTTATTGGTCCTGATCTCCTGGTGCGCAAGGTGTATGACTGAGGAGCTGGAGGCAAATGCCAGCAGACAGACAGAGAGAGAGAGAGAGAGAGAGGGTGGTGAAATGGAAGAATCACCCCCCACACCTGTTTTGGAATGGGATAACCCACCACAGCCCCAGGGTGCTATAACTCACCATCTCTAAGGCCACCCTCTCACCTATTTTTCCCTGTTCCCATTTAATTCATTGTTTTGTTCTTGTCTTATCTCGCTTTCGTTTGTTCACTCCTGCTCTGTTTCTCATATGTCCTTCATCAATACTTTACCACTTTTTATTTCCTTTTTGGTCTCATGTTGGGACAGCTGTGGACAGATCAGAGGCCTGGGTGGGAACTTCACTCTGAACTAACACGTGTGTGTGTGTGTGTGTGTCAGCCGTCTGGTTGCCATTTACCCTGTTTCACTACGGATATGGAGCTCCTGGGGTCCTCCGATGCATTATACAGTATGTGTGGTGTAAGTGTGTTGGCGTTGAGCAGCTCTGTGAGGCTGGGCCGTGCCGGGATATTAAGCCCCTGCTTTGTTGGCAGAGCCTGTCTACTCAGACAGGACAATAGAAATTGAACTAAATGTCTAAACAGCCTAAAGGAGTGTTGCTAAACTAGAAACTCCAATTGCCACAGTCATTGGATCCTATTTCTGGAGGCTTTGTACATTATGAAATTCATTGGAATATGTTTTTCATTGGATGGCAATGTTGGCACTATTGTATTACAACAGTACTGATTCTTTTTTAGTTATAGTTTTCCGTCATTGTTTTATCATTAGTCCTTATTCAAATTTTACTGGGAAGATAAGAAGTGTTGTAACAATAACCAACAAACAATAAAGCAGTTTTATTTCTCGTGGTTAATAATAACACCATTTTAAAAATCACTTTGGATAATTTCTGGCATTAATAGCATTTTGTGTACTTGATGCTTGTTTGAACAACAGCTGTTCAACAAGAATGCACAGATGAAGGGTTACGGTGTAACAGTCTCTGGTGTGAGCCCATTTATTGGGAAATATTTTTCCAGCCAGTTGGTTTCGATGTTAGACAGCCTGTGTCTCAACTGGCATGGTGCCTGAACATGCACACATCAGTGTTCAATAACCCTGCCTGCTCTAGTGAGGGAGAAAAGTTTGCGAAACTGTCTTGATACAACAAAACAACATCGTTCTCGTATGTCTGTGGGTTTCCAAAACCGGGTAGACTGTTGGGCAACTGCCACTGAATTTTCCTGCTGTTGACTGTCCAGATCATGAAATTATGCATCCAGTATTTGGTCCGGTGGTGTTGTTTTCTCCAGGTTGCAAGACACTGATGATGGCTGTTAGATTTGTTGTAGCCTGTCTGTCTTAGTGGGGTTCATTGGCCAATGACCCAATCATTTAGACAAGGAGTGTGTGTTGTGTGTCTGGAAACAGCTAGCAGAAACTGAGAGTGATTAAACGCGTTACCTCAACTTTCATCCTCAGATTTTGACTATCTCTCTGTCTTATCCTTTGTCTCTATTTTTTTCTTTTCTTCTCATTACATCTCCCCACCCTTTTCTTCCTCTCATCCAAACACCCTTCTATACCTCCATCGTCCCTCTATCTCCCTCTGCCCAGCTGCACAACATTAGGAGATTAATGAATTAATAAACCACACACACACACAGCAGTGCTGACAGATAGACAGAGTGGGTGAGTGTTTTGCTGTCATTAAGTGGGAAACACCAGCTCTCCATCATCATGAACAGCATGTGAGTTATGGAGAGATAGTAGCTGTTGGCTGTGTGTGTGTCTGTATGTGTGTGTGTACGGGTGCCACCCATGTTTACTAAATTGCGGTGTCCAAATGTCTCCTCAACATTATCCTGTAGGACCAAGATAAGTATGTGTGATAGTGAGTGATGTTACCACCTACTGCTGATCAATTTGTGTTAGTATTGATGGTTAACTGCAGACAGATAGACTGACAAAGACCAACACACACTGGGACCAACCTCTAGGTATTATGCCTGTTCTGTGTGTGGTCATTGGCACATGCACACAGACGTGTGTGTGTGTGCGTCTCTTCGCACAGAAGGCATGGAAGCCCGTGGGGGGATGAGGGGAAGAGGAGTGGAGTGAGTGTTTGATATTTGACAGCTGATTAAGAATATGGTGGCAGTGAGGGGGATGGATGGAAGAGACCCAGGGTGACATGATCAAGGAAGTCAGTAAGGAAAAGATGATGGTAGTGCAGCAGGTGTTGGTGGGGTGATTGAGGATGGAAGGGAGTGAAATGATTGGAAGACACTCACTACAGTTTGCATGGTGGAGCGAGAGAAAGCAAGAGGGAGAAGTGAAGACTTAGTGGGGAAAAGAGTGATGACATGGAAGAGAAAGAGGAGAGAGAAGGTGGAGCAGGAGAAGAGGAGGACGAGGAGAGGAAATGGAGAACAAGGTGGAAGAGGAGAGAGGAAGGTGGCCCGGCATCCTGCTGCTTATCCTTGAACACTCTGAGGAGGTCTCTCTTTCCATCTCTTCCCTCTTTCTCTTTCTCACTACACACACATGCACACACACATAGTGCCCGACTGGCACATGAGGGTGCTGTTGCAATTAAACACGGCACAGCATGGAGTCCAGATTGAGAGAGAGACAGAGAGAGAGAGAGAGGACTCCACGCTGCATGAACACCTACCCTGGAAGACAGAGATGGGGGAGAAAAGGAAGTGAGGGAGAATTACGGTTACAGAGAGAGGACAGAGGTAAATGAATTGTGATAATGGGTTAATAATGGAGAAACCAATATAGAAAAGAACCAGTAATGGTGTTATATCAGTTACTTACAAGAAGTGACAGATGTGTGGTGAAAATGTTTATATAGTTGGTAACAGATTCTGCAGAGTAACTGTAGTGGTATCAATTATAGCAGCAGGCTAAAAAGTAAATATAGTACTTCAACAATCCTCTGAATCAACATCGAATCATATTTGAATCAGGTTTACTGGCCAGAGTATGTTTGCACACAAGGAATTTGGTTCAGCCATTGGTGACTTTCTCAACAATACAAACAATATACTGTACATATAAGGCACATATTATTTACAGACAATACACAACATACTGTACAACATACATAAAAAATACAAGAGTATGTGTGGTAGTGTATAACAACAGCAATACAACACAAGTCCTCCATCTTAATGACGATGTCCCTACACCCTTTGGATAGAAATCAGCTGCAAATACTGCACCTTCAGCATTGTGGTAACAGTAATAAACATGCGGTAAGATTGCATTAAACAAAGCAACTCAGATTTGGAAAGATTAGTAGTTTGGATTAGTAAGTGTTCCCTTTGAGAGTTGGGGGACCTTCATTGTCACGCTTACAATAATAAACACGAGATTAAGGTAGTAAAAGCGAACATAGATAAAAGAAACAACACTGACTGTTTCTTAGAGCAAACCGCGGTCCTGTGTGAAAGGTCTGCGTTTTTTGTTGTGAATCCAGCCACCCGACCTCCTCCTAACATGGACTTTGTCCTCTTTATACTTTATCACCTTATTTCCACTTTTTCCTGTCCTGACATTACTACAGCACTTTACTACAACCACCAGGGTCCCCTAACAATAAAAGTGTGACTAGGGGTCGTAATAACCCTGCGCACAGACAACCTTTGAACTTGCTTTTACGGGAAGTCTGTACTTCAACCCATTTGATGGAGGAACAGACAGAGAAATATATGGAAGAGGAGAACAAGTTGCCAAGTGCAAATTGCTTTAGATTATAAGAAATGCTGCGAGTTCAAAGAAATTAAAGGTCACTGCCTAATTTAGGAGTGTCTTGTCTTTACTTCACTACAAAAATAACTAACATACCAGCCCACATAACAGTCCCAAGTCGCTTAAAATCATACCCTAACTAACATTGGAATGTCAGTTACACGCGTATTATTGCCCATGCACCAAAATCAACTGCATATAACCTAACAGTTTAAATTTTTGATTATCAATTTTTTTTTTTTTTACCATGTTCTTGTTACTTCCAGAAATGCTCAGCGAGCTCCACTTCAATCTGGGAACTATGCAGAAACTATGCATTGTATTGATTTCCCAATCTTTTTGCCCTGTTGCATGATGCCGCGCCATCACCTCTCCTGCTGAATTGGTTCTTCATTAGCTCCTAACAAGAGCCTTCAGGAAGCCAGTGCTGATTGGATAATGTATCATTGTTAATTAGACCAATTAAGTCATTGGGGTCCTCGGCCTCATTTTCCTGGGGCACAGGTAGTGCTCCCTCCTTTGGCGCCTGTGTGTGAGTAAAGAAGGATGGAAAGAGAAAAAGGAGCAAATGGAGAAGAAATTCATTTAGATTGTCATTTCTGCGGTATTATTAGCGAACATTGATGTTTTCATCTATCATGAGCTACTATCTGTTATCTAAGCATGGTGCAGTTGCTGTGCAAACGCAGGGGGAAAACATCAAACATAGCTATTATCAAGCTGTATTTCCTAAATTACGATAAACTGTCTAAATTTGGTTTATTGGTGACACAGATCATTTGTTTTGTTTTTATGTGTGTGTGTGTCTCTCTGGGTGTCCAGGTGTGATATGGCCTGCGGTGGTTAAAAACACATCTGGAACAAAGAGAGCACAGTATACTCAGATGTACTCTAGTGAGACATACACAACACATACACACACACACACACACACACCTTGCAGTAAAATCATGGGCTTCTACTCTGTTTTTGGTTAGAGGGGTGGAGTGTTTTTAAAGTGTAATGTCATATCCAAAACATAAACTATCTGTCAGGTGTATTTGTACGAAGTTGACAGATGTTGTTTTAGTGTTGATGAGTGTTGAGGTGACGAGGACAAAGAATAAACAATAGTAATGACACATCACACACACACACATAGTTTTTGCTATGAAGTCAGCCATGAGACAATGTTTGGTCAAGCATGGTTGGGTGGAGAAGCAATTAGCTAGCTACGTATGTACAGCGGGGCTAGACGGTGTGTCTCCAACTCCAGCTGTTGTGTACGTACAAATTGGTTCAATCACTTTCTCTTGCATATGTGTGTCTGTATGTGTGTGCTCAGTTAATTTCAAACAAGTGTTGATGCATGATTCACATCAGCCCATAATTGTTATTTTGCTTCACGTGTGTTGAAACAAGGACCTGAGTGTATTGTTGTGTATTGGTAGTTCATTAAAGGCTAACTTAAACCCCATGCCACGATCGTGCTTATTATAGAAGCACTTTTTCATGATTACTCTGCTTAACCATCCTCAATATGAGGAACAGGTAATAATTATTAGAACTTAACTGTCGAGATGCAATTTCCCACATTTGGTGGAACAGGAACAACTTCTGGGTTCCCCATGCACAGATTGGCTGACTCACAACTATAATAACATATTTCATTATTAATCAATTACAATCCAATGTGTTTCTTGATTTTGTTTCATTTCTGCTGAGCGGAAGCCACTGTGACAGTTGTGAAAATCTTTAAAAGATGCCCTTAATGGTAACACAAGCGAAGAGCTGAAAGGTCAGTAGAACTATCAGTGAACTAAGTTTGCCAACATTAGAGACTATAAGCCACTGGTCATGCCAGTCGCAGAAATAAGGGTTTATGACACCTGCAACACCACGGCTACAACCAGGTTGGCGATGGTGTGTTATTTCTTCCTTTAAATGTTGCCTAGATTTATTGCTCTAAAAGTTTCATTGTTTATTGTCGCTTTCCCCAGACCAAGCAATAGGCTAGTGTGTGTACATCAAAACTCTTCCTCCGCCCTACACACCACACCACCTCCTATTTCCACCACTTTTCTGACTTCACAATGTCACTAAGTAGTTCACGACCAAAGATTGATTTTCTTAATGTACTGACTTGCAATGTGTGGTTTTCATATTGTTTATGCTCAGCAAAAGGAATGACGTAACTTAACACAGAGGTTTATGGGACTGCCTGAGCAGTCTTGGCAAGCGGTATCTGTTAATGCCAATACTGAATCCGCAGTGAGAATAAAGAAGGGCTTAGCAGAGAGAGGCAGGCAGAAAAGATGAAGAGTAGCTGTGGAGAAAGAAGAGGGTGATGAAGAGGAGGAGAGCACCACAGAGACAATGAAACAATGCCCACTCTAACCACTGCATCTCTTTGTTGGGAGTGTGTGTGTGTCTGTGTAGCTGCGCATGTGTGAGCATGCTGTTAATAATGATTTAGCATTCTGGCAGGGGTCTTTGAACCTCCTTTCCGCTCAAGCCCCTAGGGACATATTTTAGATACACACATACACACACGAGAGGGTGTCAGATGCTTGATGTGACATAACCTGAAGCCTTGACAGAGAGGCAGAAAGGCGTTGGCCTTATAGTGTGTGTGACTGTAGGTGGAGTTTTGGCGAATATAAGAACACATCTGTGTGTTCTTGCACATGTCTGGCTGTTTGTGAGACTGAAAAACCCGGAGTGGGTGACTGAGAAGAGAAGCTAGCGCAGTTTAGTAGTGGCTCTACTCTGCATGTGAACTCTTATAGACTGGAGGACTGTTTAACACAAACGCAGCCATGCGTAATGAGTGGATGTGCGACCCCAGTGTCGCGTGGGGTTTGAATGTTAATCAAGCGCTGCCACCGTCTTACCAGCCTCCTCAGCTTTTTTTGTGTATGTAGAAGAGAGACAGATTTTATGTGGTTCTAGACAAGCTCTTTCTGGTGTATGAGTCACTGATTATATCCCAAATACTTCATTCTAATGAGTTCCCTACCTTTAAGACAAATGCAGTTAAATGAACACTTGCTGCACAGTACATATGACAGCACATTTGAATAAATAAACAAAGCGAAGAAAGATAATAAATTCGTACAAAGTTTAATTTTGACTTGTCTGTACCATCCTTTTGACAATTCAGATTAACCAGGTTTGATTGACGAAAGATATCCATGGATATCACTGATATCTTTTGCATCGAACATGTCAGAGAATGACTCAACTCTTCAGGTTTGTCTGGAGGCAATTTTCTTCGTAACCTCCAAGATACACTGATTTTTAAAAGATAAAACTGTAGTACTATATTAAGGAATTATACACTGGATAAACAATATTAATTTTGGGTTCGACACGATATTTGCGAGGGTGGCAGACTTTCTTCAAATTTTCCTACCCTTTTAGCCATGTGTCTTGCTGCTAAACATATGCGTAGGTTTACTGATGATACGTTGCACCAGATGGCGGTGACGGTTGTATCTAGCTTTAGATTTTTTTTCATTGTTCTGTCGTATACTGTCTTATTTGCCAGTTGCTTTGTTGGTCTGCCTGTCTATCTTTGGGGAGCCTCTTTTATAGAATCACACACCTCCTCTCTCTCTCACTCTCTCTCTCACACACACACACAAATCTCTGAACACATACATATTTGATTCTGCCTCAGAATAATTAATAACTTTGGTGTTGTTATTTGTTTGTATTTGAGCCTGACAAGTGAGGGGTGTGTGTTTACAGTAACTTGTGTTTCTGCAATGACCTTTGTGTGTGAGAGCACAAAAGCTATTTTTATTATTCAGTAAAACATTAGAGTACGTTATTTGCCAGGAACACTTCTCTTTTCTGCTTCCTCTGCACGCTGTTGTACATTTCATTCCATTTGTCATGGGTGATATTTTTACACACACACACACACATATAAATATGATTTTGTTACGTTAATATGTTTGTCATTGCCATTTGTTTCACATTTTTCCTGAGCCTGCGCATACACACCCCATTAGGTTGGTGTCTCTCCAGTAAAACTCAGTTCAACTGGGTTTTCATGAGATCAATAATTATAGCAATAGAAAGAACCAGAGAACAGGCTTTAGAATCTATGGTATATCTGTCTCTCACTTCTTTTCTAATCGTCTCCTCCCATTGTATTTGTTGAAAACAAATTGTGAGTGTAAAAAAAGCCTTTCTAGATTTTGGGAGCTGGCACAAATCTGACACGTGCTATAAGTACTTCGAACGGTGTGTTTTCTCACGAAAAACTTAATTGTAGTTGTGCTGGAAATATCTCAAAGCCATATCTCTTTGTCTGTGTTTCAACAACCAGTATAGTTCAGATAAAACACACCAGCTTCTTTAGCATTTTTACAGATCTAAAACAACCTGAACTACATGATAATACACTAACTTTAAAACTTTAGTTTTCTGTTTTGTTGTTTCCACTTGGTGAATGAACATATTGGGGCCTCCTATTGTCAATCTGCACACGTAATCACCTGCAGTGGTGCATCTGATAGGAAAATAAGCTATTTGTTACACAGCTTTTTGTGTGTTAATTATCCATACTCTATTCATTGGAATAAAACAATTCAAAATGAGAATTAAACCGTCAGATTATATTGATTAGCAATCTTACAAGAGATATTACAGCTGATCAGGGACTCAGGAGCAGGTAATCAACAGTTTCTTTATATAGGAGTGACCGTACCGGTCCCAGGGGTTCAGGGGTGATTGTAGCTTCTTGTAAAAACGATCATTACCACCGTTACTTGGCAGGAGATGTCTTTCACTAAAATGTTGCATGATTGGCAGTTCCTAGGATGGCTCAATTTACATACACAGGCTGCATTCACACATATGAACTTCACTGGCGGTAATGTGCAGGCCATGTAAATTTAATGGCGGATGAGGGCTAAGCTGCGCGTCCTTCTGTAGTGGTGTAAGTTAAAGCGAGTGATGTACCCGGCCTGTTTTAGCCAGAATGATTCACCGGTATTTTGATTTGATAGAACGTAAACTAACAAATGAGTGCGAAGCTGTTGGGGTTGTTGACTTACTACAGTTGGTCCATCCACAGCTTGTCTTTAGTGGAGTGGAACTGGGCTTTAGAGTTTTTATTGTGAAATATAGACAGTCTTTTATACATTATTAGATACTGTATGTTTTGCCATTTTGTACCTCTTTGATTGCTCTGTTTTCTCATGTGATCATGTTTACAGCCAACAGGCATCCTCCATCTCTGCTCACCCACCCGCACTCACACATACAGTGTGTGTGGCTGGGAGATCCTACCGCCATGTTGCAAATCTGGCGGGCTTTTCACCACACTGACCTAATGGTAATTTTCATGCTTCATTGGCATGCTACCGCTCTGGTGTGTGTTTGGAATATGTGTGTGAAACCATTTTGTGTAGGAGGGGTTTGGGGATTGGCTGGCTGTGTCTTTTGTGTGTTGCAGTTAGTGTTTGGTGGTGTGCAAGTTTTTTGGAAATCAATAAAAAGTCTGGTTTCCTTTTCCCTCAAGTTTCCCCTTCTTTTTCTGTACCTACTATTCTAGTCTCATACGTCTGTTTGTTGTATTGTTTCTATGACACAGCGTGGTTCAGTTGTTAGTATGGCATAGGCGTGTGTGTGTCTGAGAGAGAGACAGGCAGGGTGGCTCGGTGGGGGATGTAGCTGGCCAGGGCAGGGGGCGAGGACAGACAGGCTGGACCAAGGTCACTCCAACTGTGTGTGTGTGTGTGTGTGTGTGTGTGTGTGTGTGTGTGTGTTTCATATCATGTCCACTTGTCCGCAGGTGCAGCTGAGATGTGGCCAGCTCCCACTCTTTCACTTTCTCACTATTTCACCCCATTTCCTATTTATCTGTTTTGTTTTAACAATTTGTCTGATGCAATATATGGACAAATTGTGGTGTTGTAATTTGTGAGTATACAACTCAAAGGCAAGAATAAAATGAACAGAAACCTTATATCGGCCACGAAAATATATATATTCTGCAATTAACCAAGCAAAAGGTAGTGTTTTGCTATTACCAACTAAATGTGAGGATTGCTGCTGTATTTTTGTCATTTTGAATTGAATATCTTTGGGTTTTATTATAAATAATATTGAGACCTATCTCTACTATGTCTTTTCCATATCACTCCTCTGTCTCTCTATATATCTCCTGTCTCTCTCTCCCTCTCTGTCTCTCGCCTGTATATATCTCTGTCTCTCTCTCTGGGTCCAGAATGGGCAGTTTGGGTTAACTGGAACAGCTGGGCATGTGTGTCACTGCTGTGAGCTCTTATTGGCTCGGCTCCTCTTCCTCTCTTCCTGCTCCTATCCTTCCCTCTTCTTCCAAAAATCTGGTTGCTTATTTATAGTCCGATAGAATAAGGATGTGGATGGTTACCAAAAACCATACCTCTACAGAAATATGTACACAAGTAAGTGCTCATTCTGTACATGTAGGTTAACAGCCAACCTTGAAGTATTAGAAGTTTTTTTTTTAATATTCCTGTTCATTTATTCATCTTTTAATTAGCATAATGGAGTGGTGTCACATTTGGGAAACTAATTTCTTGATGTGTTGACCTAAACCTTCAGATATTGTCCGCTAGTACTTTTTATTTCATATATTAAAGTCGTGTGTGTGCAGGAAGTGAGGTGGAGTTTGGTGAACAGAAAATTAAGCATGTCTCTTAGGCCTTTCTCTGCCGTTTTTGGGATGTGTTGTGTGTGTGTGTGTGTGTGTATTTATGTTGTTGTTGTGAATGGAGATTGGCTTTTTAGTGGTATTTGGATGCAGAGATGCAGCGGGGATAAGCCTGCTAGCTCCCTCTGACTCCCCCTGGGGGCACAGATTAAAGAAACACACAGACACACTGGCAGAGATAGACATACTGTTCACACCTCGCACACACACACACACACATCCACACACCAGTAAACAGCAGGATAGGATTAGATAGAGGTAGGTAAACACACTCACACATACACACACATCTGGTAGATTTAGCACAAAAAAGGAACGATTATTGAATCATTAATCAACACAACACATCTTTGCTCTCTCCCTTCCTACCTGTCTCTGTCAGCGTCTTTCCTCTCTCCGCATGTCTCACACACACTCTTGCATTGCCCTAAACTGTAACGTCTCAGTCTCTATAGGAAAGAATAGGAATGCCAATTACAGTTGTTACCAAAACAGAGTGATTTAGTGATTCAGAGAAAGGAAGAGACAGTCAGGTATGACCCTCTCTCCATCACCTTGACAACTAGATCAGAGCCTTGATTATGGTTGCCCTGGTGATTACCCCTGGATACAGACATGCTTGCTAACCTGGATCGGCGGATGATTTTGCACGCAAGTGTGTGTGTGTGTTCTAATCTATTGCACCGCGGTGGGCGAGCAGGTTTGATCCACCTTACACCCTAAATCTGACTTTTTAAAGCCTCCTCCAGTCTCCTTTATCTGTGTCTGTGTGTGTGTGTGTGCACGCAACTTTTTTCATCTAAACGGTAACCTTAACGTGCAAGTTGCAAATAGATTATCCAGTCAACTTGACTAAGTATGCAGTCCAAAAAACTAAACAAAAACAATCAAAAAACTGTTACCTTACAAGTCAAGTTTTCTCAGTTGGTTCTGAATTGTAGGCAAATAATGAAAATTGTAAATGTCCTCTACCTTTTCCTTCTTTCTTCTTCTTATGAAATTTGTAGTAAAATAATTTCACAATACCAGTGACTAAATAAAACCATCACCTGTAGTTAAAATAAAAATACCTGTAATTAATTAGGGCATACCCTAAACCACCATAAATGCTTTTTATAACTCCTCATGGATGTCTTCTATAGCTTTAACCAGCATCAACACACAAATAGTTCAACACACATACGCATACTGTTCATGTGCATCTGGGAGGCTGTAGTTGTGTTTTACATATGTAAACAGATGGGGGAATGGAGAGAGTATGGAAAAAACAGGAGGTGGAAAGAAGGAGGTAAAAGAGACAAGAGGGGGACCAGAGAGTGAGAGGAGGGGGGAATGGTCGAGCTAGAGAAAGAGGAAGTACTGCAGTTTTAAAGGTTATCTCAGGGAGTGGTGAGCTTGTGTGTGTGTGTGTGTGTGTCTGTCTGTCAGTGTCTGTCTGTCTGTCCGTCTGTCCATCTGTCTGTCCATCTTAATATGTGTGTGTGTGTGTGTGTGTGTGTGTTGATGGTTTATTCACACACAGTGATTAGGCTTATTCCCTCCTGGCCACTTTCAAGCTTTCAATTAAGATTCTAAACACAAATATACTCTGCATTCATTACTCTCATCCCTGCTAACGAGCTAAAAAGTATGTGTATGTGTGTGTGTGTGTGTGTGTGTGTGTGTGTGTGTGTGTTGTGTGTGTGTTATGGGTTTCCTGTGTGTGCTTGGTATTGGAAATAAGTAATTCTGTTTCCGTGAAAGTCCTGTTGATGATTCCAAAAATTAGGCGATGATGTGTGCACCTCTTCTGTTTGAATATTAAAGTCTCATTACGTATGATAATTCAAGACTTACATGTCAGCTGGTCGTTGTTACAGTCAAGAGCTCTCCAGATGACACTGAATATCCTGTGTTGGTGTGTTTGTGTATGTCTGTTTAGGGTTTGTGTCAACAGAAAGTGTGTGCGTCTCTGCGCAGTTAACATGTGATATTTCAGTATACACCTGCATCATGCTGTTGGAACCTTGCACTTCAGAGCACAGTACTGACTTGATAACCCTGTCACATGAACTCATAGGCTTGACACACTGACTTGTGTCATATACTGTACTTGGTACGAGTAGTTTCTTTCCTTTATCAATTTCTCTCCCCTTGTTAGTCTTGTTACCATTGTCCTGTAACCATCCACTGCATCATAATAAGGTCATATTTTTATTAGGAAATGCCTGAACAAAAACAGATCCAAAATGCTTTTCAAAATTGAGGTTGTTTTTTTACAAATATACTCATGTTTTCATTTGTCAATTACATTGACGACTCGCTACCTGACTGCTGATCTGTTCTTTGCTGGCTCATCAACTTATTGTGTGTGTGAAAAAAAATGAGCATAATATCTTTAAACTAATGAGTTAATGCTATTGATTAATATTACATTATATTATGTTATGTTATGCTAACCGAGGCATTGAGGACAATGATATTCATGATGTTGTGTGGGTGGGTGTGTGTTTGTGTGTTTTGTGTGATGTGCACATATAAATAACAGGTGAAGGCTTGACTGGCGGACGACAGCTACTTGTTATGTGTGTGTCTGATGGGGAAAATCCAGCTGCATGCCTAAACACACACACACACACACACCTAACACACACACACAGACAGTCTCCTTCCAAGACACACATGCACTTATGCTCTACACAAATATGCTCAATTTGTGCTTCCTTTCATTATACACACAAACACAAACTGGTCATCACCATATGCTATCCTCGTCTTCCAATCGAGTGTCTGTCTGCGTGTGTCTGTGTGTGTTTGTGTGTGTTTTATGTATGAGAAGAGTTTCCACCGGAAGTAGTTACGAGGCAGCAATGTCAGATGTGTGCAGACAGGAATGTGGCCAGTAGTGACGGAGGAGAACACGATCGCTGCTTCACTGTCATCTTTCTTCATTAGTTACATGCTGAGGAGTTGATTTGTTGGCCTCCTTTCTGCTAATAGTGTAAGAGTTTTTTAAAGTGAAGACCTTATTTCAATAGAACCAGTTCCACTCCTTTTTGGCCAGTGGATGTTGCTGTCACTAATCAGCTTGAAAAGCGTAAAGGTGAAATCATTGATAAATTCCACGGATGTTTGCTTTGTCACCACCATCTGACCTGAAATTGCGCTGTTTACACCTGGTACAACAGTGCCTTCCTTTCCATTTGGCTGTTCATCAACAACATGTGTTTTCACTTTTGGGCTCAGCAACAACCACATACCCCAGGCTGCCTTCATATTCTCTCTCTTACACACACATCTACACTCCTCTGAATAGGGTCAACATGTGCTATCTGACCTGACTGACCTGACCTGACCTTCACTCATGACCTGCATTTAACATGGGTTGGACACTGTTCATTTCGGCTGAGAGGCATCTCTGCAGGGATGAATTTATTATTATTTCACAACATCTATATGCCATACACTTTTCCATATAACAAGGGAGGACATGCAGGAAACGAAAACTAAGCGAAGCGAAACATATCAATATTTGGCGGCATTCTTACACACGGAAACCTGGTTGCAGCTTTTCATGTTCGAATTAAGTTGCAGGCTGGAATCTGTGTGATGGTGGTGACAGGTTTAACCTACTGACTTAAAAGACCTGAATAAGATAAGATTAAAGGCAGGTTGTTTCAGTAGATGCCATCGGTAAAGTAACTCTGCCCCCGGCATATTCATTCAACAAATATAAAAATCCACACAGTAAATGAGGTAAACAAATGATGAAAATATTAACAATTACCTCTGCAGAAAAGTGATAGAAACAGAGAAAATGGAAGATGAGAAGGGAGGAGAATGTGTGGGTGTTGCGTACTCTCGGCCGGGACCTCGCTTCTGTTGTTCTTTCTGTGTGTGTGTGTGTGTGTGTGAGTGAGTGAGTGTGTGAGAGAAAAGGAGAGAGGGAGAGGGTGAGTAAAGGTGGGGGGCACTCTTGGGACCCCTCCAGCACTGCAGCAGGTTGCGTGTGCATGGGTGAGTTTGTGTGTGTGTGTGTGTGTGTGTTCTCCAGCCCCCACACCTTGTTGGTCAAGCTTTACCCTCACATCAGCCCCCCACCCCTGGTGCCCTTGAAACACACCTTGGGCGACCCCCCCAGGGAGTGCATGCTCACCTCCTTCCGTCCACTGCTCTGTCTTCTTTGCAGCACTCTTTCTTTATCCCATGTCTGTTATCTCTCCATCCATCCCATCATCCTCCTCCCGTTCACTCCTCTGCAATTCTCCTTCTCTCTCTCTTTCAATTTCTTTCTCTTGCTGCCTCTCCCTGCTGTCTCACCATCAGAAATCGCCTGGGTTGGTTTCCGGCCTTTTTTGCCATGAGGACTAAGCACCACTCCTCCTTCACACGCACACACAGCCTCATAGTGCGGGGGATGGAGGGGTTGACAGAGCAGGAGGAACGTGTGGGGTAGATGCGTGCAGAGGACTGACAGCGCATGCAGAGAGACAGAGAGGAAGGGATGGTGAGGGCTGGGACACCCCAGGGGTTTAGCCCAGACTAGAAAAGGTTAAGAAGATTGTTGTGTATGGTACTTTTGTGTCTGTGTGTGGTGTGTGTGGGGCAGGCAAGGCACTTGTGGAGTCCATCCCAGCACAAATCCAGAAGCTCATTTGTGTTCTGCTGCATGTTGCAGGGGTCTGTGATAGAGCCAACGATGTGTTTGTGTGCATGTATTCATGTATGTGGTATGTATTAGTGTGTGAGGATGATACCCTGGTCCTCTCCTCTCCATTAATTAGCAGAGAGAAAGGAGGTAATGGGAATAGAGACTAGGGAGGCATGAGCAATGAGGGTGTGTGTGTAACAGTATTAATGGTGGACTTGTAATGGTGACTGCAGTATGGGCTTCTGTGTACTCCTCAGCTGCACTACCTTCCATCAATACACATAGCACATTTCTACATCTCACATTATTTCTGTTCTCTTTTCTCTTATTACTTCATCTCTGATAGTGCATCCAATAATTCTGCAGATGTGCAGCAGCCACCCACCAATTAACTATGCGCCTTTTCTCCAGTTAAGAAGGAACATAAGCTTTGGAGTTGGGTCAGCTCTCTCTCCCTCGATCCTCTAGCTGTCTCTGTCTGCCTCCTCTCTCACATGTGTTTTAAGATTATTTGTTGCTTGTTTCTCTCTTCAAAAATAATAACACTACATCATAAAAATGTTTCATGTCGACTATTGCGGGTGCAACCTGGACAATAACTAACAGCACAAGCTGAATTTATTTCCTTTTCTTTAAAGGGTCTTTAAGTATGCAGAAACACCTGACCAGGTATTATATTCATGGAGAAATCCAAGAAAAATGTCTTAACTGGTGCTGGATTGCCACAAGAGTTGGCATAGCAATCCAAGACAGCCTACTGTACAGCTGAGAAATGTCAGCTGGCTGAACTGACTTAAAACACTCATTTGTGTCATAGTCAAACCACATCATGCAAGAAAGATTTGTTGTATTTATAACTATCGTTTATACTAGTCTAGCTATCATGAAATTGTTAACATTGCAGTGTAAAAAAGAGCGGACATAAGCAGTGCATATTTTTCACTTTAATTTGGGCCTCCGCCATAGAGTGAAGTGACCAAGGATATAGGGCATAAATAATCCCAAAGTTGCTGATGTACATTAAAAGCAGAAAAGTTTATACTCAATTTATTAATGATAACAAACTGGGGTCTAACCTTCACCCTGCCTCCCTCCCTCTCTCTCCTCTCTCTCTCTCTCTCTCTCTCCCCTCTCATCCCTCTCTCCCTTGTGTTCTCTGTCCCAGCATAGGCCTCCCAGGGTTGTGTGTGTGTGTGTGTGTGTGTGTGTGTGTGTGTGGGTGTTGTGTGTGGTGTGCTGGTGGATCAAGCCACTCTGTGAGGGCAAGCGTGAGAGCAGGATGCCATGGGCCACCATAGCCACCTGGGTCACATACACACACTACATGTCACAGCCTGGGTCTCAGAGGGGACAACACTTCATTTCACAGTCCCACACTGATCCGCTGTCTGTTTGTCAGAAAAGAACTCTTTCATAGGACCTACACACACACACACACACACACACACCCACACACACACAGGCGTTGGAGGCCTCTCTCCATGCATACCCGATTTCCGGGACGGCTGGTGTCTCTGTGCCTCGCAAACATGGTTCTCACTCTCTCTGTCTTTCTGTCTTTCTCTTTCCTCTCTCCTCTAGTTTTGTCTTTTTTCATTGGTAGCCATGTTTTCCTGCCTACAATTGATTGACATTTAATTAACTACTAAAGGAACTGTGGTAAGGCTGATGGGCTTTACCAGCGTCATCATGTGGTAGCCTGGGCACACATTCTCCCAAATACAAGAAAAGTAACACACAATACACAAAAGCTAATGTTGAGTTTACTTTAATGATATGGTATGATTGTTGCTGAAACATCCATTCAGTTCTTCAAGTAAATAAAACTGTTCTATAAAACTCTCAAATAAAGGGATTTGTTGTTTAAGTTTTTCTTGATTTAATATTTTACAAGAATATTTGGACATTGGTAAACACAATAGAAGAAAGACAAATTGATCGATAATTGTAAATAATCATCACAGCGTCTCAGTAAAACACATTATTTCTTTTATGTAAAGTTATTGTTGCTTTATGATTAACAACGAAGACAAACAGGGTGAACATAACACGTCCTCCGTTTAATTTTCAATTATCGAACGCGTTAGATTTATCTTATGTGAAGTCTACTTCTACCATGCTCGATGATGATGATTTTTTGCGTTGCAGCTTGAATACAGTAACTGTATTATACAGTATTAAGTAATAAGTATTAGGTGGGATGCTGTCTTGCTCTTGGACTCTGGGTAATAGGCACATCATTGTTCTGTACACATGTAAGGTAGCTGATGTTGACCTCTCTTATACAAGTCCTGGCTCTTGTGGGGAGGTGAAACAACTAAGAAAGCCAAAATTTCCCGACACACACACAACACACACACACTTGAGATCACTGAAGCTTACTTACTTACTGTTCACCTCTTCTGTGTCTCTATCTGTGCCATTTGTATCTCTGTCTTTTAGCAATGTAAGTTTAAAAATATTTTAAGAAGACATGCATTGTGGAATAAAAGTGTACTTTTATAAGACAAGGAATATTTACGATAATGAAAACATGAATGTGATTAAACTGGTGATGCTGCACTCCTCCTCTCTCCTCCCTCTTTCCCTCTGTGTCTCCTCATGACTCTCCTGCTGTTTTCCAATCTCCTAGTAAATGATAATGAACCTCTGTCTCTCAAGTATGTCTCCCGGACTTGCAAAGCCCCACCTAGCAGCCTTTGGGGTTTGCGTGTGTCTATTAATATGGAAAGGATATTTATGGGGACCGGGACCATGGAGCATACGATCTCATCTAAGCACATGTGGCACCCACCACACTCTCACACACACACACACACACACAAACACACACAGCTATTGAGACAGGATTAGGGCACCTTGTGTGTTATTTGGCGAGGAGATGGGAATCTTTGACGTGTGCGTGTGTGTAATGAGTCCAGTATGAGTATGCCAGATGTATGATCGAAGACGTTATTAACCCCGCGATCCCCTGCAGCTCTGCAGCTGAAGTTCTGCAGACTGTTTGAATGCGTGTGTGCATGAGTGTGTGTGTGTATGTGTGTTTTTGTATGTCCACACTTACAGGACATGAGATAAGTGATAAAAGGTAAGGAGCACGAATTGTGTTCCATGGTGTCTGTGTGTGTCTCTGAGTCAGGGTGTGTGTGTATGTTTGTGTGACTTTGTGTATGTGTGTGAGCAACTCCACAGGGGGTCACAGATTGGCCCGCAGAAGACACCATCTGATGTCTCCGGGCAGTACAGTCCTATGGTGTGCATGTGTGTGTGGCCCCACGCGGTGCATGTGTGTGTATGTGTATGTGCGTGTGTGTGTGTGGGCGACTGGGGCATTGGTCCTGTATGGTACAATATGGCGATAAGGACAACAGGCAGGAGACCTGATCGTCGAGGGGTGCATGTGTGTGTGTTTATGACGCCCACCTTACATCTGGCCTTTCACTGTGGGTGCTGTGATGTCACTCACACCTTCTTAAAATAGACACAGATACACTGACACATAAACGCAGTATGTCCCCAAGTAAAGGTATTGAGGAAGATGGAGGCTGGTTGTGGATAGTCTCTTGTGTGTTTGTGATGAAGGTATCAGCTCTCTTAGTCTCATTGTTCACTTGTCTTTGTTTCTTATTACTCATTTACACCAGAGCACTGCATGTACAATGGTGTGGCTTATTACGCAATGACAAATTGTGGCATTTAGAAGAATAATAAGGCTCTATACACAATCTCAACAGCTTGTACAAATGTATCAATGAAGCCCCCCCCCCTGTACTGACAAACAGAAATAGTAGTAAAAGAGACATTCACAGACTGAAAACGACAAGGAAATAAGTAAAGTATATGAGAGAGATGTAACAAAGGAGTGAGGGTGAATTCCAGGCCACTGATTAATCAACCCGGTGGATGGACCAAGAGACGGATATAAGGAGGAGACATGTAGGGAGGGGCCAAGCAAAATGAGAGATGGATGGTGACTGCATTGAGGGAGGCGCGGGATACGCAGATCCAGAGGAGGAAGAAGGATATGCTTCACAAGGAACCAGATCATCACAGCCCAGTGGAGACAGACAATTACAGTTAGGGGCAGATGTAACTGGGGTTGGGTAACAATGTGAAGTTGGGGGAATATTGCAAGGAAAAGGCAGAAATGAGCATGCAGCAGGGGAAAGAGGAGTGTGTGATACAGCCTGCCTGCTGTCCTGTCCACGCTCGCTGATTTGGAGCTGAGCACTTTATTTCAATTAAATAAAGAAATGTTTGCCAGTGGAGTGTGATATGTTCACTTATTTCAGATGCAAGTTATCTTATTTACAAAATTGTTTCCTGGTGAGAGAATGTTTGCTCAATATACTGTTTTCCATTCTGCCTTCTGCAGTGCTTACACTGCTGTATGCCATAATTTCTGAAACAAGTTACATTGTTCAAAACAATAACCTTGTATTCAGATTTTTAAAGATTTTTTGGGGTAATACAATTTTAATGTCTCAAACATTACAGTGGACAAGGCCAGGGGAAAATGTGGAGTAAAACTAAAGTCAAGCAGACCTTTTCATACTCATGTCATGCCATCGAACATGATTTATCAAAAGTGTAACTAATAATAACATCTCAAATTCTGCGCTTGAAACCATCATAATATTTAATAATATAGTTCCACCTGTGCTTCTCCTACTGTAACAAGAAATTGAAAATGACTGCTGATGTTGCAGTGGCATGACAGAACAGTTTGGGAGCCACTACATAATAGTTTAACAAGTGAAATTGGTGATACATCTCGGTGATAAACCTGTCATTCTATTTAAGTTTCTTATATGCATGTCTGAGCATCAGTATGCAGAAGTGTCTGGCAGTTTTGTATGTGCATGAGACATCTGTTGGCTGTGTGTTTGCATTAGTATTCAAAATAATGTCTGTTGCTGTTTAGGTGTTGTAATCCAGCTACACATAGTGTCCTTCTCCCTATTGCAGGGAGGCATCAATCAGTGCAAGCTGTGTAACCAGATGTTTGATTCACCTATGGCTTTGCTTTGCCACCTGGTAGAGCACAACCCGAGAGAGAGCATAGGAGGTACCTTCAAATGTCCGTCTGCTTCACAATTGAGACATACGCTTTCTAAAACACATTCACCTTCAGGACAATTGCTTTAGATAAGTCCTACTCCTTGTTTCCTGTCTTTACTTATTTAAAATGGACACAGAGACATTGAGATACATATTGGACTCAAAAACATGAGAACAATCACATAATCACATACACACACACCTAGTAAATCAGCAAAAACATGGATCTGTATCCATTTTGTACTTTTGTATATCTAATTAGACATATAATACTGTAGATATTCCTTTGAGGTAATACTGCTTTGTGTTTTATATACACTCTATTATCTGTTATTTGTCAATATGAATATTCACCACACATTCTGTAGCACTAAAGTTACAACTTATAACAAATGGAGATAGCATCTTATTGCAATGAATGAGGTTAATATTGCTGCTTTGGAAACGAGGTTGCGCCGTCTTTCCTGACATCGCTCGGTACCTGTTGGCTCAAAAAATGGCTCTCTCTGGGTTACCCACATCGCGGTACACATGGGTAAATGTGCTGTAATAGCTGTAAGTTTGGTTTGGTAAAACACTGAACACATTAGGAATATTCATTGTTTGCTGTTTCTAACTGTGGGGGAGTAATATTTTCCAACGGGGTGCCACTGCTAATGCCTGTGTGTGTGCAGAAGTTCATGCAATAATACCACCAAACAGGCGGAAATAGTACCCATGCCTTTGCAATCCACTGGAGGCCGAAACAAAATGTGGATGACCAAATTAGACCTGCAGTGTTCAGAGTTCGTTCAACACCTACAATGTTTTACCAGCAACTAAGTCTCCAACACCTTTGCTCTCTCCCTCTCTTCCTCCATCTCCTTGACTCTCTATCCCGATTATAGCACTCTCTCTCTCTCTTTTCTCCTGTCACTCTCTTTCCCTCCCTCAGTTGTTGAGTTTGTCTTGTGTTGTTTCTCCCCAGCCCCCAGGTGCACAGCAAGCAGCAAGCTTTATCCCTATTCCTTGGTGAGCATGAATTGGCCAAGATGGGCTCACTCTACAGGGAGCTTAATAATTCAACACATACACACTCACAGTGAGGAAACCAAAGTTTACTGAAACAAAGGGAGAAAGACAGAAAAAGTATACGAGACAACACTGGAGCGGAGTAAAAAGGGTAATTGTGTCGTATCACAAGGTCTACGAGGATAGCTCTTCCTGGTTTCTCTCCTTCTTTCTACGTGCTCCTTCCTCTTTCTATCCCATATCTCCCTTCTCTCTAGTCAGCCCCTTCATTTTGCTTTGTGTGTCTATTTATATTAAACTGTTGCAGTTGTGCTTTGCACCTGCAGTCGATAGTGCAGACATTCATTACAGTGTTGCTTTATACGCTCCGGGTCCTGAAATATATTTGAATAATTCCATTCTACATTCCACCAGCCCCAGCGACATGATCTGGTTGCTCTCTTATTTTTGCATCCCTGGTGTTCAACTGAACAGTCCCTTTTAAACATTTCTTCAACTTTTGGGGTTGTGCTCTGCTGCTTATGTCTTCCCAGCTGCTGTGACATTGGGCCACCCAACTTCATCAAATTCACGCGGCTGTTGACAGAGCCGTGTTTTCCTCTCCAGTGTTTGTGCGGGCCAGCAAGCTCCAGCAGCACATTTTTGCCGTGCAGCGGCCAGGAAGACAAGATCTCGACTGTTCCCCAGTGTCCTGGCGTTCTTCAGGGCAGGGCCACAGGTGGGCCACACCTCAATTCTGTATCTCTGTGTGACTGCTCCTCTGACCTGTCTGTGTGTGTTCACGTCAGCATAAGTTATGGACGGAGGCTAGCAGCAGGCAGAGTCGCTGTCAGAGGAATTAGTCGCTTATGTTCTGAAACCCTGAGCAAAGCTAAATATAATTTATACACTTACTACCCACCTGACTACACTAGCTCTACTTCCACACCTTATACCACTCACTCTGTTCATCTCTCAGTCATTGTTACATGTTTTCCTCTATTCTTTCCTAAGCTTCCACCTTGCAGAACATACAGCCATTTCATTTCAGTACCTCTCTCTGTACATCCCAACTATTTCTGACTTTCACAAGTCCTCTATTTAGTTTATCTCCGTATTCTCCCTCCATTTTTTTCATTCCTCATCCCTCTCTTTCATCTCTCCTCATAGGGTCTGAGCAGGGTTCTGTGGCTTAGTGTCATTAGGGTTCAGGCAGCATTTGATGCATGTGTCGCTATTGTGTGTATGAAGAGAAAGAGATATATATAAGTCACCAGAGTAGGTCTTGGGCGGCTGTCAGCCAGGTCTGTGATGATGTAAATCCTCCTGTCCTCTTCTATCTCTTAGCCTCCTTTGGCAGCAGAGTAGTGACCTGCAAAATCTTCAGGTTAAACATCAGTCCTATTAAAGGTAGAGATCTATAACAGCCTTAGATATGGGGTGTAGTGAAAAGACAGCATAGTTTTGGCAGCTGCGTAAACAACCTGAATGCAGATCTACTCTACATAGAATACTGATGAAGAATGATGTTTTTGGGCTTGTGATCACTTCTGATGTGTTGGCCACAAACATGGTGTGTAATGGATTGCTTCCGGGGTGTGGCTCTGTTTTGAAAATAACTTATTGGCACTGTCAAAACGGGACAGGTGCAACCCCATGGCATAACTCAAGCCGATCAACATACATATCATTAACAGATTTGTGGGAGCTATCTTCAATGATACATTATCCCTATTTACAACAGAGCAACAATTTAACTGGAAATACGTGGACACTGCTGTTGTTCATCTCTCCTCACCTCTGTTCTCCTGCCTCTCCCATTTGCTTACTTTTCATCTTCCTTGCCGTGACCTTTGATCTAAAACTTAACGCATGGTATGTCTCTGTAGGATATAGTCCAGTATGCAAATAGTGATACTGATGCCCAATTAGTCTTCGAAGAGTAGCTGATGTTCAGGCAGCGTTATAGACAATGAAAGTCAGAAAAAGAGAGAAATGCTGTAAAAAAAAAAAAAACCAAAAAAGAATTGCAGTAGTGATTATTTCATTTATAAGAAGGGCCTGACCATACCACATACATGCACACACACACACACACACACACACACCCAAGTGGCAGTGATGGGGCTGAGGGGTGGGCATGCTCAGCTGGCCAGTCCGTACCAACAACAGGGCGGCCTGGACCCTGCCAGTTAATGTCTGCACCAGGCACCACTCACACCTCACACACCTCTACATACATACACAACAGATGCCGCCCCCAAACACCTCTACTCCTCTTCCATATACCTCCATCTGGAATAACAACTCTCCTGTCTCTGTTAGGTCACAGCAATTGATGAATTGTTGAAAAGATAAGTTGGTGAAGTCAATGCTTCTATGTATATCGTGAATGCTGCAAGCCTAAATAACTGATGGTTTGGTTTGCTTTTACTTTTTCTTACATTGATACATCATCAAATACAGTTGTCATTGTTCTAAGCCGAATCAGAGAGGTAAGTCAAAGTAAAAAAAGCTACTACAACTGATACTGTATAATCGCTGTAAAAAAGCAACAATGCAAAATATAATACATTTTAAACACTGTTAAAGTGATTCACCTGTTATCAATAATTTTATTTTCTAATAGTATTGGTTAAACTTCACTTTGCCTCATCGGGCTCCAGAAGCAAAGTGAGTTAAAATGTTGCAACTTCTTTAATCAAGAATCGACAGACTTGGAATGGGATATCATGGTTTTGTGATGAGGACGGGTGCTTATGTGGCTATAAAAGGAAGCAATCTCATACCAACTCTAAATACAGTGTGAGTCAGGTCAGATGAGGTTTAATTCTGTTTTCATTCAGCTGGTTGGGCTCGATTGCAACTTTTTTCCTCCTCAGCTCCTTGTGCTTCCTTTCTTTGGCTGCACTGTGGCTGTATCCATCTTGTTACTCTTTAATTTTTATGGCCCAGGAGTATTGTGTGTGTCTGTGTGTCTATGTGGGCATGTGTGGCTTTTGGCCTGGGCCGGTACCGCCCAGCTCCATTACCCCCATGGGAGGGTTCTCTAGAGGTGGGCTAGACAGAAGGCTGACTGAGGAGATGAGCTACAGCCATGGAGGTTAATACCACTACTAACTGTTACTCGCATATGCAGGTTTATGTGTGTGTGCGCGTACATCTGCCACAAAGTGGAATGGGGGTGTTGTGTGTGTGTGTGTGTTTTGTGGAGGTGCGGATGGATGAAGAAGGCTGGTTGGCCAGCTAGAAAAGGCTTTGGCCTCTTTCAACCCCTCAGAGGGCCCATATGATGTTCAGCTCACTCTCTCCTTCTCTCTCACTCCCTCACACACACACACACACCCAAGGGTCATTGCAGCATGGACACGTCGCTGCATCATCCTCTCTCCCTCCTGTCTGCACTCCTTCAATCTCTCTTTCCATCTCTGTCTCTGCCTCTGCATACAAAGTCCTTCACTTTCTCTCTACCACTCTCTCAATCACTTGCTTTCACATATTTCTATCCATCTCCTGCACATACATACCACAGTTTTTCACGTTCTCTCTTCCTGTTTCTCTCCTTCCTCTTGCTCTATCTTTCTCTCTCTCCCTCTCTCTCTCTGACTCCCCCCATCTGTCCCAGAAGAACCAGCCCCTATGCATATTTGAGCCCCTCTCCTCTCTTCCTCTCTTCTGTGCCTCTCCCCAGTGCCCCATAAATAGTGCAGACGTAAGCTGGTAAATAAGAGATGTTTTGGTGTGTGTCTGTGTGTGTGTGTGTGTGTGTGTGTGTGTGTGTAAATAAGAAATGCTGTGGCCCTGATCAGTGAGGCCCTTCTGGATCTCTCTCTGCCTTTACTCCCAGACTTCACAGACAACATCACATTCTCTCTGTTTTAGTTTCTTTCTTTCTTTCTTTCTTTCTTTCTTTCTTTCTTTCTTTCTTGTGTAAGTAGCATGACTGTATTAAATAGATTTTTATATATTTTTAAAATGTCTGTTTTTTTCCCAACCAATACATTAGGTTACTTGTGTTAAAATTCAAGGGTCCATAATTCTCCATATTTTATCAATATCCACATGTCTACAGTCTGTGCAGCAGTTTTATGATATTTGGAGATTTCTCTCTCCCTCTTGTAGAAGTATCTCTGGTATGAAACAGTCATCCAGATCTATATCAGCTCTGACTCTCTCCCATGTTACTTTCCCTGACAGACTTCTTGATCTTCACATTTTTCTTAAGCCTCCAGGGGGTGCTATCCTGCAGCTTCTGCCCTCAATGCTTCCTTCTATCCCCTACTCCATCCATCACTCTTGCACTCCTCCCCAGTCATTCCCTTTTTTTTCTGCATCTGCGTCTGTTGTGCTACACCATTTCCTTTAGCTCTAGTAAATATTTAAACACTGCTAGATGGGTGGATTGCTGGTCAGATGAATATATGGATGGATGTGGGGGATCCTCTTGTTTGTTTGTGTGTTGATTCCCTCTACCGGATCTTCCCCCCTCTTCCTCCTCATCCCCCTGTCTCGGCAGTGTTGAATATTTGAGAGTTGTGCGCGCAAACACAACCACAAAGACAAGCAGGGATCTGCTCCCTTGTGGACACAATCAAAAGAACATGTACCATTCACATACAGTGATGTATGGATGGATGGGTGGATGGATGACAGGATTAAGGGACAGAATGAGGATAGAAAACTGGGAAAAACAGACATATGGAGGGACATAGAGAAATCAACAGCCAGCCAGAAAAAAATAGACACTATAATACAGCATATAATGTACAAAGCTCAAACAGTTCAATTTTACATTTCAGCACATATGGTTTACTTCCCAGCGCCAGAATGCCTTATCGGTATGTTGTGGGCATGTACGGTGATACTGGGCACTGCAGCCTAAAAGATGTGAATGACTCCTCAGCTCCTGCATGGTGTCCATACCTGGACTATTTAAATCTGTGCCCTCAAAGCAAAACATTTTAGTAGTTAATACAGAGCAAAGAATAGCTTAACAGACAATTTTACCTTTGGTTCAGTTCAGGGCAGAGTGTGTGTGTGAAATGAGTTATGTTGGCCGATGTCTGTGAATAATGTTATCTTTGTCCTGAATAAAACCTCACTATCCACCTCTAACGAATTATGGAAAGGTGTGGATGTGGCTGAACGCTAACTGTGGCCAAGGGTTTTTTGTGTGTGTGTGTCTATTTACAGTGTCTGGGTCTTACTCACCAGGGTTGTGAGTGTTGTCAGAACATAGTATGTACTATTTGAATCCACTTATATCCATAGCTTTCTAGGTGTGTGTGTAAATGTGTGTGCATATGTGTGTGTGGTGATCAAGTAGTCCCGTGGCGTTCAGGGGGCGTGCTGTTCTTACTACTCTGGGAGACTCTGTGTTATTAGAATGGGGACCTGGGACACACATGAGCACGCTCTCTCTCTCTCTCTCTCTCTCTCTCTCTCTCACCTCCCTGATTCCCTGGACTTCAAGCTATTTGCAGACAGACAGAAAAGAGATTTAAACAAAAGAGAGGAGGAGGACAAGACGCTGCATGTCAGTAGGCACTTACCTGATGATGCTACTACTACTAGCTACTACTATTTCTGGTATTACTAGAAGTACTATCTATCTTTAAACACTGAATGAATAAAATAGAGAACCAGTAACTGGTTTTCTAAAAAAAATCCAGTAAAAACAAATAAGAGGCAAAACAATATAAACAAATAAACAAAATATTTTTAAAGGCTTAAAGATGGTACTGTTAACTGTCCTCAGTCTCCAGCAGACGCCTCTCTGACCACCCTGAGGAAAACTGCATGCAAATTGCATTTGTATTAGCACTGTTGGGATTTTTGCTGTGTTCATTGTTTCACGCTGTGAATGCAAAGCACATTCTGTTCATGTTGGATCGCGAAGAAAAATCGCCATAATCGGTTAATCATCTGTAAGTGTTACATTATATGTGTGTACACCTGTGTCTGCTTTTAGGAAGTTTACACAGGAAACAGTAGATATTACACGGTGGGTCTCCAGTAAGGGAAGAGAGAGAAAGGGTTACTTGTTGCTTTGATGTAAAGCAGAAGACAGATAGACAGATGCAGAGAGACAAAAGACAGGTAGAGAATGATAAATAATGTGGGATAAAGAGATAAACAGAGATAGGGACGATACAAAGGAATTACACTGTGTGAGCCCAGCACCTGGAGGGTTTCTAAGCTTTGGACCATGTTCTTTGTGTTTGTGTTTTATGTGTGCCTGTGACCCCCATACAGGTGAACAGAGGCAATATGTCTGAGCAGGACAGGCGGCGGCTGGTGGCGTGATTATAGCCTGTAAAATACACTGATGATACAGACATAGACGCGAGCTCACTAAACGGTGCATCCCATCACATCAACAACAACTGAAAAAATCATTCCAGGACAGACCCTCTGTGTTGACAGTTAGTGTATACATTTACATAGTTCTTTTTGTTTCCATTTTCATCAGTTTCTCTCACTCTTTTACATGTCCTGATAGGTGAAATTCATTCTTTTCTGTGGAGCTCTGTTAATATTATCTGTGAAGGGTACAATAGGGAGCAAACCCGTATCAGAGACAGAATATGTCAAAAAAATTTAAGATTGAGTTGTATGTCAGTAAACAAATTATTATAGTGTGACATTTTCACGACAGTGGCTTGGTTACAGTACATCAATCAGCAGAAGTGTTAACTCTGTAATATGTCGGTTGTTATATATGCATTAGTAAAATGTCAGACTGACATTGTTTTGTGTTTTATTGTATTTTATTTGTCTTGGGACTATTTAAAAACTAGGTTTGGTGTTTAAGTATAAAGAATTTCAACACTTTCAATAGGTGTTATTTTCTACAGAGGCTTTTGTTAATAGTTTATTAACTCGGTGGTTCACAACCTTTTAGGCTTGTCATCCTTTTAAATTAAGTATCATATGTTTGCAGCCCATCTTCAAAGGTTTGAATATGTTAGCAGGGGCAGCGAAAGGTTATTTTCATTACAAGATAGAAGACCAGCAAATGTTAACAATGGAAAGCCAAATCCAGAAGGGGTACATAAGAAAATGACAAATGATTGTTAATTATCTGTCCATTGACTAACAGTTAATTAACGGGTATTTCAGAGTTTAAAGCCTCTGTATGGTTTTGACCAACCAACAAAAATGTAAAGGTATTATTTAGGATTTATTTTAAAGAGGCTTATTAAAAGACATTATAGGGGCAATGTGTAGGAAAAATGCTCATGGCCCCAATGACTGCAAGTTTTACTGATCTGCTTTCCTCTTGCGTGGTGTGTCATGTTCTCCTTACAATTATCTTGTGGGTCTAATTGGGGTCCCGTCTATGAGGCCACTGTGATGATTCCCCTGCCTAAATCCAAGTACTGTGCAGTTGTAACAGCTTTACCTCAGCCAGTCAGTGTGTCCTCTGTTTGAAAATTAAAACAAAAAAATGAACTCAGTGTTTGGTTGGCGGCAAACACATCATCGGTGATCTCTCCACTCCCAATAATCTCTAATAAATTTGGCTATAGTTTATCATCAGTGTGTAGTAAATGGCCCATTTCTTCCTCCCTCCATCCTCCTTGTCATGCATCCATATCCTTCCATTCCCCCACTCATGCCCTCAATAGCGTTCTTGGTTAATCGGGCCCTTTCACCCCACCCTCGCCCAGCCATTTCCATTCACTCAGTTCATCTAATAGACCCACCGACCACATCTTTTCTCTTTCTTCATTCATCTGCCTTTCTGTACTCTGTTTCTGCCAGTTGCTGGGTGCATGGTAATCAAAAAAGCAGCCCCCCTGGGGACTCATGAGGAGTTAGGCGTGTGCAGTAATGACAGTGACACGGAAGCCAGCACACTCTGCTGAATTGTAAGTTTGATGACGGTATTATTGTGTGCTTTCGGTTGGATCTGTCACCAATACATTATTTGTACATCTGTAACCTCTATATACATTGTTCATTTTTGTGTGTGTGTGTGTTAGTGTGTGTGTACATGTCGTATATTCAGTGTTCAGCCTGTATTTTTACATGTATTTTTGGATGCTTGTGTATATGTTTGTGTGTCTTGTCACCCATGTCTGCAGGCTCCAGTCCTCATCTGGCACTCAGCTTCACAGTCTACAAGGACCACATTCCTTAGCTCTTAAAAGTACTCTGTGCGTTTGTGTGTGAATTTGTGTGTGTGAGAGAGATGGTCAATGTTTTTTGAACCTACCCACATTTTTCTCTGCTGTGGTGTGACTCAATGTGATAAAGTATTGGTGTTCAGGAATGATCGTTTTGTGCTGCAGGTGAGGTCATTTCTATTTTGTTGTAACAGCTTCCCGGCAGGGAACCGCCTTCTGCTCCTGAACTGGGTGTATTTTGTAAGTTGGCGTTAACGTTTGTGTGTGTGCTCTTCGCCATGAGTGTATTTTGGGTTGTGTTTACTGGTCCAAACCTGGCTGTTTGGGCCAGTAACAGCTGAGAGAGAGAAGTCCCGTGGGGAGAAAAGAAAGGAGACGCGGTCAACAGGACGCGGGTAAAGGTCACCTGGGTGGTGATGGAGGAGAAAATTGGTGGTCATCAGTAACAGCTAGAAGAGAGGTTGAGAATTTTTCTGCGCTAATTTGAAAATCATGTATCGTGTGTCTTTATTAGAAGGAGGAGACGGAAGGATTGATGAGATGGGGACAAGACAGACCCGAGAGAAATAAAGGAAGTGGAGTAGGAAGAATGCGTGGCAGGATGTTAGGCAGGGGTGCGTTTATTTTTCGATCTGCTCCCGAGGCAGCATCCTGTCCTGGACGAAGTTCAAGAACAAGCGAGAGCAGAGAGCCGAGGGCTGAACCCAATATACTTAGTCCCCAGACACTCACCTGAACACACGGACATGAGACACACTCCTCTGTTGGAAGAGTGTCAACTCTGAGCTATAAATACACTGAACCCAAAGACCACAAGGCGACTGGGTGATTTTCATTGAGTGTTAAAAGCAGTGGAGATGGGCACACGTACACTCCTGCACACACACACACACACACACACACACACACACACACACACACACACACTCAAGACACACACAACATTTGGCCTGCCTCAGTTACCCCCACATACGCACATTTGACACAAATTGACGCACTGACAGACGTTCTCTCATACATGTAGGTTGCGTTCACAGACACACACACACACACACACACACAGGCATTGTTTTAACAGCGCTGCTCTTCCTGTCTGCCAGAGACTTGGCACCCACTTTCAGTGTGGTTGTTCATATTTTGAACAACATTCTCCAATTCATTTGTGGCATGCGGTGCTCACACTTAAATAATTATATACATAACTTGTCCTTCGCTTGTGAATGACCTATTAAAGCATCACGGTCTGTGTGGCATGCAGTTAAGGTTGTGGAGCTGTCATGGTTCAACACTGATTATCAGACGCCGGGAAATGAATAGAGGTCTGTGTGTCAGTTCTGTGTTTTGTCAGCTCAACCATCCAGGTCCACCTCTTCCTGACACAGACTTTGTCGTTCACTGTACTACGTCACATATCTCCCTCCATTTGCTGCTAGAGGTCGCCTGACAGTAAAACGTAACAATGGGTCATAATAAGCTGCTTGCACAGACGACCTATGGGCTTGTTTTTTACAGCACAGTCTTCTGTGTGTGTGTGTGTGTGTGTGTGTGTGTGTGTGTGTGCGTGTGTGTGTGTGTGTGTTCTGTTGTATGTTGAAGGCAACACAAGAGAGAAAGTTATTTTATCCTACTGACTTGGCCCTAAGCAAGGTGTTACCATGCGTGTTAGTACCAAGGTTCTCTCCTCATTGCTAATCCTGATGTTTCAAATGGAGTTTTCTCTCTTCCTCAGCCAGTCCAGATGGTCAAACAGATACCTATATATTATTTTTTTTGGTTTTTTTTTTTTTTTTGCTGTCACGGATAAGGTGACCGGACAATACTGATCATGTGCATGCACATACACATGCATGCATATTAAAGGTGACAGTGCTCCTCTGACCTCTAAAACACAGCCATCCCAGCATCAGGCACTGTACAAATACACGTTCACATTTTATTTAATGTATAATGCAGTAGATAGCGAAGGAAACAGGACAAGGCAGATTAAATTTCCTATCTCCTCTACTTGGTTCCTCTCTGTCGTCCCGTTCTTTTTCCTATGAGACTCTGTGTGTGTGTGTGTGTGTGTGTGGATGTGTGTGTGCTATTGTATTTAGTCTTGCATTTTTCTTGGCATCATGTGTCTGTGCATACGTAATAACTCTTAGCTGTGAGTGCAAGTCTGCGAATGTATTCCTGTGTGTGTCTGTGTGTGTCTGGCAGTGCGTGGGTAATCACGACAGGGCCTCTTCCCCTGGGCCCCATGGCTCTGCAGGCTTTGGCCTCGCTCTCTCGCGCGGTTGGGAAAAGCAATGACCTTGAGCCCCTTGTGATGACTGGTCTGGTCTGGCCTGGCCTGGAAGGCAGGCTGTTGGCACTAGCACACACCACTCACTTTCTGAAAGAACAGTGGAAACATAAGCGAAGGCAGAGTCAAACAGGGTCCATATTCATATGTCCATTTGCTAAACCATTCAGGAGGCGGTTTCTAAAACATGATCCACGGTGACTGCCATGAGCTATTAAAGGGCAAATATGAACACACTTCATATTTGAATAAATGAGCAGTTGAATACAGAAGATTAAACACAAACCAAACAAAACCTGCTCAAAATGCCATGTTCAGACTCAGATTCACTATCAGGCTGTGTTTACCGATATAATAGTTGAGGTCTTTTGTACGCTTATATCTGTGCAATAACTATTTCAGTTTCCTGTATTATTTACTCCCAATGCTTAATACTAATTCTGTACACTTGTTTCATCTGTTTCACATTCGCTTACTTCAACATATCGTCAGGCATAATACCTTACTTTGCTGGAGGGCTTTTCAATATGTAAAACATTTGCAAATGTGGAAGTTTGTTTAAAACGACTGTGTTGAGAATTCACCATCTAATCACAGGCCGAGAAGCTGATAAACACTTTCTATAAAACGGTCTGCCTCCTTCTTTTTCTCTCTTCTCCCCTCCTCCTTCTCACTCCTTCTGTCACTCTTTTTCCTATGAATATATCAATTACTCTGCTGTGAGCAGATGTCACTATGTATGCACACACACACACACACACAGACACACACTTCTGATTGATTGCAACGCTGCATAATCAATACCAAGCTCCCAACAACAACGTAAATGAAGTAACTGGGAGGTGTCAGAGGGTGTGTGTGTGTGTGTGTGTCATATGAAGTGTGTAACATGGCAGGCTGTCATCCACCCGTCCATTACATTCCTCTCTCATCCCTCTCTCTCTCATCTTTATCCGTCTTCCTCCTCTCTCCTCTCTCCTGGGCTATTTCAACAGTCCTGCACAGCCTCACGAGCTCCTCAGGGGTGGCCTCTCTCCCTCCCTCCATCCATCCCTCCCTCACTCCTTCCTCTTCCTCTTTCCTTCCTTTCCATCCCTCGCTCCGTCTACAAATCAATACGGCAGCAGTAGGACCCAAAAAACCTGAGGGAAAACACACACACACACACAATCTCTCCTTTTTCTCCTCTCTAGTTCCTACGTCCCCACCTCCCTTATTTTCCTCCTGCAATCTCTCTATTACTGGGTCATATTTACTTTTTTCTCTTTCTCTCTCCATTCACATTTTTGCCTCATGCCTCATATATGACATCTTACACTGAGGTCATATATGAGGCCAGCTAATAATTTAAGTATAAAAACTGACAAAAGCCAGACACCTCCTCTCCTCTCATCTCATGTGTTTTAACATTGCTCCTGAGGAATGAGCCTGACCTCTTCTGGCGGTGAAATGCAGCCACTGCTGGGATGGGCAGAGGTGAGGATGCAGCAAATGGAGTGAGAGAGAGAGAGAGAGATAGAGAAGAAGGAACATCATAATGGGGATCAGTAAATACAGCTGAATCTGCTTCCTCACTGGAGAGGCGATCACACAAACACACACGTGCAAAACAGACACTTATTTCACTGTCCAGTAGTTATTTGTGTTTGCTCACATCTCTCGAACCCTGCATGTGTCACTGTGTGTGTGTGTGTGTGTGTGTGTGTATGTGTGTAGTGTGTGTGTGTGTGTGTGTGCTACACAAGCTCTCTAGTGTGTGTGTGGGGCAGTAATACCCTTTGCTCTCCTCTGAGGTTGGGAGCTAGCTTGGCCTCCTAAGCCGAGTGAGGCACTGTCAAATGCACAGCTCTCTCGCTCTCTCTCTCTCTAAGCTCTTGGTCTCCCTCTGCACCCTCATACACATGCACACTAGGCTCAACAAAACATGCACAGCAAGATAAGGGCCATAGAATGACAAATAAGTATTCATCAACCCCAAACCACGTATAATCCCTCACATTTCTCTCCCCATCCACCCCTCCTCGCCTCTCTGTTCTCTTGATCCCCCTATCCCCTCCTCCTTTTTTCATTCTCCCATCCGCTCCTCTTTTTCTTTTCTATGATAGGGCCTATCTGCAAGAGAGCGATTAATCTGAGAAAGCTGCTTTTTAGTGGTGGTGAAGAGTGGGGTGGTGGTGGTGGGGGGGCGTTGATTGGGAAGATCTCACTGGGAATTCTGTGTGTGTGTGTGTGTGTGTGTTTGTGTTGTGTGTGTCTGTAACTGAGTGAGAGTGTGTATGTGTGAAGAAGCAAGGATGATAGGAAAAGATTTCAGAGGGAATTTGTCTGTGTGTGTGTGTGTGTGAGAGGAGAGAGAGTGAGAGAGAAAGTGGTAAGGAAACGTTTCTGAGGAAAGCTGCTGGAGGAGGAGGAAAGCATCTAGTGGAAATTTCTCTGGCACACACATACATACATTCTCTTGCTCACTCAAATTCCCAAAGAAATCTTTCCAATCATCTCCCTCATCTTCCACACACACACACACACCCACACACTCACACTCACAGACAGTATCTCCCCAGCTTTGAATGTGATGCTAGCTAAGTTCAAACTAAATCCAGATTATGAGTTTAGTTCCCTATGACTGATATGGGGCAGCCACAGAGGACTGACTGTCGGGGTGTGTGTGTCATGTGTCAATGGTATTAAATGTATTTATTTGTTTATTTTATTTAATTTGTGTTCCATGATTATTGTGTGCATCTTCACTGCACCTCCTTTAAGTTTAAAACCTGCACATGCCAGTTGCTTCTAATTATATGTGTGTTCAGTAAAGCCAGTATAAACGTGCCTTCTTTGTTTGGTATAATCTGTCTGAATCTCGGTTTCTCACATACCCTCTGCTACTGCTGAATTTCAATTGTGAAAAAAGAGTGTTTTTACATTGTGATTATGTATTGATGTGTGAGTGTGGTGCCTTTGGAGATGTGTGTAGGCGTCTCGGAGTATGGAGGCAGTCTCATAAATATAATCATATCAAAAAGACACAAGGGGTTTCCAGAGATCTGAATAAACAAATCAGGGCTCTGGGTTCCCAAAGATAAGTAAACAGAACAAGCACTATGGGGCTGTGGTGTTGGTTCTGTCTAAAACCAGGTCCTACTGTGTTTTAGGATAAGGTTTATTTTTAGGTATAAAGGTGTGGTTTAGTTTGTCTGTACCTACCAGTTTATGTTGTAGTGTGTGTGTCTGCTTGTCTTGTTTTGTCTTTCCTTCTTCCCCTCAATTTTCCTCTCTTCCTCTTTCTGTTCTCTCGTCAGACTATGTATAAAGCGAGGAGGCCTTGCTGTCTGTACTGTGGGAGGCAGTTGTGTTTCTGTTCTCTTTGGTTCTATTATTGGGTGGGGGGGCAAGTGGAAAGCACTATGCTCACGTAGCCCATTATTTCTCTCATCATGTGTTCTCACTTTTTCTCTCTATCTCTCCCTCTCCCTCTCTCCCCCCAGAACCACACACTGAGTCAGCACGCGCAGTGAGACCGAGGCCCGGCAGGATCTCTCGGCTCAGCCGGGGCCCCCGACCCGGAGCCGGCAGGGGACCCCCATCTCCACATCACAGCCAATCAAAGTGTCATTTGCTACTCACATGTAAAACTCTAACGATCGCGCCACTGGGCGCGGCTATTAGGAGCAGCGGGGGAAAGGAATATTAATGGGATATGCTATTAAATAAAGAAAGGAAAAAGTGGGTGAGAGAAGCGGTAAGAGCTAGATGAAGGAGAGAGAAGAGTGAAAAAAGGTATTGTACGTGCAGTATTTTTTATTGTCCCTGCCAAACCCCCGCCCCCCCCCCCCCCCCCCCCCACCCCCCCACCTCACCAGCTTCTCCCTCCTCCCCTTCTCATTTCCTCTCCTAACCCCCATCATTCTCCAGGTCATGCATTTTATTTTTTTTAACAAATAGAAAAGAAAAAAAGCAAGAAAACTCCCTTTGTTTTGAGATTTTTTAAAATAGACTGTAGAAAAAAAGTTTCACTTTCTCGTCCCCTCAGTTGCTTAATGTATTCAACTTCATAGGTGCCAATTTCTTTGATTTTTTTTCTTTCTGCCATATGCGCTTATTTTCTTTATTTTCATTTTTGTACCTTTCATTTCTCGCCGTAAGTAGGTACTTGTGCTGTGTTGTGATTGTTTGTTTGCCAGTCGTAATATTCCTACGTTTTTTTCTCCCCAAAACTCTCCTTTTTATGATTATTGTTATATATTTTTTTTCTTTTTGTAATTACTATGAAAAAAAGACATCAAACAAAATAAAGTGCAGAAAACCATACAGATGTTTCATTTTTTGGATTGGGTTTTCCAGTCTCTATGGGGCCTATAATGGTTATTGTAAAAATGAGTATCATCAATTTCAGTGCGTCTGGTCAATGACTGCTTTTTAAATGTGAATTAACCAGATTGCAATAATCTAGTACAGACAAAAAGATAAAACAAATAAATAAATGACAAATAAAAGACTTATGTGTGATGTGCATTTATTCAAAAGAATTGCATTTGTGAGCTTGCATGTATATTTACTGATGTGTTATCAATTCCTAATGCTATTTTTCAAGTGCAATACTCAAGTGTGATGGAAATTACTACATGTGCTGGTGAAGTGAAATCAGCTGAGCACCCATCATCTCAATATAGGTTTAAAATGTAAGTTTATTACTGTAGAACAAAGGCAATTCAACGTGTTTAACATAATGCATAAATATTAAAAGAAGTAAGAAGAAAACCATATTCCTGCTACGTAATCTGAAGAGAACATGACTTAGTGTATTATCAAGCCATGCATCTTCATTCACAGTGTTTATGTCACTGCAGTGACATCTGCACATCCACTGTGTTACTTCATGAAGTACCTGTGAGCAATCCTACCCTAGCAAACATATTATTGATCTGGTCTCTATTTTAAGGTCTTTTTTTAAGAATAAATGCTTCCATCCTAATCATAGAGACTGAATTTGCCAAATGTGATCTGCCACATTAGATCACAGTAACAGGCTTGTTTCAGAGTGTCTGAAGGATTCAATAGTGGAAGCAAAGTTGGTGTCGTGTCTACAAATATACACAATACAAAGGATACACTGTGTGTACTGAACTGTGCTATCCACCTGTGCAGTTCCATTACCAGTGACTTCTTTCACAAGGTAACTGTGGGATTTATCACGCTTAGTCACAACAATTCTGAATACTGTGCTTCAGTTTGAAAAAGACCCATGCTGCTTTTTTGGGATTTTACTGTGTGTATGTGTGTGTATGTGTGTTTCATTCATGTCAATATGTCAAAAACATAAGAGAGAGATAGTGCTTAATAATAATGCTTTGAATTATATCAAATGTCTATAAATTTTACCTGAAAAGCACTTTGCTTAGATTAAAGACTTCTTTCACAGGTGTGTTCTGGCCAAAACAGCAGCAGCACACAGAACATGGAAGTTACAAACCATAATTCTGATTTATAATAGAGAAGATACATCTAAGTTCCAGGAGTGTAAGCCATACTCTTAAGCTCCCAGTTATTTTGGATAATATAATTACATAAATATGGAGGTAAAATGCCCAGTATTCTCAAACACAGCTTTGATATGCCATTTGCTTGGCAAGTTATAGCAGCTAATTTGTTAGCCAAAAACTGCCCAACTGTGGGATGAAGGGCCTAAAAACTGCACAGATCTGCAGTATTGACTGTTCATATTAACATTATATAGCTTCAGATAAAGTTTGGTATGAACTTTTGCACAGAGCAAGAACTGTGGATTTTGTCCCTTATCACTTAAATTGGAAACATGCTGGGGAGGGAAGGGATCTTTTAATGGCCAGTATGAACAGAAGGAATGATCACAGCAAGAAAAGGCTGTTTTAATGTTTACATGGACATCTGACTGTTGTTTATTGTGTATATCATGGTCAAATATTTAAAAAATGAGTCAGGTAATGACACGAATACCATGATAAAAGTGTGTACACAAAACAAAAAAAATGACAACCAAAATGTCCTCATAAGACCCTTCCTGATAATTTCATTATGCAAACAGACACCAAAGATAAAAGAATGAGAACGTTTAGCACCTCAGGATCTGTTTTGGTGCTGGAAGTGCAGCTGGACTCTCTGTCTCATGCTGGGCTGCTGTTTTGCTTTGGAACTATGGTTTACTGTGTTGCCATACCCACTGAGTATAAATTAGATTTTAAAAAATCAAATGATCATTGCCATTTCAGATTTAAACTTTTTTATGTCGTGAGTTCCACTGGTGGTAATTTTTAGGCCTCACTGACTGAAAGACATGTCTGAGTGTATACTTTTTGCAGTGTGCAACCTTCTGCTTCAGCAGCATCCATGTGTCTGGACAGCTGAATTTTTGCTGCCGCTGAGACCCTCCCTGCCAGAAGGCTGATAGGTGGGTATTCATTTCCCGAAACCAGCCATCTGAACAACCACTACATTACAAGAGGGAACTGTTAAAGGCATATCATTACAAAATCTGTGCTTATACACTTGCTTGTACATTGATGGAACAGTAAAACTTTTCCTCTGTTGGCTGATACACAGTATTGTGTATAGATCAAAGTTTTCTACTGGCAGCATCTGCCACATTCTGCATAGCTGACCCTTCAAGCTCAGGCCTTTAGGATCAAATAATACAGTAATATTTGTTCTAGAAATGAAATTGATATGTCTTAAATTGGTAAGTCATACAGTTTATTGAACAAGACTGACTTTGTTTCTTTTGACCACAAGTTAGGAGGTAACTTGGAATTTCCAAGCAGCACTTGAGAGCAGCAGTAAAGGTGAGTCAGCTGATTTTTAGGTACCACTTCCTCTTTTTATCCTAACTGCAAAATGCAGACGGTCCCTTAAGCTGACGTGACAGTTCAACTGGACGTAGAAATAAAGTTTGTGTGTCATAGTCATAGTCATAGTACAAAAACTGCACTCTGTATGTAGAGACATGTGTAAGTTGCTCTTTGACGTTTATAAAGTGTGACAGCTCATCACATGAGCGGCTGCGGTTTAAACCCCAAATAAAAAACAGGTAAAATAGGTCTGTGTGTCAGCGCAGCTCCGTCCGTGTATTTCCGGGTGGTACGGGGCTGCTCCGGTACATCCCAGCTAGCATCAGTTGGTCCAGCTTCCCTCCTCCATACAGCCTCAACAACCGCCACCGGAGACCGGGACACAAACAAAACCGACCAGTTATTGACCGAGACAGATCTATAATTGATGTCTTATAGCTGAAAGCCAACGCGGGGGCACCAGAGCGGGCAGCGGGCAGGAGTTATGGCGGCGTCGCTTCTCTCCGAGACCGACATCAGGCACCGGTCCATGGCGGAGGAGGATCCGAACGGGAATGAGCATGGGGCGGCTGCACGCAGCGCGGCGCCTCGCTGGGGACCGCAGCACGCTGGGGCTCGACAGCTGGCAAGGCTCTACTCTCCCGGTGAGGACGCCTTTATTGCCGTTGTCAGTGATGTTGCTGCTTTCACTTGGTTTGTCTTTAACGGGGCAAAGAATAAGACATGGCACCAGTAGAGGCCTAAAAGCCACAGTGCGACATCGGTGCTGACAGGCGCAGGGATGATGATAACAAGGACGGTGATGATGATGTAGACACTCCTGTTGACAAACTGCTAACACTGAGGCTAAGGGCTAACTTAGCAATTATGTCAGTCATGACAACTAACCGCAAAACCTGAAAACTTGTGCAGCTCTTTAAAAGGCTGCAATACAACGGGCTACAACCTGCTATTTAATTTGCTGTGAATTATTGTATTTAAGTGTGAAAGGCCTGCTGTACACAGCCAAGAAGACAGTTTCTGTCTGCAAGTGACTGAAAAGCTTGTTCCTACTATCTGCTTGACCGTGTTCACATCGTTTCATAACGTTAAATAATATTGAAAGCTGGTGTTTAACACCAGTTTCACTCTGTTATTACTGCTAGAAGCGGATTAATCTGTAACTCCAATGGGCCTCCATTGTAAATTGTACCCAAGGCCTCTGTAACATTAGGGCGTCTCCTGAAAATTATTCATACCCTTGCTAATTTTTGTGTTTTTTTTATTTTTGTTATGAAATGACTGCATTTTTTCAAGTTTATTTATGAGTTATATGTGACCAACAAGTGAGAGAATGACAATACACAATTCAAGAAACTCTTCATTTCTGGGGTATTTTATTCATGGATGTTCAAAATTATTCATACCCTAGTACAATGTCTTTCTTTAATAGTCAATAGCATAGCCTTTGTTTTGTAGAACTGCTTCTAGACGATTCTTGTACGTGTCCACAAGCTTCCTACATGTCTCTTGTGGGATGTTGGCGCACTCTTCCTTGGCGAAAGCCTCAAGCTGGGTCAGGTTGGTCGGTTTCCTAGCCATCACTCTGGTCTTCAAGTGATGCCACAAGTTCTCGATGGGATTCAGGTCAGGGCTCTGACGTCGCCATTCTAGGATGTTGACATCATTGTCCTTGAACCATTTCTTCACTACCTTGGCAGTGTGTTTAGGATCATTGTCTTGCTGGTACGTCCAGTTGTGGCCAAACTGGAGTTTCTCAGCAGATTCCTTCACGTTTTCATCAAGCATCCTGATGTAATCCTCCTTTCTCATGATTCCTTGGACCTCGACGAGGTTCCCTGTGCCACTGGAAGAGAAGCATCCCCATAGCATTATGTTTCCACCACCATAACTTGACTGTGGGCACAGTGTTCTTCGGCTTGTATGCTTCTCCTTTCTTTCTCCAGACATATTCAGCATCCATATGGCCAAATAACTCTAAAAAGCTGGGATCTTGCTTCAGATGACCTCTAGCAAAGGCCAGGTGAGCCTCCACATGTTTCTTCCTGAGCAGCACTTTTTCTCTATTTATACTCTTCTGGAAAGATGCTTTTTTTTTTTTTTTTAATCAGTGTTTAACATTTGGTCAACAATGTTAAAGGTATTTATTCCATTGTAACATCTTGAAATAACTACTGGACAAAGATTAACACATTTGGGACATGTTTGTTGAGATATTGTCAGGGGTATGAATAATTTTGAACATGGTATTTTTTGGGAATCCATGAATAAAATACCCTTTTTCTTGAATTGTGTATTGTTGTCATTCTTTCACTTGTTGGTCACATATAACTCATAAACAAACTTGAAAAAATGCAGTCATTTTATCACAAAAATAAAAAAGTAGCAAAGGTATGAATAATTTGGAGGATGACTGTAGTACTGCATACAGCAAAACTGAGTACACCCCTGTGCAAAGTATAACCTTAATATGGCAAAAGTGAGTACTCCTGTGGTGTCCAGTCAAGGATAAAAGGCATAAACTAATCTGGCCTGGGTTGTGTCCAATGCAACATGGCTCCAGATGGTAAGGAACTGCCTGAACTGCTGAAACACAGTTGTGGCAGTGGTCAGGAAGGGTAGAAATATCCTTGCTACCAATAACAGAAGGAGTATTGGCTGTACTTATAAACCCATATCTCAGCCCCCCTTCATGGCCTACAGGTGAGGGCACAGATCATACACTGCGATATTTGTGTCTAGCTTGGGAACTTTGTTGCATGTTGTTCCTCATCTCCCTCACCTTAATTCCTGTCAATTCCGTACTGACAGCTGTCTGATAAAGGCATGGCCAAAAAATACTGATTATGATGATGTCTGTCCATTGTCGATATTTGAGGAGGGTTTGTGAAATAAAGTTATCCAGACAACTAAGGGCTTTGCTGTTCAGGCCTGTTTACAATTATGTTGATGTGAGCTGACATTTAACAGAATCACAAAGCTTAAAAATGTAGATTGTGGTGTTGCACAGTGGTAGCCACGTTTTAAAATATATTCCTATCAGTGTGTGGTCTGGATTAAAGCAGGTTAAAATCCAGTGTTTTTGGTTTCCTGGTAGGCTGACCCTTTTGTTAATAGGCCACTCCACTGACTTTACATGTAAAGATTAGTCTACTTGTCAAGGGATACGACTTAACTTGTAAGAGCTTTTGTGTAATAATAATAACTATTGTTGGGTTTTTGAAAGTTTGAGAAAATAACCCTGATGATGTCATCGGGGTTATCTCAGCTTGAACCTGGAGAGAAAATATTTTTAACAGAAAGTTAAAGTTGGGGGTGGAGGTTCAAACTACCATGTATCATGGGTTGCATCATGGGGAATGTAGAATTCAGTCATTTCACTAAGCTTGATCTATGCTAGGCACTAAAAGTCAGGATATTTCGGCATTTGCTGCATCAATATTGATCAGTCTCTGAGAATAGGTTGGCTCTTCAAGGCCAAGCCCAATCAAGTACACATAACACCTCAGAAGCCTTATCCCCACAGGACTGATGGGTATGTTTTCTAGATGCTAGTGAAGTTGTTCCCTTCAGCCTGGATAGGTGTTTAGTCCTAGTACAAAATCAATGTCTGTGACACAGTTTACAGCAGTAATCCTCAGATCCAGTCCTTTGGGTCCATGGTATTGCTGGTTTTCTTTTTTGCTGCTTGTTTAAATTCACCTAGTGTCCCTGTCTAAATAAGTCTCTGATTAGGCATCTAGAATGAAAACTGCCCAGTAGAATGAAAAATAAGCATCAGTCTGGACCCTGGAGACTAAATTTCAGGAGCACTGGAGCAGAGGCTACAAATACTTTCATAAAATGACAGTGGTTTTTATTGTAGACAGAATTGCCTGCCTCCATCACAACAAAGTGTTGCTTCTGTGTCATGACCCTGAGGCCACATGTAGTAGCGTGAATTGTGGTCTTGTTAAACATTTCCCATCAGCTACTCTACTCCTGCTGCCCTCTTTTGTGTTTGTTTTAGTCATTATCTTTTTGTCCCAAACATAACAGCTTTTGTCAGGATTTTTTCCTGTATTCAAGCTCCTTCACTTGCTTGATAATAAATAAACCCTCCTGACAAGTATGAAAAAATATGGATTCAAAAGGTTGAAAGGGAAAAGAATTTGTAAGCAACAAGAAAAAAACGTATCACTGATGATACATTGATTTTGGCATGGTGATGGAAGGCGCATTGTGCCTCAGACCTTAGCAAGGAAAACCTGTCTTACCAGTTGTGCATCAAGCTGGACTGTGCCACATTTTGCCCGACCATCTGCCCTGCTTCTCACTTCACTGAGCATTTTAATTGCCTCTAGTCAAGCCATGTTGGCCACTTGTTAACACTTCCTAAAATAGGAATGATGATTAGAGAAAAGAAAGGTTTGTACCACTAGAACTGCTTTATTGTGAAGTTCATATGGGGGAACCACATGTGTCACCAGGTTGGCACTTGAATCCAAAGCCCTTACAGCACTGTGAGTGAGTTCATATTCACAAACCACTGACCATGGCAGTGTATGTGCCTCGACTCAACCCACTGAGCCGAAAAGGATCTTCTGACCTGACCGGTGACTTCAAACTTTTTAAAACTTTATTTTCATTTAACCTCTCTCAGTGTGTTTGCAGAAAAAAAACCTTCATATCAGTGGAAGCTGGTGAGACCAGTAGTCCTATTTTTAGACGCTGTGAGTAAAGGAGTCACCTTAGCCACTAATGGAATTGGATCTACACTATTATTCAGTGCCATTACATTAGAGAGATAACCATCTCCTTTGTAAACAGACAGCTTGCATACGTGCAGGTGCACACACACAGACACACACATGCTCACAGTTAATTATTTAGCTTTATCAAAGCTGGATACAAGCTGACGATGGGAAGCAAAAGAGATGTTGGACCAGAAACAACAGGCTTTGTGTTTGTTTGGAGGTGTTTTTTTTTATTCATTCATAGATCACAACACTAATTAATAATAATTTAAGTACTGGCTCATTAAATTGACAGAAATGTACAATTAGTCCAAGTTAAAGATGAAATGCATAACTTTTCTCAGATGGCAGAGTTGCTATTGAAGCCTGCCTATCAGAAAATATGTCTGCTAGTTAAGTGTGATACCAATGTGCTCATGCTTGATTTTAGTGCATTTAACATGACAAGAAAAGGAATGCATTGATTGTACAGTAATGAGGAGTCAACAACCAACTGTTCACAGAGGTAGTGTATGGCTAGACCATGTATGAGCATTTGAAATTATGAAATCCTACTGCACCACAGACTGTCTTCCCTGCTGGGTTGCTGACAGCATTGTCAGCCAGTGTTAAGTCGCCATAATACCAGTAGTTTCTTGCTTTAGCTGTGTGCGTTCCAGCAATTGGTGTGCAGTTCTCGGCAGTCAGTTAGAACTCTGTATACAGAAACAAGTCACACTTAACAGAAACTGTTCACGCCAAATCATTTTGTTGGAACAATGACCAATGGGAAAAGTCACCAATGGGGTAAATTCACGACCAGTCAACCTAAATCGCCACATTTTATCATCTTAAGAAATGTGTTTGGTGTATGTCTTAGCAAATAGTTGCCTGTTTACACAGATATGACCAAATAAGCAGTAATCTGGAGGTGTTCCGCTACACAACTAAAGAATTTAAGTTCAGAAATCACTATCCCTTGAAGGGTAACTACACTCAAAACTTTTTTGCTGTTGTTGTTTTTGTGTTGTAATGTATTGATTGTGACTTCTGTCAGAATAAAATAACACAAAAGTTATATGTGCACGAAGAAGTATTACCTTAAAAAATCACACTTGATGTACCATCTGAAGAATGAAATGAACAGGAGTTGTCAATTTAGCGTGATGATAACTTCACCTGTTAGCTAGACAGGTAGTATATTGTTTCAGAACTTTTATGCTGAAAACAGCTGCCTGCTGAGGCTGAAAACAATATGATGAGAGCTGGGAGATTAAATCATAACAGCTGTAAAATCCAAAAAATGAGCTGAAAAAAGCCAAAACTCTCCACAGAGCGGAGAGGAACCACAGAGGTGGATAATAATTCTCTATGGGTTCATCACATCAGTAAACCTTCACATTACATGTTGTCTTTGGTTCCAAAAAAATGCCATTGTGCAGTTTTAACCTCATTACAGTGTTTCCAAAATAAAAGCACTACGTTATTTTGGTTCATCAATACAAATATTTTAAAATGTTTAATTATCATCATTAGTGTTATGTATAAGAGGAAGGTGATAGGATTTTAAGAGACACAAAACATTATACACATTATAAACTAAACAAGAGGGATGCTGATGTGATGAACCTGGGTCGTGTTTGCTTTGCCAGTCTCTTGTCGCTGACTGTTGTGCTGTTTGGTGGTTAAGAGGATCACACATGCATTTGGGGTCCTGACACTTTATCCCCTGTCACTTAGTGGCCATGGAGCTTAGTTAGCAGACTGACTCTGGGTAAAAATAGTGCAGATAAGGCCGTGATATAGGCAGAATTCTGACGCAACACAGACTCTGCTGCTAAACTCCAAACTGGAGTGTTACACAATATTATCATTAGTTAAATTTATACTTGGTCGCTGAACCTGAAGTGATGGTGATTTATTCATGATTGTCCTTTTGACACCAGTGGGAGGCAATAGATCATTTGGAACTGCAAAATACAGTAGTTTGGGCAGTATTTTTATTTTATTAAGTTTGCACTGCTGCTGTCTTGCTTTCAGAAAGACCATAGGAACAGGTCGACTCTGAAGGACAAATCACACTTTAGTGTTTTCTAAAACCTCTCTGGATTTTTGTCTGATTTTCATTCTTACTCATGTACCAATCCATATTTTTTATACTGGGAGTGTGTTCACCAGGTGAACCACTATCCTGTAAGACGTTATTCAAATCATACATATGTCCTTGTTTCCATATGCTTCGAACTTAGAACTGAGAGTGATGGAGAGTGATGGAGCATGTGTAAATAGGAGACAAATAAACTCAGTCACGTCTGCTCAACAATGAATAATGAACAGTAAAACTTTAGGAGTGCAAGCACTAAAAAGCCATCATAAAGACACAAGCAAGAAAGTGACTCAGCTCCTCTTAAAGGGTTAGTTCCTCCAAATTAAACAAATAAAAACATGATTTCCTCACTTAACCATCTTGTGGTATCCATGCAGGTTTTCTTTTTGTGTCAAGGTTTTCAAATATTAATAAAACCGAATCAAACAGCTACAATGTCCTGGTTACTCTGAATGATCCACAGATCTCCCTGCAAACAGTTTTTATTGGGACTACCTTGTTCTTAAGAAAAGGTGTCTATAGCATCTATTAGCCGAGCTTTATCATGTTAAATGGTAACTACTTGAAGGGAAGGGTTGAGGGTAGGGTTGCAAAGGGGCCGCATATTTCTGTTAAACTTATGGAAATGCACAGTGCAGGGTAGAAATTCAGCTGAATATCCATTAAATCTGGTTGTTTTAACCAAGATAAGGTTGCAGTATGTTTTTTTCCAACTACATTTAAGTTCTCTGTTAAAGGCTAACCTGCAATTTAGCAGGTTAATGTTTATTCACGTTAATTGCTATATATTCCTGTTAATTCCCATCGAAAGTTTCCAACTTTGAAAATTCCCAGAATTTTGCAACCCTAGTTGAGGGTGTAACAAGTGTTTAGTGACTCATGATCCTTCAACATTTGCCCCACATTTAGGACAGTGTATAGACAAATGTAATTCTTGGTGTTCCCCTAACAATAGATTCACATGAAAAAACACTTCAGCAATCAAACTTGGCTGATATCGATGTCCATATTTGAGAATTTTAGAAAATGGTGCTGTGAAGGCAGAGCAGGTTATCTGTTAATAGCAGGGTTGTTGGTTTGATTCCCTGGCTCCTCCTGTTCACATATAAAAGTGTTGTTGAGCAAGACACCAAACCTGCCACCAATGGTTCCTAATGATTAGGCGAGTAGTTTTCATGATGCATGGGTTAAATAAGAGGCAAATTTTAAAGTGCCTTTATTTTGGAATTTTAACATGCTTTACTTAAATGCCCTGAAAACATATTTTTGAAAATGATATAAATACAGCCAAAACTGTCACTGTCTCATTGATATTTTTAGAAATATTATGAAAGAAATGCTGCACAGGAATCATTTTTAGGCTTTGGTGATGGATAGATGTTGCTCATACAGGGATTAAAATCAGGGAGAAAAATGGTATTCTAATAACATGGCACTTTTTAAGTTCAAAATACATTCTAACTTTTTAAAATATTTTTAAAAATAAAAATGAATAAAAAATAAAAGAGGTTTCTGATAACTCATGGAGTATTTTATCTTCATCTAGTTACAGTATTTCAAAAATATTATTACTGCACCAGTCAACTTTAAGTAACAGCTTATTTATTGTTTTGTTATTGTCCAAGTTCTGTCAGTGATGGACAACCACAATACAGTCGAATGTCATACTGGATAAACTTTTTCAGTGCACTATAAAAACATGTATACTGGCTGTAATCCCATAGAAGAATATGGTTGTGAGTGAAACCATGTTTCCACCAGGTAAATCTCCAAATGACTTATAAGCTTTCCCTCATTTCAGTCAAAGAGCACAGCAGGCTGCAAGTGGAAGATATGCTCAGCGACGCTAACAATGCTGCCGAGCCATTTTATGAAAACTTAAAAGTAAAAATCTTTCCCACATGCTGACAAGTGTCTGTTAAAGAAAAATAAACAGCTAAAATTCAAAATGTCAAAGTGTCCATTTAAGGGAGCGCCACGCTGTTATGTGCTTAGTTGTTTGGGTCCGGTTCAGTGCTGGTAGGAGGTAAATCTAAATAGCAGTTTGGCTTGTTAGAGTTTGGAGAAGTTAGATGAGGCGTTGGCAATGCTCCATAGAGCCAAACATGGGCTCATTACAGCAAAGCTAGGATGGACAAACAGCTGGATGCATCTCCCTCCCCCTCTGTTTCTGCGTCTCTCCATTTCTCTTTTCGACTCTGTTCATCCCCTTGTCTCTCTTCGGTCCTCCCATATGTCTGAAGTGTCACGGTCTGCTGACTGCCTCTCCTCTCCTCTCCTCTCCTCTCCTCTCATGTAATCTCATATCGTTTCCCTTCATGAGCAACATGTATGTTTGTATCTGTCTGATTGTGTGTATATCTCTTGACTTGTTTTGTGAGTGTATGTATGCTTGTTTTATTATATTAAAAGCAGGAGCCCACTATACTTATGGAGTCTGACAGCTCTGTGGGGAACAAAATGCTGGATACCACAAGTTTAAATGGCTGTTTTGAGGATTAAAATGAGGTTTTAGGGTTCGGGTTAGATGAAATCATTCAGTTGTGATGGTTAAGGTTAGGGTAAGAGGCTAGGGAATTGATTATGTCAGTGATGGGTTCACACAAAGACAAGGATCTGTGTGTGTGTATGTGTGTGTCATCTCAAGTTACCCTGGAGGATCTGTTGTCGGTGCCTTTGAGCGATCTAAAGAGCGATTCAACCTTATTCAGCTCATCTGACTCCTCACATGTCACCCTGCTCCCATTAAACACACATAAAGACATTTTGCAGCACAGAAGCTTCTTGAAAAACTCTACTGCCTACACACACACATATAGTTTGTTTGATTAGCTGACTGACTGGTGCAGTGAGCACTTTGGCCTACTTTAACCTCATTGTGTTTATGGGAAGTGGTGAAACCGTTAACAGTGGATGATTAGGAAAAACTAGATTTCACACATTGATTGCACAGATTCTGCGTTTACAAAAGTCTGTGAACATGACTTTTCTAAACACAGAATCAGTAAGCTATAAATGTCCTGTATTTGTCTACTTGATTAGCATCATAGCTTTAAGTTGAGTATATACTTTCCTTTAGGAAAGGGCCAGAATTGCTGTAAGTGGGCCATACTGGGATTAAGCATATTTTTCTTCTGTATTATATTACATAATGTAAAGCCTTGCGGTCATCCTTTCTTTTATATAGTTGATTCTTCAGGTATTCATGGCCAACTGATCGATACTAGCTGAATTTTGCTCCTGGGTCATTGATTTTCATTTCTTTCCACAGGTTGAGATTGCCAAAGCTTTGTACCCGAAAAAGTGACAGCAATGCCACTCTTTCTTAAACGGAGCAAGGTCATTAGGTAGGATTGATTGTGGACAAAAGTAGCAAAGCATCATATGGTATGCACAAACATTATGTGGTTAATAGATGAGCTATCATGCTAATGTTCATTTATGATGTATATTAGGGTATATATTGAGCACAAATTATTATAGGAAGAATTGCAAAACATAACATAATTAACACCTCAATACTATGTGAGCCTACTATCATGTCTGTGTCAAAAGAAATATTTGTGTTTACTTATTCAAAGCGTGTTCAGGAACAAAATCCCAATGCAAATGCATAGTTTGAGTCAGCCCAGGAATGGTGCTGTTGACTCTCCACTAGTCCAGCGATTAGTGACAAGTAAATGAAAAATAAAATCAGACTTGATTTGCAAAATAATTTTTCCTCACAGAGCGTCTCTATTACTGCACAAGTGACAAGTCTCAGCCTGAAATCGGCTGACCTGAATTTGTCCTTTGAAGATGTTCAACGGCACTCACTTCTCCTTATGTGACAGTTGACGCATTCTCTCCCTGTCTCTTTCTCTCTCATACACACGCTTGCACATATGCACATGCACACACACAGTGCAAACTCCTAACTGCCCAGGGTCAAGGAAAGGTCAGGGTCAAAAGCTCGGCTGAGCATGTGTGTTGGAGCTGAGTAACATAGGCTGCTTGGCTTTGACCCCTGCGTGTCTGTATTCTTTGTGACCTCAGTGTGCGTTTGGCCAGTGTGGAGTGGCAGAGTCATGTAGAATCAGATCTGTTAAACTACTCCATTCCCTACATGCCCATTTGTGTGTGTGTGTGTGGCTTGGCTGTCTCATTGTCAGAACAATAATAACAATAAAAGAAGCGCAGATGACATATTTTTTTCTTTTTCTCACACTGACTCCATGAACAGTATTCTGTAGATATGTAGGCACTAAGGGAATTAATCAAGAACTAAAATAATATGTGTACATGTGTATCTGTCTCATTAACAAGAAAAATAATGATTACATATAAAAAACAGACGACTATATAGTGCAGGATGTAGAAATAAGAATACACTGATTGTTCTGTTAGATATTGCTTTAGACATATTACACATTATTGAAATTATGGTGATAACATTGTTATTGAAATTACAAGTGCAGTGTGTGTAAATTGATTTTCTTGTTTTTCTTCTCCATATTTCCAACCTATAAAATGTTTATCCTATGTGTATTTAACCTACAGACGTAAACACTTAGGTAAAATAACCAGTCTGCCATTCTTAGTTCCCTCAAACTGCGTCATTACACAATAACTTTACAATGTTGCCTACCAGCATTAACCTTTTGTTGGGCTTCTTTTTGCCACTGCAGTGGGACACTGGAATCCAGCAGATTAATTCAGTTTTCCACTAAAAGATTTTACTCAAAAGGTATAATATTTTTGGTAAAGAGAGTCATCATAGTTGAACACAGCAAAGAAAAAATATTTTTTTCTGAGAAAGTTCTAAGCAATTCTCTGATGTGTTTTATCCCAAGGTGCACTGTTCTGACAGAATTTTATTTGATGCAAAGTTTCATAATTTTCCATAATTCACGTTTTTTCTGTTGATTATGACTCAGTAATGTTACTGCAGGGAGATCCAAAATCTGCACTTTCCTTATCCATTCCGTATGTAAGGATAATAGCCAACAAGTTGCAATTCTTTGATTGTAGAGATTGATCTTTGCCTCACTTAATCCACAGTCATGCGGTGTACAACTTGAAGTGCCATCCCTGCCTATACCATGGGCTAAGCAGGGCACCTTCTACAATCAACTTATCAGTTGTTCTTCAGCTTCTGTACCCTGACTTTGATCTATTAAAACATCATAACATACAGTTTTTGAGAGCCTCCCACAATTTGCTTGCAGTTATTGTTGCCAAAAGCAACATCAAGCTAAATAGGATGAACTTCACGAGGCTGGAGCCAAGTTTAAAAAATCCTGACAAGTTTTGAAATTGGAGAAAAGTAATTTTACCTGAATCGCTCTAAAATCTTACTCAGCCTATGAGGAGGAATAAGCAGATGTGCATCCTTTCCTCTTTCCCCAGAGATAATGTTACATGTAACACTTTGTCTACTTTCTCGCACAGGCTGCCCTATACTGACCCCCATCCTGTGCTGTCCTGACTGGCACACACACACACACAAACCGCACACAGTCATACAAGCTATTTCTTTAACTCTCGTGTCCATACCTGAGACTGTTTTCCATGTGGTTTTGATCCGCTTGCTCCATGCTTTCCTCTGCAGCTGTCCTCAGACCTGCAGGCTGCTCATCTTAAGCTAGTACTTTAAAGGTCCCTTGCTGTCCTCCTTTGTCTCTGTTTGCTGGCTTTGATATCATTAGCTCCGTGATCTTTAGCTTAGCCTCACTATTGCTGTCTTCCCACCCTTGAGGTTTAATACTGGCATATTTTTAGAACTGCACACTAACACCCTAGGTCATGGGTGTCAAAGTTGATCACAGCCTCTGGCCAGTCAGACTAGAAGAATTTACAGTAGCCATGGTATTAAATACATTATGACCACGACTCTATAAGGTGAAGCCTGTTAAGTATTTGCAATTACATGGAATGTTGCTTTCAATGGAAAAACAATTCGACTCCATATTAATTAGTCTGAGGCTGTGTGAACTGAAAACACATTACCTGGGCTATATGATGTAAACACAAGGTTATTACACTGGACATTGGTTGTATGTATAGGACACAGTATTGTACAGTAAACATGTCATAGTTCAACAGGATGGAGCTTAATGTAGCAGTATGCACATTGTACCATTGACTGTTACCTTGAGTAGAATTATGGATTGGGGAGTACAACTTGTGGCATTTCCATACGGCAGAGAAACACTGTGATGGGTGGATGTGTTTTTGTTGTGGAGAATGAGATGAAAATGGTACAAAATAGTTCACAAGGATCACCTGTCAAACTGCAACTCCTCTCTCCCTCTCTTGCAAGCCCCCTTGTTTTTTCGCTGTGGCTTTCATTTCTCTGACTGGGGCCTTCAACTAGTGAGTGTTGTCTAACATATTTAATGCCAGGTTTCTTTGCAAATTGAGTTTTCCTATTTCAGTTTGCACACCTGAGGGTGAGCAGGTCATTCTCCAGGAGTATTTTGCTGCAAACTTGTCTGTTGCCATTGTATTCAGCAGCCAGCTCCCATGTGTCTGAGTGCTGCAGTCACAGAGGAATAATCATTCTATTTTTAAATTACATCAGCTTCCTTTTAATGTTGCAAATATCTAATTGTCTTAGTCATACATCTTGTAGGCAACTTAAAATAGAATGATATATATTCTGTACAAATGAAATTATTTTTAATTCAAAATGTGTCTTCACTGGACTGCATCAAACAGGCTTCAAACTGGTTGATTTGGCCATAAAATGATGCTGTCCTGTGAACAGGATCCATGAAAGGGCTGAATTTGTCCCTGGAATGAGGGAATGAGGGATTTAAGGTTATGAACAATCATATATATATATATAACATATAATTTACATATGTATTAGGATGCATTCTTGTAGCATTTTCACAATGGTCATGTACAACGTGCTGGAAATTAGGACTATTGTAGGTTTCAGAGCAGCTGTTTGGACAAAGTATTCCTTGTGTCTCTATTCAGTCTGTTTGAAGCAAGGCAGATTTCTGTCTTGTAAATCTTCCTCTTGCTATATTTTCAGTGACATTTCACTCCGTCTGTTCAGTGGCCTTATGTGCTCAGGCATGCACGACTCATACTCTGCATCAGTAACAGATGTTCTTAAAATGTTTGTGGATCAGATATAGTGCTGATTACACATGGGTTACGTCCTCAACGTATGATGTAGTGCGTGTTTCTATTATATAACCTGTGTTGGTACACTTTGACTAATTGGCAGACAGTTAATGGTATAATAGGTGAAATTAATTATTGCTCTTATAATTAGTCAGGCAATGATTTTGGGAAATTACACTTTTTGCCAAAAGTTAGAGGAGGATACCATTCTTATATCTGTATGGTAAATATGAATCTACTTTCAGGTCTCTGTTAGCTTAGCTTAGCACAAAGACTGGGAACAAGGGGAAACAACTAGCCTGGCTAGTACTACTGGTTGGTCAGGTGCAGCGACTTCCATGAGTGCCACACAGCTGCTGGTTGTAACTTTATACTAACCATACAAACACGAGAGGGGTATCAGTCAAGAAAACGAAAAGCAATTCTCCCGAAATGTTTAACTGTTCCTTTAAACTTTGTCAATAGCAGAAATGATAGTTTTTCAAAACATCTTTGAGAACCAAAGTCAGACTTGGTAGGAGCTGAACTTCAGTCTACTCCTGAATTATCTGTCTCTTCTTAACTTTGATACTGTCTATTTTTAGAAGGTGAAGGGTCACATTTGATGATTCGTGAAATATCCATAATCACATATTTAAAATCTCCCGTGACCACTTCAACCCATAGCTTATGAGAGGCTGATAGCATATTCATAGTCACACAAGCCTATAGGCGCACACACTCCCAGACCTGTGTGCTTTATTAAAAAAACTGTCATGAATTTCTTATGGGCTGCTAATGCTATGTGATACATTAGGATCTGAACACATTAATGTTTTAAAAGCACATTAGACTGGCAAAGAAAGTAGGATTAGGAGAAGGGTAGAAGGAGGTGGGGGGAATGAAAGGCAAAGAAGAAAAGAAAGCGACTTAAAAACAGAACAATGGTTTATATTTGTAGGTTTTATAGTCTATTTCTGTAAGTTGGTGAGATACACTGATACACATTTCCTGCTTGTGCTGGCAGATCAGACAAACCAGAACAAAGGGAAGAGGGAGACAAAGGGGCTGTTCAAAGAAATGCAAGCTCACTGAAGACTAAGGACATCAGGAAAGTAATAGAAAACCCTGCAGGATATAGTGCTCTGCGATATTTGATGAGTTATAGATCAGCGATCTGTGTGTGTGTGTGTGTGGTGGGCGTGGGGTTCAATAATTCAGTATCTCTAATCTTCAGGGCTGTGTGGCTGAGGGGTTTTGAGTTTGACCCTCCCATCTCTCTCTCTTAATATTGCTGATGTGTGAGTTTAGAGTATGAGTAGTTTTAGTTAGTCTATCTCCCTCTGTCCTTCAGTTAATACTGCTGACCTATGAGTTTGGTCTTGTCCCTGCAGAGGTCTACCTCCCACCTGAAACAGCCTATGTGTGCCCGTGTGGGTTTGGTGCTGCGTCAGCGTTGGTGTTTCACATATGAGAGGTCGTGACCCTGCAGCCTGGAGTACACTTGTCTTCATCTGACTGATTACATATTAACACCCTGGACACACACACACATACAGTCATTGTGTTTGAATGGTCCTTTGACCTTTGGTAAGGAGTGACTTGTTCTCCCTCTGGTTGCAGGGACCTCACCCAGTTCATTAATACAACACATCAGGGCTGAAACACCCTCAACTTCTCATTGTTTTCACTCTCATCCTCTCGTCCCCTCTCCTCTCCTCTCCTCTCCTCAGTAATAACCTATATATAATCTGTTATTGATGATGCTAAGATAAGTTTTATGAGTTTTTCTTGTTGATTATGTCCTTTTTCTTCTTCAGGTAAGCGGCTCCAGGAGTGGGTGTGTGTGATTCTGTGCCTCTTCCTTTTCATCATCAACTTCTCCTTCCTCCTTCTGCACTTTTCCACCGTTCACATCTACAAGATCGTCCTCGGCATCGGTGAGCTGGCAGCCAGAGAGACAGCGATGGTAGAAAAATGACAGAGCTAAGATAAAGCTTCTCTCTGTAACGACATCACTTTAAAACTACAGATCACAGTTATCATTAGTTAGTCACATAAAGATTATTTTTTATTTTTTAGAAATGTTCAGAAAATCATTTCTCTAAATAAGCTTGTACAGCCACTCATCATTGTTCCAGTCCACAAGGTTTTTGTAGCACTTTTATAAAATTGTGTTTTTGTGTTTGCCTACACATCTAATAACAGCATATGTTGTTCCTTTTTTTCTCCTCTGTATCTGTGACTGCCAGTCCTAGGAATAGTGACGGCAGACTTTGCATCAGGGATGGTGCACTGGGGGGCGGACACCTGGGGATCTGTGGACATCCCTGTTATTGGCAAGGTGAGCATCATTACACATACACCTACACAGACAGTCCGGTTGTGTTAAACAGCTTGTAGTCATTTCTCATCAATTCACTACAAAGTAAATGCTCATTTTCCTCACCTTCCCATGAAATCCCTATTTGGCCTTAACTGAAAATTCTTACTGATATCAACACTAGAAATTAGTTAGATATTTTGGGGCTAATGAAGCAGTCTTTGCTGTGTTGGTGCTATAGCACGCTGGTTTCAAGTATGGGATGTAACTGCTCAACCTTTAAATATGTTGACTCACTATCTGAGCCCCCCAGGTCAAAATCAGGCAGTTTGTTTGGCTGCTTATGTGTGTATTTAAGAGAAAGAAATGAGATGTGAGACATCTGTCTGCATTAAAGCAATAATTTGCCATTTTTGGACATTTATGCTAGCAGCTGGACTTTGTAAAGCCTTTCAACAGCACCAGGCTAGCTGTTTTGTCCTGATGCAAGCCTCTTTTAAACTAAGCTAAACTTCTCTCTTATCTAGTTTCATATTTAATGCACAGAAGGGGGAGTGGTGTGGATCTTCTATTGCCAAGAAAGTGAATAAGTGTATTTTCCAAAGCAGCAAACAATTTCTCTGGTAATAATACCTCTACTACTACTAAAAAAGTGGCACTAGAGCAGGGCTCCAGACTAACTTCTGCCAGTAGCATCTGTGGATCCTACTGAAAATTTTAGGAGCACCAGCACAAAAGTTGGAGCACCAGTATAGAGGGAAAGTTTGCAATAAATTTGTTTGTGTCTGGAGAAAAATGTCTGCTGGATATATATAATATCTTCTGGAAGGATTTTCACTATCTTTAACTGCGTTGTAACATCTAAAACCATTGTAGGCACAGTGCATGGAAAGTTAACTGTTCTTGGGGATTAAATTCAAACTTTATTTTCAACACTGTTTTTTTTAAATGTGTGTTTTTAAGTCACTTGCTGGAGAACATCAGTTTGGTATATGCTTTACTGTTCAGACAAACAGTGTTAATATCTGGCAGCTACATAGAATAAGAAAAAAATGTGCAAGAATATTGTAAAACATTTTCATGACCCAGTGAGTCATAGACGAGACAGATGATATTGCACTGCTCCAGTGTCCCCTCCAGCTCTGTGTCCCCTCTCTCTTTAGGCTGCATCACCATGGCAGCGTGGTGGTTGCACCTTATTCCCTCGAGCCTCAGGACTGCCATAGTGACCTGGAAACTAAATGTCACTGTCTCACAGAGGAATTTGCCTGTAGACAGTAATGTCCATGGTCCCCAATGCAGGCGATACACACACACACACACATACATGGACACGCACTGTGAATGGTCTCACCTTGAACCTCCACAACCTGTCACCTTGCTGTGCCCAAGATGTGTATGCACATATGTATGCGGGTGTGCATTAAGATGGATGCACATACGCCTACTTTTTGCATTAAAACGCATCATCTACATTAATGCACACAGATTTTACAACATTTCCCACAGCCAATTAGAGTAAAGGTTATCCTCGTTTCAGCCAATTAAAATCAGTGTGATCAGGTGCAGAATGCAGATTGGTTCATGTGAACTTTGTTTTGATTAATGAGATAAGAATTTAGTGTGTGTTTGTATGTCTGTGTTATCTTCTAGTTCTTCTGTTTATGAAATATTAATTGATAATTAATGAGTTGAAATGTTGAAGCTGTTGTGTGAGACCTGAAGCATCCTAATTATAACAATAGTTTTTATTTTTACATTTGATGTGTGAGTAATAATATTTTCACTATTTGATGAATTTAATTAAATTAAAATTTGTCACGTGAACCTCATTCTACGAATGCTTTTAATGAAAGTTAAATATGTCCTGATACAAAAATGAAAAAAAAAAAAGTGTAATATCATTATTATTACAAGGCAGTACTCTATTGCTTACTCTTATGCAGACACGTGTGTGTGTGTGTGTGTGTGTGTGTGCGCGTGTGTATGTGTATGTATGAAATTCTGCAGGTACTACAATAACACTGACAGTGTTATGAGATACAAGCCAGACTGGTGATTGTAACATTTTTAGGTCATTTGGTGAGGGTTTTTTTTTGCGCTAATCATTTTTTTATATTAACATTAGATCTAATAACTAAGTATAATGTGACAAGGCTCACTCGCAGTTACAAATCCATAGTTAATTATTACCCAACTTTGCTGTTCTCTTCAGCTCTTCAGAGCATTTTAGTGTCTTTCAGTTCACCCCATAAGTGAGAAAGTTCTGATAAACCCACTCTACACAACCTGTCCAGCACCAGTGGCAAAGACAAAGTTAGCTACTAGCTGGTGAACATTTAGCAGCTGGAGTGAATGGGTGAATGGACCATATGAATTCAAATGGTGCCCCTTCTTTGCTGGATAAGTTGTAAGGCACAGCGACTTTATATGGTGATAATATATCAGTGTTGTGTTTACATCTTGTTCTGCTGCCCCCAAGTGGCCAAAAATAAATTAAGGGACATAACAAACAGCAGGAACCCAAGGTTTTTCAAGGAGACACTCTCAGTAGGCATCAACATCAAATGTATCTATTTTGGGTAGATTGACAGCTGTAGATTTAGTGAAATGAATCATGTTCATATTTAGTGGCATGCTTTTAATTTGATTCAGCATCTAGTGAATCAAATTAAAAGCAGATGATAAATTAGCTGCAAAGGCACAAAACAGTAAATCAATGTTAATTGCTTAATAGTGAGTTGGAGCATTTAATTGATTTACATACTTTTACTTGTCAGTCTCTAAAATGGTAATATTTCATGAGTTAATATCTCTACACAGGAGGCTGGTGGTTTTGAGGCTTTGTCATCACAGCTTTTAGATAAATCCCATTACTGCAATTCAGTCTGACACTAATTAGCTCCAGATACCACATTATTGACAATCTGTTTAGTGTGATGAATTCTAAGGGTTGATGTCATTCTTTTTTGATTCAGTGTTGATTAGGCTGTAATGTTACATTTTCTTCTTAGGCAATTGTTATCACATCATCCTGTGTGTGTCTTTGAACCTAATGTGTTTTTGTCAGTGAAGGTTATTTTGTTGCTACATTTTGTTATTTCTGTACATACACTGTACCCTCAGTTGACTCTGAGGAATGATTGGAGCCCTGTGTTACTTTTTGTGTTTGCTGAAGGTACTATGTGTTTTGATGTTTATTTATGATGTGGAATTTATTGGGGTTTGGGGTAGTTACAGGGACCAAAAGCACAGCAGCAGTCACAGATTTGCATGGTGTGTCGGACACTGTAGGAGACTTCTAATAAAGACTTTAACTGGAGGAGAAGAATGGACCTTTGCGGAGAACAGAGGGATGACAATAGGCTTGTGGAAAATAAAGTGTGTGCGTGCAAGCGTGTAGAAGGAGACACAAAAAAAAAAAAAAAAAGAGCAAAGCATACACCTCAGTTGTTTTTTTGTGTCTGTGGGTTTTGAGACTGAGAATAAAGCAGGCCTATGCTCCCAGTTAAGGTTAGTTTGAATATCAAAGACATGATGGAGAACACCTGAGGCTAATAGTGGTTGCGGTTTGCAGTTTGCAGTTTGCAGTTTCTCTCTCTGTTAGTTGTTTGTTCTGTCATTTACTTGTTTTCTACTGTTTGTGTATGTATATACTGTGTGTGTACATGTGTACCTCCTTACTTCTCTCTTCTCTCTGTTCTCTGCTCCCTGTTGTCTTTATTTGTCAAGACCTTTTTAAAGGCATTGTCAGACTATAGACACCACATAGAGGTATTAATGCAGACATGCACATATGGACCCCTGCCCTCCATAAATTCACCATAATGGGATACCTAACAGTTGTAAGAGTGCTGTCATAGGATCATAAATAATATTTCCAGCAGTGACAGCCATGGAGCAGTAACAGCTGCCACTGAAAACTGTGTTTTCTATCTGTCAGTCTGTGGCGCATTATGGCAAGTGTGGTCTCCAAGATTTGAGGGACATTTTTGTTGCCAAGGTCACAGATAAGGTATGTTTACACTTTTATACGCATTTTTGATTTGTGTATAAACACACCCGAATGGAAACATTGATAGCATCTGAAGTTGGATTCTAGCCAAGACCTTTGGCCTTTGTCATACCCTTTTCCTGGCTTCCCAGTTTCTATTTACACTGTCCCTATCATATACAGGAAAAATGCAAAAAAAACAAACAACAAACAAACAAAAAAAACCCCCAAAAAACAGTTGGCATATCAAACAAAAACAGATCAAATACAAAGTGATGTTTCATTGCTTCTGTGACAAGTTTGATGTCATACTGCCACTCATTGTTAACTACTGTCAATAAAATCTATGGTAGTGTCAGTGGTGTACATTCGTCAAATTTAAATGGAAAGCAGCAAAGAAATGTTAATAATGTAATCTTCTCACATCCACTTGAATGTATTTGCATAAAGTTAGTTAATGGAAACATTCACTGATCCATATTTTATTAATAATACTATATTATTACTACAATTAAATGGAAACATATCTGTTGCTCTCCTGTTGTTTAGCAGATCATCTAAGGTAATTATAATAACAGCGTATTAACGTTACTCCTCCAAAAGTAAACGAGCATTTTTGCAAAAAGACAGATTTTCTTGTAAACAAACCTCTGGTTCTACTATAAAATTACTATATGAAAATCCAGTACAGTGAAAGACATGATTTTTTGGGGAAAAAAATCATAATATTCAGTGAATTCAACTTTAATTTTTTTTTTTTTTTTTTTGTCTCCATCAAACAGCCTTCAGTTGCAAGATGGTGTTGTGGTATTATCCCACACAGCATATACTGCTAATGCTCCTCTTTAGGAATTGTATAATAACAATCTGCTTTGATTTGATGAAAGCCTTTTTTCTCCATAGAACTAAAAGTGCTGCACTTCTTATCACATCTTAAAAAGTGCATTACATTTTCCCAGTAGTGTTTACAACTATTCCTTCGTGAGGCTTTGGGCCGTGCTATTTTTTGTCGTCATCGTGTCGTTGAGCTTTAATTGACTCAACAAGGATTTAGCAGTCCTCTAATGACACCACTTTGAGGACAAAGTCACGCTCATTAGTTCCCAATGATGCTCAATTCACATTGAAATTTGCCAGATGTGGATTAGGGATATATGTTTGAAGATCCTCTCTCCTTATCTGTTTTTCTTGTGCAGTTGTCTTTCAAAATCATCAGCACTTCACTCCTTGTATTAATTCCCCTCTTTCTTTATTGTTTCATCTTTATCAGACATATCTTTTTCAAGGCAACTCTCTAATGAGCCTGATTGGAGCGTTGAAGGAGGGTTAATTAAAACTGAACTTAAGTCAATCTCTTGTTAAAGGCAAAAGGGGAATGGAGAGTAAGAAAAGGCATAGATAGAGAGATTTAGCCAAAAAAAAGTGAGACAGAGAAAGAGAAACCAACAAAAAAGTGAAATGAAAATACAGTAAAAAGGTCGGGAGGACATAAAAAAAAGAAGGGGGTGGAAGGGCGTGTCTGTCCAGTCAGTGGGATAGCGCTGGTTGCTGGGGCTATGGGCGATGTGAGCTGGTGATTGACGGATGTCGTGCTAGGCGGGCCGTTAAACGGTGTGGGATTAGAGGACATGCAGCGACCGGTGGCCCACCGTTAACTGGGAGCACTGATGCCGCCCCGCTCTGCACGACCTCCACGGCTTAGCCGGCCTTTCATCTGACTGAGGGCTGCAGCGAGAGGAGGGGGGTGATGGGAGAGGAGAGGTGGGGGAGAGGCACACGAGAACGGAGAAGGGTACATAATTGTGAAGATGGCAGCAGATAGTTTGCAGTGGCACCTACCAACGATGTTTGCAGATAGGCGTGTGTGATTGGTGTGAACAGCTAAAACGACTATAATGAGTTTTCATGCTGATGTGTTCATGGCTGCATGCATACACACACACACACACACAAATACAAGCGGACACATGTACACTTTCCTTAGCAATAAAGATGCAAGCCTTTTCCACAGGAAATAAATTACCTTTATCCTGTTTGTGCATGTGTGTGTTCTTTTGTCCTCTTTTGTGTGAATTCAGATTCAGTCTTTCATTTGAGAGACCCCCATGCTCTCACAGACAAGGTGTCCCTCTTTAGTGCAAGTAGGTTGCGACTCTGTGTGTGTATGTGTGTATGGGCCTCACATTTTTTAGTCTGTGTTGAGCGTCCATAGGGTCATTTGTAATGACATGGTGTGTTTGCGCCTTGAGTCGACTGCTGTTCTGTGGTTTATTGGATGCTGGATATGAGCTTTGGGGTTGCGCAGGATGCTGGGCACTGCTGAGTCGCTGTGTGTGCTTGGCGCTGACCCAGTCTACGTGTAAACAATGCTTGTAAACAATGTTTTCCAGCATCTGATTTAAAGTAGGAGTATAGAGGTGTTGATCTACGGTGACTTTCAGCTTCTGTATGTGTGCTTATTGTTGTTTTCATAAGTTACGCGCTGCAAGCTGAATGTGTGTAATATTAACTAAAGAACAAACTGCCAGAACACAGGATTTTTCTTTAAAATGTTGCCTATTATCAAATGTAATTTTGTTTCTTATATAAAATATAGGACATATACTGTCTGTTGTGAGCTGTTGTAGAGCAGTTTTTAATAATCATACAACTTGTTCATTGCATGCTTCAATGTACAGACAGGTGCCACAAAAACAACTTTGTGGTTTACTAATCTTTGTGTGACCGTATGACCGTGGAAGAAGACTGAAGCACACAGTCTTATATTTAACCGTCTTCTACCAACTAGGCGCGGGACTACCCTTCACTGGTCCTTCCAATGTCTTTATGCGACATAGAAGTAAGCTCATGATTTGGTTAATCATTGTTCCTCCTCACAATTTATTTACAAGTCCTGTATCCAAAGGAAAATACTAAATAACTTCCCTATTGTATAAGGTAGCATTAGGCTTCACTAAGTGAAGGAACAGAGTTGATTGTTTTGTTTTACAGTCCATAATGTCTCTCTCTCTCTCTCTCCCCTGGCTCTCTCGCACAGGCATTTGACAAATATTCAGGAGCACCACATCGATCAACAGCCATCACCGCTTGCGTTTCACTTCGAAACCAATGGCGACAACTGTATGATCCCATCCTGCCACTGAAGCTCCGCAGCCTACAAGTTCTCACATACACACCAGGTAACACACACACACACACACACACACACACATATACATTTACACATTTCTGGATTGGCTATGCAACCAGAGAAACACACACAAATGCAGATGTGGCACATACAAACATTTCAGCTGTTGTGACGAAATTGAGGTCATAAAGTTCTGGAATTCTGTATCCATATGAAGATTTTCTCCTTCATGGGTATACTTATGAGTGAGACGCTTGGGGTATAACTGCAGAGCTTTAAGCTGTCTAAAGATCTCACCTGTCTGCAGGTTCACCAACAAGGAGTGGGGAATCAGGCAGTGCAGGGTACGATCCCTCACTGGCTTCCACCTATAGACACACCAGTTTGCTTATATTCAGGCATAAAAGCTATCAGCAGATGTAAGGACTTTAGAGGAGTCAGCTACAAGGGTCTATACATCTTTGGTAACTTCTTTTGCAGGATGCCAAGGTATCTTGGCATCTGAGCTAATTGATGTGTCCACTGATCATGGGAAAGCATGGGGAACTTTTCTGGTAATCACGTGCACTGACCTTATAGTGCGGGGGCAGGACTGGAGGAGGAAGATCAGCAGGAGAAACAGAGCAACCTGTTATTAAGAAGGTGACATCTCCACCTGTCATGTCTGCACTTTAGCTTGAGCCAAAAGGTCACTGATGGGTGGAGCAGAGGAGTTGACGGCATCAGTTCCCAGGTTAAAGGCGGTTACTATTGTTGTGGGGATAAAGGTAACGGCATCTCCTGACTTTTCTTTTGATTATAACTGTAACTATATAGCCAGTTACATTTAGCTGTATATATATATATATATATATCCCAACATCCAACAATATGAAAACTCAGATGCTAATATTAAGCTTTGCCCAACATATTGCTTTTTGTTTTTCTTTTTCCTCATGTACTGAAAATGAGCATTTTATTTGTACAGAACAACACCACATACTTAAGTAACCCTTTTTGCTATGTTTTAGCCGCTAATAAATTGTTGTCATTTTCAAATCAGTATTGGTGTTGGCCTCCAAAATCCTGTATCAGTTGGCTCATGGAACAAAATTAAAGTTATATTATAACAATTTCTATTTGTATACTTAATATTGCTTATAACTTATTGTCCCATACCTATAACTATATACATCGAACAAACAAGTTAATAAGCTTTTTCATATTAAGCTCACAGTCATGGAAACTTGGGCTAAATGCAGGAATTCTCCATGGAGAAATGTCAGATGTAAAAAAATTGATGATGATGTTGCTGACAATTCTGATACAAATGGAAGGAATGTAACATCTATACATATATAATTGTTAGAAAGAGGAGGCGGAAGGGAAACATGCTAAGGTCAGCTGCCTGTCCACAGGAGAGATCAGTGCATGAGGGGAGAGGGAAGGAAAGATTAGAGGGGTGATGGCAGTAGCGAGGTCCACGTGTGTGTTTGGTAATAATAGTAAAATGGCTTTTCATCTCAAATGTCAAGGGAGTGCTCGGCTGCTTCCAAAGCAGTAATATTGGTACATGTGAGTAATGCACTCAGTGAAGATGTGAGTGTGTGTAAGTCAGAGCAGTCACATGTGTTCACAGAGAATACTGTACAGTCATGCATGCATTCATGTGTACACGTAAATGCACAGGTTCATGTGTACTTTGGCCTGCAGCCATACATACATTTATGTATTTACCTCAAACACATGTATCTATAGCCATTAAAGCTCTGTAGACTGCACAAGAAAGAAGAAGATGGAGGGGTGTGTGTGTGTGTGTGTGTGTGTGTGTGTGTGTGTGTGTGTGTGTTTGTGCAGGGCTAAGGAAGTCTATCCCTCTGCTCCTCTGAAATCTGCGCGTGATGATGAGAGTGAGACAAGAGGTTAGGAGTAGGCAGAAAAACTGAGGATCGGCATGCAGATGGGTATAAAGGAAGGAAAGAAAGAAGGGAATACAAGCAGGAGGAAGTTAGGGAAGCAAAGAGATTAAAAACTGAAAGAGAAGGAAGTTAGCAAGACCAGTTCAGGATGTCTGGAGGGAAAGGGGGAGTGGTGTTGGAGGAAGGATGGTTAGAAACAGGTCAATATGAGCCTGTGTTCGTCCTGTGGGTATAGTTGGAGCTGTGGGTGAGGTCAGAGGTCTAAATGCAGGAGCGAAATCCCTTCAGGGGTGCAAGACTATGGAGTGATCTGTCCAAAATGCTCATCCTTCATGTCATTCCATAAAATCTTAAAAAATTAAACATAAAACAAAACATACAATTATGTTTGTTGTTGGCTTTAACTTATTATAGAAGATTTCTCCCAATTCTCTCTAACCCTCTCCTCATTTCTCCACCTTCCTGACTTTCTCCCACCGCTTTCTCCTTTCCTCCTCTTTTTTCCTTACATCCCAGGTTGGTGTAACTACCCACTGGATCAGCTGGGCTTTTGGAGACGGATGGAGCAATTGATCGAATGCCTGACGGGGCAGAAACCCCGGTCAGATGACCTGGCATGGGCCAAGAAGACCGACTGATAAACACACAAATACACACAAGGATGGATGGAGGAATGGTCTTGCAGATGGATGGATTGGGGGGAAGCACACACACACACACACACACACACACACACACTCACAATTTACTCATGTCTCTGTGCTTCTTGCTTTTTTGCTAAAGAGCAAACATTCTAGGAAACCGTGTTTGCAAAAAAAATAAATAAAAAAATCTAAGATTGATTGCTGTATGTGCCGGACTCTGTAGTTTAACAAGCTTTGAACGCAGGAGGTGAAAACATTATTAGACGAGAACGCTCTGCTGTAACAGCCAATCAGCTTTGTAGGCCTGTTTCACCAATGAGGTGTGGTGGTGTGTAGGTGTAGGAGGTTTCTGGAGGTTGGGCTCTCCAGGAGTGACACCACACACACATACACGCATACACACACACCTGTGCACAATAACACACAAACAAGTTTGGAAATCAAATGTTCAGTCATTTCTTCTTGTCTGTTATTTTTTTAAGTGTTAAGGTTGTTTTTTGAAAGTCCTTTCAAGAAACATCACCATCCTCTTTAAACTCTCATGGCTGCATTTACACACAAGAAGGTGAAAATCGGATGATCGTGTGCTTTAGATGAAAGAATTTAAAAGTCAGACCTAATACACAGTTAAGACTCTTCTTTTGTGCCTGTGCTTCAGCTAAGACGATCTCACAGCTGGGCAGTGTAAGACTGGTGAGGACAGACATGTAAAAAAGGTTTGACAAAACACATACTGTAGCTTCTGTAATAAATTTCCTAGCACTTATATAAACACACATCAGCAGTCAAGCTGCAGATGCATACTTACACACTGCATAGATCTGAGTACAACTTTAAATCATGTCATTGAGTTTTGGTTAAATGTTGACAGCACTGTTCAACCTATGTGTGCTTTGACAAACTGTAGAACTTTTCTTATGCAGACACTTCTCATTGATTGTTTATTACTGTGAGACGCTTTGGCAGTCCAGGTTTTTGTTACCTGAGAAATACAGAAATCTTCATGTACGAACATCAAAAGCTTCTAAATGAGATCAAGAATTAAATGGAAGTTCAATTAGAGGCTATAATTCACTTGACTCCATTAGTTTAGAATTTTTAGCACAGGTGATGAGTTAGCTGTAGTAAAGAAGCAATTCTTTTTTCCCCCCACTTTTAAAGTGTCCCAGCTGAACCTCTGGATGGATATATTTATAAATAGTGGTTAAGCAAGTTGAAGCAGGTCTAAAGTAGGTGGCAGACATGAAGACCCTGAAAGAGTCTTTGCTTTTAAGGAATACTTTGGGAAGTATACTTCTGAGCTCTCTTGCCAAGAGTTAGATGAGAAGCCCGCAGCTGGTTAGCATCAAGACTGGACAGCTAGCATGACTTTGTCCTAAGGTAATACAGTTCAACTACCAGCACCTCTAAAGCTCACTAATGAACACTTTTTGTTTAGTTCCAAATTCCTACAAAAACTGAAGAATGTGTTACCTTTGGACAGAGCCAGGGTAACTGTTTTCGCCTGTTTCCAGACTTTGTGTGAAGCTAACTTAGCTAGCTACTGGCGGTAGCTTCATATTTAACGTACAGACATGAGAGTGGTTTAGATGTTCTCCTCTGACTCTTGGCAATAAAGGTGGATGAAAATTCAAAGGGTCTGGCATGAAGTTTGGATGACAGGTTGACATTTATATATGTTCTCAAGTGGCAGGGACTTAAGCTAAACCTTCATGGCAACAGTGGCTTCTTCTTACTGTACCCCAAACATGCCTGCAGACAGAAATCTTTCTTTGAGAAGCTCTGTTTCCTGGAGGATGCTTGTGGCTGCCCCCAAAGACCATGAAATGAGTCCTACATGTGTTGTTAGCATTAGCTTTTCATCGACACACTTGGACGGCTCAGGGCAGGGTTAGCTTAGCTGATCATTGTCTCCAAGTCCTGCTTCTTTTCACTTCACTATACATAGGAAAGCTTGAAAATACTTTTTGTTACTTTTTTCTCAACAGAAAACTATTTTGTATCACAAAAAATCAAACATTTGCAGCCATTCATAAACAGCTGCAGTCATTCAAATCATGTTAGAAATTTCAATCCATGCTGTGTTCACATCCCAAATCCTCTCATAGAAATGAAGAAGAAACCTCGTAAACTATTTTGCAAGATGTTAATTGGTGCCGCAGTCTAACCCACTGTGCTGCATAAGTGACTGCAACTGTAAATATTAAACACTCGACAAAAAGAAATGTGTCACAAACTTCTAAACTTAAATCAGAGTCATTGAAGAAGTGCATGGCAACATTTTTACATCAGTTCGTGTCGACTGATGTTAAAGGAGGGAAAAAAGAGGAAAAAAACAATTTTATTGCACTAAAGAGCAAAATTAATTATTTTTCAGCAAAAAAAAAAACAAACTGAAAAATCTGGACACCAAGTTGCTTATAGAATGCAAATAATGTCTTTAGTATCTCTGATTTTTGTTTACATTTCATACTGTGACACATGCACTTTAGTTGGCTGTTACTAACTCTGTACTGGAGTCTAGCTGCTTGACTTGTAGTTTTATTTCTAGGCTGGAAATCCCTTCAGTCATAGAAGGTCAATAATAACAGCACTTTATTGTTTTACTAAGTAAATGTTTGAAAAAAAATGTCCTGTAAGCACCTGTTCACTTATGATCACATATATACAGATAAAATCATGTATCACTTGCATGCACACACACACACACACACACACAATAAATCTCTTGAATACAGTCATACACAGACAAACATACACACACATACATGCTCTCACATTGTGTTCTCTTGTTTTCTCTGGCTTCATAATTTTCTATTTTTTTATCAACGGATCAAGCCTTGTATAGTTAAATTCTGACGTTCCATTTTGCAGCTCAACGCTCGCTGCTCGTCTGCCTTAATGTTTTTATCTGCTCTTTGATTTAAATAAAGGTTTATTAACTCCAAATGTTCACTTGCTGTGGTTATCCTTAATGTTAAGAACATGCATTTGAAGATATCTCTGTTCAGCAAGTACCTTGGATATGGAGAGGAGTTAGTACTAACTCCTCTCTCCAACACTGCAGCAAATACCAGTCTGATCTAATAAGAAACCATGTGCCATTTTTTATCTTTCCAGGATGTGAGCTGCACTGCTCAGATGACAAAATATTAAGTTTTGTGTGTCACATGATTTTAATGCTGTTATAGAGAGTCCTATTTGGCCTTCTTTAGCTTTGCTTTAGCTTTTACGAAGCCTGTTGATCCAAGGATGTGCAGACATGTGGCTACTGGATGAGCACTTTTCATTCATCTCAAAGCATATTTTTTTTGTCCAGGGTTAATGCTGTGCTTGGCTCAAAAGTTTGATTTGAGGGAAATGCAATGCACTGTTAAACACTGTTAAATGCCACTGCTGAACCACCAGCGCCCTCTAGTGTCATGTTCAAGTCTCTGCTTTTGACTGCCGAGGTCAGAGATTCACCTCGTTCTGCTCTATGTGGTGTCTGGCATCATGACCTCCTGGATAGGTTCAGTGATTTTCACCACCCAGAGCTACCTCCCCAGAAAGCAGAGCCCCTGTTGGGGCACAGCTGCTGCAGCAGCCCCTGTGGATCCTGCTGTGAGCTGAAGGCAGGGCCAGTGCCAGGGAGGAGGGACAGGAAGGTAATTAGAAAGAAGAACAGACAAGGACGGGAGGCAAATAGGGGGGAGGAGGGGCAGAGACAGGTGCTGACAGGAGTGAATGTGAAGATTGTTATGCATCAATATAATAGTTGCCTCCTGGGTTAAGAGTGTGTGGACTATTGGAGGACTGAGAAATTTGTTGGATTCATCTGACCAGCATTACTGCTGCCCGCTATCTATTTGCAGAGCTTTAAAAACTGTAAAACTGTTTTAATACCAGAGAATGTTATATGAATCATCTAATTTGGATTTTGTCGATCCATTATGAACAAAACTACAAACATACAACCATGCCAGCTGTTCTGTGAGGCTGTACTCAGTAGGTGATTTATTGTTTTTTTAAGGGGGGAGATGGCCCAATGGGAGCAACCCCCCTGCCTGCACACCACCAACCAACACACACAAGACAAAGGGTGGGACTGAGAGAAAAAGACACAATTAGAAATCTGTCTGCTAATTCAGCACCATGGACAGCACCATGGATTTATCAATACACAGCACAGGCTACTGATATTTCAGAGTCATGGTTGGAGCCATAGAATCTAACTTGAACAAACCTCAGTCAGATAAAGGATCAATGAGTCTGGTGGACAGACTTGCAAATTCAACAACCTGTCTGCTCCTGCACTCTCTCTGCTACTAGGGGATAAGAGAGAAGGATAACAAGGGGGGCAGCATCCCACCTCATCTTCCTCAAATTGCCTACTGGCTGTACTTAAGCACAGCAGTGCTTCATCTAATAGTTAACTTGTTCACAATGACAATACTAATGTGAGTTTTAGCAGGTATAATGTTAACTATCTCACCAGAGTTGTTTGTCCTATTTGGGGCCATAAATGTGTGTATCAAATTTCATGACAATTGATCCAAAAGTTGCTGAGATATTTCACTAGAAACCAAAAATTTTAATCTCATGGTGGTCAGAGGATCACCAACGTTTTTAAGGTATATCCTCTGGGGACTGTATATGTTTGTGCAAAATGTCATGGCAACAAGGGTAGTTGCAATAGTTGCTGAGATATATTAGTTAGAACCAAAGGCTAAATTCAACACACTTCAAAATCATCAGCCACTGTTCAAACATGATTGAGGTGAACAAGTGATGGATTGTCACACTGAGGAAAAACACAGACACTCTGAATGGGGCCGCAGCCTCATATCATTTCACCAAGTTATTTGGCCTAGTGAGATTGCTAACTCAGAATATTTGATTAGCAAAATGTTGACATAGTTAGACATTTTCAATATTTAAGCTTGACATTTTTAGGTTCTCAATTATTCTCCAGCAAGTCAGCCTCTCTGAGTTCTGCAGTAGTTATTATAACAGTTGCTACATACAGTAGGAAAAGTTTGAAAGCCTGAATCTGGATGTTTGTGGTGGGACAGTCACTGCAGCCACTATAAGTTGTAATGTGGAGATTTCTTTCCGATCCGTCCCATTACGAAAAATAGATCTATAGTAAAATAGTCTAAAGTATAAGATAGTATAAGAAGGAACTGTATGTTAGAATCTCCTACACTCAAACATAGAGACAGTTTCTGTTGTACCTGAGTGTGAACATGTGCACACACCAGGGGATGTGACATGTTGCAGAACTCTGACTGATCTCACACATCTTCATATAGCTCACAGTAAGAGCTCCTTTGTCATTCCCACATTACTGCCATCACTTCCACTGTTACACCCAGCGCTAACAAGACACGCATGCAAGAAGACCTTCCTCTTCTTCACACACACACCCCCGCTCTCTCTGCATGGTGGTGACATATTGGATCTCACTATGCTGATGTGCTTGGCTGATCAGTGCCTCATGCTGGCAGCTATTAAAGTTTCTATCAGACATACTGAGAAACAAGGGTTGATGGCAACACTTGCAGCAGTTTGATGCAGAGACATGAATGTGCAGCTTTTAAGTTGATACTTCATTATAATATGAAAGTTGCAGTTTTTTCTAACTAAGCAGTGGTATAGCAGTGCACATAGAGATCAAATGTCTGTTGTAGAGCTCATTTCATGTCACATAGAAATTCTACTTTTCATTATGTAATTAATGTAAGATCTTAGCCCCTCTGGAGAATCCATCTATCTATCTATCTATCTATCTATCTGGAAGTGTATGTGAAATGCATTTCTTTACACTGGCTCACCAAAGCAGCTTTTGTCTTCCAGAAATTCTAAAACAACACAATAATGACTTTTTGGAAATTTTGGAAAAGTTAATTGGAGTTGGCTGTTGCAGTCATTTACACATCGTGTTCATCAGCACAACATCTCACCTGTCTTTGGTTTTGAGGGGGACAGAGGTGTAAACTGTTTCCAACTGTAGGTGTGTGCACTTGTGTGTGTACTCATTGTCTTCACTGTGTAACTTGTGCATTTATCACAGACACAGGGGTGACCCCTCAGGGTCTGTAGTTTGCAACTTTGGGAACAAGAGGCTGCATATTCTGTTCCATGCTGACATGACTGCATTCCATCATTTCCTCAGATGTGTCATCTGCACATTCATGTTCTACCACATCCAGAGGTTTATCTATTGGATTATATTGGATCTGGTGAGTGGTGATGCCACTGAAGTACACTGAACTCACGTTCATAAAAACAGTTTGAGATGATTTTTGCTTTGTGACATGGTGCATTGTAATGCTGGAAGTAGCATGGTCAGCAACAATACTGAGATTATCATTCAAACCACGATTGATTGGTACTGAGGGGCCCAAAGTGTGCCTAGAAAAATAATTCCCCAAACCAGTACACCATCAGCAGCAGCCTGTACTGTGGACACAAGGAAGGTTGGATCCATGGGTTCGTGCTGTAGACTCTGACACTGCTGATTCATCAGATCAGGCTACATGTTTCCATTCTTCAGCTGTCCAGTTTTGGTGCACCTGTGCACACTGCAGCCTCAGATTCCAGGTCTTGGCTGACAGGAGTGGAATTCGACATGGTCTTCTGCTTTTGTTTTCTGCCCACCAAAGTTGTAAAGAATTGTTCTCTTTCTGTCAGCTCCAAACACTCTTAACACTCTCGTTCTCCTCTGACCTCTCTCATCAACATGATGTTTCTGTTCCCAGAACTGCCACTGAGTAGAGGTTTTAAACTCTAGAGACTGTTGTGCATGAAAACACCAGAAGTTTCAGAAATACTCAAACCACTGAAGCTCCTCATCTGTATCTGCATAATTTTATGCACTGCACTGCTGCTACGTGATTTGCTGATTGGATAATTGCATGCAAGTATGTAAACAGATGTTCCTAATGAAGTTTAAAAAAAAGAAATAACCAAATAAATAAACCCATAGTTTGCATCTGCTTCCAATACAATTTTGAGCTATTAGAGAGATTCAGCCCAGCTCATCCCAGATGTGTCTAAATTGGTTCATCAGGGCTTTAAAAAAAGTGAAGTGAAGAGTGGAAGTAACAGAACCTTGACTCCTCTCTAATGACATCTGTAAGTGTGGCTACAGGTGACTTTTGTCAGAGATGTGAGGTGTGAGAATCCCACAGTGATCCTCAGATCGAGGTGTGTTCACACCCTTCACAGTGGCTTGCTGTGCGTGTGTGTGTGCACACCTGAATGCATATAAGAATGTGTTTGAGTGTTGCAATTTTTTATTTGGTGTGAATGTATTAAAGCATATGCATGTGTGTGTGTCTGAAGATTGAGTGTGTGTCTGTGGCTCACCTGCAGGTGCCTGTACAAGTGAGAAAGCCAATTATGAGACCTGGCAGTTAAAACAATAAGGCATCAGAGACTTATCACCTTCAACACACAACTTTGGTCAAAATGAAACGCTCACTGAGTTTTGTTTGCAGTTCTCTTAAATGGAAACGCTCCAGAAATTTGAATGCACTTAACTTAAAGTCTGGTGATATTCTATGTCTTCTTATTGTTGCTAAATCTAGTTAAAAACAAAAACCAGCAATGTTTTAGTCTGTCTCTCTGACTCCCTGTCCATGCCTATGGCACTCAGCTCCAATCCAATCAGCTCCTACTGAAGAAATACATTTTTTAAAAAGGCTCACAATTGCATTGCATTTATTTATTTATTTATCTTTTTTTTAAAGGCTAAATGAACCAAAAGGCTGAACTGAACCAAAAAACAAACAGTTAACAAAAAACAAAAAAATGTAAATATATTTTCTTATGGAAACTTCACCACAAACAAGACACATGCTAAGACTGAATGTTCTGGTATTTCCATGGAAAGAAACTATCTGAACCACCCTGGTTTACGAAAACCACAGTGCACCCTGAGAGTTTCTCTTGGCCTAACATACTTCAGCTGAGTTTTAGAGATAGCTTAAATGAGTTAAGTACAAGTAATTTTTCAACAAGAAATCACAGCTCAAAATATGCTCCACCAAACGTTTGAGAAGACAATAAAACTAGTAATTATACCTGCATAAATACATGCCTCCATTATATATATGTTAAATATACTCGCTCCTGTTGCTTTTCCTTCCATGCTGAATCTCCTATAGCTAGGGAGACAAAAATAACAAACAAACAAAAATATATTTTTCACACATCTGGATTTTCATAGGTCTCGTAGGTTGCTGCTGTATTTCTGAGGCATGTGGAGGGGGTGAGAGGAGTTGTGGAGAATGTCACACAATGCTGTTGTCACTGATGAAGGAGAGCCTAGCAGGCCAAGTTGTTGTGATGCCACCTGCTGGTTGCATTCAAAACACTGACACTACAGTATGGAAGGGTTTACTGTAGGTTGCAATGTGTGAGCAGCTATAAAACAGCATACACATGTTTAGTGGTTTAGCTTAAGGTAAATATGTAGCTTCATAATTGTATTATTTTACAGAATTTTAAATAGTTTTCATTTCCAGACCACTGTAAGCTTGCTGTGTGTCTACAACATGTGTAGTAAAGTAATGGGTGTTTCTTCTGGCAATAATGAAAACACTACTAATCTTAAGGAAGGTTAGCATCCACTAAAATTAACAACGATAAAGGTTACTGGGAGCAGCTGATGAGTGATCTCTGGTACAAGGTGTCCCCAAGAGTCTACAAAGGAAATCTGACTGTAACATATCAGTGTGACTAATCAGTCGTTGATTGAACTTAATATCTTACGTTTTTTGAACTTAAGTTGTGTGCTGACTTTGAAGAGTTGATTCAAGTTTAGTTGAGTTTTCTGAGATTTTCAAGGCAGTGGAGGAACTTTTTTTTAATTTTTAAACAGAACCACCTCATAATGTTTTATAGTGTGAGGGTATGGGAATGTCAGTGTATGAGGAGAACAGGATAAGGTGAACAGAACAGAACAAACATCACTAGACACTATGATTTGGTTTGCTTCATTTTTAGACTTGTAATCTTCTGACACTGATTCAAGTACTGTCAGCTGAGGCAATTTATTAAACTTCTCACAGCTTCCTCTGGAGCCACAAAAAGCTTGATACAACTTATTTCACATATGCAGTGGTAATACCCAATGCCTGCAAACAGACTTCAACGTACTTTTTTATTTTGTATGGTAACAGTTCATTACTAATCTATAAAGAAATCCTAAAATAATGAAGAACATGATTGATGGCTACCTATTGACTTATATTAATGTGTCTTACTGTAAAGTGGTAACAGTGCGAACCACACAGTTCATTTACATGTAGGAACCTGCTAATTTTTCTCAAATGCTACCATTACTATTAGTGTTACAGTTATTTATTACTGTTTATTTTGCTGACTGCAGAAACAGCCAAATATGTAAATGTAAACAAACAATGTGACAGGTTTAAAACAATATTCCATGCATACTTTGTACATCTTTGTTAGTATCTAAACAATTAAATTAGTCTGTCATATTTGTACTCAGCAGTGCAGTAGGCGAGTGTGATAGGGTAGGGGTGATGGGTGAGGATGAGGGGAGTGAAGGGGGTGGAGAGTGAGTGTGAGGATCAGGGTGGGAAAAAGGGGGTGTTTGTATCATGGGACCTGGTGATGAATAGCTGACACAGGGCTACAGGGACCCGGGCACTGTCAAACTGTCATACCACTCCCACTCACACAGGCTGGGAATGCTAATTAGACATGTGCATTGTGTGTGTGTGTGTGTGTGTGACCAATGAACTCATGAGTTGGAACTATTCTTGTGTCATTGCCAGCATGATTGAGGAGAGTCAGAGTCAGTTGTTACGGAGTAAATCCTTTATAAAATCTAAGAATTAAAAGGATTTTGCACATATGTCCCATGTTTGTTGATATATGTAAGAAACACTGTTGTGACGGTGGTTGACCTTCCACCCTCTGCTCAATTGTGAACAAATGGGCTGTGATTTCAGCTTCCAACTTCAGAGTAATTCCAACCTTCCAAACTAAAACCCAGTGTTTTAAGAAGAAGCTTAGTGATCCAGTCTTTATTTGGAGGACAGGAATTACTCCTTAAATTATGCATGCTGTAAATTTATTGATTTATTATTTATGTCAGAAAGAAAGTTGATTTATGTGGCTCTGATTGGATGTCCTAAACTGTGACAATGTACCGACAATTCTAGCTTGTACATTGGTGGGTGTATCAGGGTGGGGTTCCTGTACGTGGTTGTGTGATTTTTTTACTTGCTCCACAAACAAACAAACAAACAAAAACTAAAAGCCTGGACAGAGACTTTTTATATGTGTTTTTGCATTTGGAGTGTGCTTCACAAATAAATTTCATTTGCCTTCCCAACTGGATAATACTTTTTGTTATCAACTGGAAGACTTTTTTTGCACAGGATATATATTTTACATGTATATTACATCATGTACAGTATAATACATGTTTGTTTTTTCATACTTGATTTTTACAGCCAGCCAATAAAAAGTGGGTAGATTTCAGCCTGATCCCAATAGAAATGTGCTGTTATTTGTCTAAAATCAAATTTCTTCTGATTTACAGAAAATAGTTACCGCTGTACTATTTCTTTAAGAGTGTAGTTGGTATACTCTTAAAGAAATGTGTTGTGTAAACAATCAATATGTAACATTTGATGCTAGGTGGATTTTGTTATCTGTAGAAAGAGCCAAGCTGTTTCCTCCTGTATCCAGTTTTTCATGTGAAACTAAACTTACCTGCTGCTGTTGGCCCTGACCAAAACCATATCACAACTTAACTCAAGTAATGATTGAACCTAACCTAACTTAAACAAAATCTCAGTGTGCAGATGAGGACAAATATAAGTATAATGTGACAGCAACGGGGCTTATGGAAGGTCAAAGTTTCTTGCAGGAATAAGGGGCAGGTTTTGGCCATTTATTTAAATGATCACTCAAAAAAACTAGTGGATTTCCTGACAGAGTTTACAGCTCTCAGATTCTTGATATCTAAAGAGGTTCCTCTTGACTATCAGTGAAATACAAACCATCAGAAAATTAAGTGTGATTGTCACTTATTAGTTTTTGGTAATGCAGTTAGGGTTAGGGTGTTTGAGAAGTGGTTCTCGGTCATGATCGTCAGGACTCCTGCTGTTTTTAATTTCATCCATCAACTGATTCACACGTGGGACAAATGCAGTCATCATTATCAGCACGACATGAACTCATGGTGGACAAACAAAATCAAGTTTACTCTGGTGACTGACAGCAGAGCAGAATACCCAAAGACTTTGTCTGCCTACTGTGGTGGTCACAGACAAAAAGGCAACAAAGAAATAAGAGCATTAGTTGAGACAGCTGCAGAACTTCAATCACCTTAAAGCTTGAAACAGTGGAGAAAACCCATTGTGTCTGGTGCCAAATGATGGTGAAATAGCTGACATTGGTTGAATGGTTGATGTCTTCCTGTTTCACAATATATGTGTGAATCTTAAAAAATTAGTTCCATGACAGACATAATAAGTTCCTGTTGGAAGCTGATCAGTAAAGGAGGTGTATGAAGAAATGGAATTTTATGTACACATTACATAAGTATAACAATCTTATTAAACATTTGAATGCATGAAATACAGTCACTTAATCAATAATGGTTTGATTTGTTTCAGAAAGTAATTAGAGTTTTACTTAATGGATCAGTGGGACACCACACATCAGACACCTCTACTTTATGGGACGACTTGCACATGTTTCACATCATCTTCCCAAGTTAAAAAAAAAAAGGAATCTGTTACAAACCAAGCAAAGTTGCTTAACATTGACACATCTCTTTGTGGTTTTAAAGGTCCAGCAGATGGCAGCATTGCACCTCAAACTTCAACCAGTGGACAGTCACAACATGGCTCAAAAGCTGGACTCAAAATAAGCTCTGTTTGATTTATTTTGTCTCCACATATGCACATTTTCCACTGAAGAAAAAAACAAAACAAAACAAATGTGTGGCTCAATCTAATACCAGTTTCACATGTTTTAAATGAATCTGGTTTGTGCTATTATTGTATTTTGAATCTGGCAAGGCCCCTCGTCTGTCCATCATCCATCCATCCCTTCTTGCATTTACCCATCTGCTCTTTCTCTCTTCAGACATTATCATTAACCTGGACAGATATTTCCCCCTTCCTCCATCGTTCATCAATCCCTCCAATCCACTGATCTCTTTTCCACTATGTGTCCACTGCAAAACACTTGACTATGCACCGGAAACTGGGCATTCCTAATTGTGACAAATAGAGAAAAATCATAAAATCTATTAAGTAGATAAAAACAACACTCTTTGCAAAGGAGCCACTTTTATTAGACAGTGACCGTTGTGATGTGAGTGTATCTTTGTGTTCTAATAACATCATAAGAATTTTACAACAGTAATCTAACCAAAACGATTATGGTATCACAGAAAATGTATTTTCAGTCCTCTTATATTAAATTATATATAACACATAAAATTTTAAATCTGACAGCTAAATTTGTACAATGACCATTAAACCTGCACTCAAACATAATCGGATGTTTATTTCTGACATGTAGACTAACAGGTATAAAGAGATGTAAATTAGGTGTTTTTTAATCACAAGTCAAACACATATTTCTTTTGTGTGTTGATCTCCTTCTCACAAAACGTAATTATGTCTTTAAATATTTGAATGTAGAGAAACTGTTTAAATTGAGAAGAAGAGGTACAGTAAAGACGCAAAAATGCGCAGGGAGGAGCGGAGGTAGCAGAGATAGATGAGGAGAGAAAATGAATGCAAAAGGGTGAAACGAGGACTAATGAACAAAGAGGGAACAAAAGGAGGAAGGTGGAGAGAGAGGTGGGGAGAGAGAGAGAGCTGTCTGTGGGTTGAAAAGACGTGGGCTGTTATTTTATTTCCTCTGTGGGTACACAACAACAGTGCTGTCTGTCTGAGGTGCTGACACAGCAGAACTACGAGGAAACATTTTACAAACACACACACACACACACACACACACACCCTAATGCATACATGCACGCACCCACGCATGCATTCACACACGCTCTTAAACACACATACAGTATGCACATGTGAATGTCCAACAGACATGAACATGCCTGCACACACAAAATTGTACAACTGCATCCATCAAGTACAGGAACCATTAAGTCATAAAGCTGTTTTAAATGTGTGTGTGTGTGTTGCCGCTTTCTTCAGAATACACACTGTCAAGTACATGTCCTCAGTTTATGTCTCTGTTTAAAATCTTCTACTGACAGTGACTGACTCATGTGTGTGTGTGTGTGTGTCCCTGGGGCCTTGCAGTGATCTGGGTTTAATTTGACCAGTCAGGCGGTCGAAGCCAGGGCCTCAGCAAATATGTGTATGTGTGTGTGTATGCAAGGCTGACCTTACTTTTGAGGTGAGGCAGGGATCAATGCTGAGGCAAACAGAAAGGTTGAGACAAAACTCACCTCCCTCTCTACCTTTCACTCCTCTGTCTCACTTTAGCCCTCCTCTCCTCTTCGCTATCCTTCCTTCCTCCATAATCTCCCCAAACTCTTCCTCTACCTGTGCTGACATTGTGTGAGTGTGTGTGTGTACGAAGGTGTGCGTGCACAAAGTGGATCAGTAGAGAGAAAAGCTTGATTGATCGCAAGCTATTTTGTTGAGTCTCAGCCGTACACTGACGGACTGACTGAACAACAGGCTCCCAGCTAAAACAAAAGTAAGGTTAGTCGTCCATGTCAAGCAACAATCTCTCGGCTCTCTCTTACATACACGCACACACACACACACACACACACACACACACACACATATGCATTCAAATAACACATGCACATATTAAAATCACATAAATATAAATATGTTAACCTCTAAACTAATAAGAAGTACTATCTGTCCATTACTCTCTGTGTGTATGATTGTGTATGCGTGTGTATGTGTGTGAGACCCACCAGACAATAGTTATATCCATCTAGTAGCTCTTTAATTGGCTGACCACTCATTACTAATAAGATCAGTATTGATCTTTTTGTTCTCTGTAGGTTTATGTATAAGTCTGTTGTATGTGTGTGAGTGAGTGTTTGTGTGTGGGGTGTGCTACAAGGTCTAGCCTCAGGGTTTTTGTGCAAACACACACACACACCCTGTGGTACACTCTGATCATGTGACTATCTGTCATAGTAACTGTCATCAAGCACTGTGATTGATCAAAGAGTTATGTGACAGGAGGGGGCAGAATGAACACACCCTCTCTCGCTGTCTCTCTGTCTCTCTCTCTCTCTCTCTCACACACACAAACACACCGACACTGTTTAACACAACACAACAAAAGCTCAGAAAAACTATTTAATTGTGTTACTTTTTTATAGTCACAGATAAACAGTTTATATTTCTGTTCCCAACAAAGGAAAAAGCAGGTGCTCACTCCCATTAGAGGATCGCACTGGGATTGGGATCCCAGAGGGACCCAATGCAACTTACAAGAACAGGTAAGGTGGTTTTTAACCTTTACTCAGACATGGTTGTCAAAAAATATATTGTGGTCCTAAGATTGAGAACAACCACAAAAATCGCTCATGTCCAGCAGCATACATAAACAAACAACAACTTCAGTCTAATTTCAAGCGCATGTCTTCAAAGACTGTGTGTCAAAACAGGAGAGATCATTAAGTTGTTCCAGAAATCATGTGTGTGCTTTCCTGTGGGATAAGAGTAGAAGACATCAAATCAATGGTACTCAGAATGGTCAGGAATGTTTATGGTGCGTGTGAGAGACACACACATTGGCGGCAGCAGGTATGGGCTGGAGTGGATTAATAAACAGCCTCTGTGCAGGGCTCCTACAACCTACTGGTATTAGCGTAATCTTATTCACCTGCATTTTGAAATAAAGAGTGTGCTGCTTACTGTACAATAGTCCACAATGATTATCTTTAGGAGAGACTTCATTCATGTTTCATGTTTTACAATATGAAGATGATTCTCTCTAATTGAATGTTTCTTCGACCGATAAAAACCCTTAACACCGCAATTGCTTTGGCAGCTTCTGTTTTGACTGAAACAGGCAAAAGAGAGAAAAGAAAAAGAATAAATAGCTTCCATCCCAACATAAATCAACTATTATGAATGCAGTGCCAGGCTGATCGAATGGAGTCAAACGGCATGGCAAATCAGTTCGATTTTTCAAGCTGAAGTGAGGAGCATTTTACTTGACCAAACCAGACCTGAAGCCTTATCCCTCACCTATATAAGCGATTAAATGTGCTGTATTATTAGAATGGGGAAAGATAATAAACAAATAAAAAAAAATATCTTTTATTTATATTCGTTCTCTTCTTTAAATTTCTGGTTACCTTGTAGCTTTTAATGAGTAACTAAAGTTTAATTCGTGATTTGTGGTCTACACTTTTCAGAATTGTGTCTTTACAAAATGACATCTTCAGCAGTAAAAAGAGTCACAACGTAAAGATAACTCTCTCATAATTGCTGCATACTGCTGAATTTTGCAATATTGGGAACAACAAACACCTGTAATTGAATTGTCCGTCACTGTAACACCCTTTAAATCTTTGAACAAGCCTGTCGTAGCAGAACTGCCATCACACACCCCCTGTGAGTCATTCATTACCCTCTCCCTGTTTTTTGTGACATCATAACACTGGCTGGGCTCCTGGAGAATTCACTAAGAAAGAGAAACATATTCTCCAACATAAAAGACAAATTCTCCATGTGCTCACTCACAACAGACTAAGTAGAATGATGTACACCGAAAATAGTAACTAGTTTCTTGTTTGCCCCAGATAAGTGGGGTTGACTGTCACCCAGCATCTCATATCCACTTCATTCTCCCTTCAGTTATGTAATCAAAACTAGATGAACAAAAAACAGAAATCTTTACTGGGACTAAATTTCATCGATAGTGGTGATTCCAATATCTGTTTGTTTAGGAGCTGCTGAGGAGGAACCAGTCATGTTGCAGATCCAAGACCAGAGGCAGGCAGATAATGATCAGACAATGTGAAACAGATGAAATACTGAGACAGAAGTATTCACCGCTGACAAACAGGTCTTTCTACGTTTTCAGTCTTTCTACTATATTTGTGATTTTGCCATTTACTTTATTTATTTATTTTTTGTAGAAAGAGATTGGGCTTTTTCATTATAAAGTAGATCGAGAAAAGGCAGAAATACAGGAAAGTATCAAATGTCCATGCAGAAATGCACAGCCCATATTCGTAGAAACTATTCCTGTAAATGAACCACCAAGACTTGATGTCACAACTACACGGTCACTGTGCTCAGCTGGCCCACCCAGTCCTAATTGTCCAATCCTCTATTGTCTTTTGTTGTTTTAACTTCTAAAACAACACAACACATGACAAGTGTTCCGGCCACTGAGCTTGGGCAGCTGCAAGAATGTTGAGGAGATGCTGCACAACCCGCCTTCCCAAGAAAAGTACATAGAGACTTCAGCTAAAGTTGATTTTTTCTGAATACCAGGGCACAGTCTGAATTTAATTCATCTGTTCTGCTTGTCTAACTCTGACTGTAAAGCCATTTATGTTTTATGGGAGTTTCCACCAAGCCACAATAGGCTACAATCCATTATCTGTGGTTGACAAATGCCCCCTCATGTATTCAAGATACTGTAAAATTTTTCATCAACGTAAAAATGACTAGACTAGGAATGCAATCCTGTCTTTATAGTTACCCATATTCATTTCTATATATTGGCTTACGTGGTGTAAAAGGGCTAGCCGAAAGCTATCTCACAATACTTTTAAATCAACAGACAATGGAAACTTCTAAAAGTTTAAGAACAAATGAACCACATCTTTAAGGTAGGTTACACTAACAATTTTATTTACTCCAACAAATAAGGTTTATTTATGCTTAAAATTTACTTCTGTACTAAAACATTCAGCTGCCATCATTATGATTCATGTTCATTTTGTGTGTTCATAAACATGATGAGACTGGAAGTATTTGTAGCTTTAATCATCCCTGACTAATCCATGTCTCCATTCTGCAAATTAACTGCCCTTTTTTGAGCTCAAAAGTAATTAGGACAATACCATAAAATGCACAGATAAAAAAATATCTGACCAAATGTTAATGCATCACACGTCATACAGCAAGTTGTTCAAGCCGATACTATATACAATCGATTTTGATAGTTTGAGTCTGTTTGCATGATGCAGTATAATGCCATTGTTCAGAATAGGAACATAAATTAAAGGATTTTCTCCGTAACATAATGTTAAGGTTAGTATGTAATTATGTTATAATTATGTTATGTTATTAAACATACCAAAACTAACGAAACATGTACTGATAGCCTGTGTGTGTGTGGTGACTGTGGAAAACAGTGAGGCATTTCTTTGTATCTATTGGAATATCAGGCAGCAAGTATTTTATCAAAACAGCAATGACTGGTTGTAAACAACTCAAGTGTCTGAGTAGTTGTGTACCTTAACAAAACCTCTGTTGGTGCATCAGGTTAACCCACAAAAGCATAGTCCGCTAAACAGGAAGTAACGAAATAGAAGCTAGTTCAAGTAAAAGCCAGTAACGCTTTGGAATCACGCTTCACCAGACGGCAGTGCTACCGTGTTAGCCACTCCTGTCCTTATGCTAGGAAGGTAACCATCCACCAGTCGTGTCAAGGTTACGGTCTGGAAACAATGTACATTGCTCCAATTAAGCATTCTTAAACATTTTACTGCTACTATCAGTATATTTAACTGAATTGAACATTTAACCAAGTGGAACCAGTCTTTGACGGTTAAGTCATTTAAGTTAGTGAAACAGGGTTTAAGTTCATCTGTTAATTTTTTAAACAATGTCTTGTAAACAAATGTTTCTATCAATGGTAAGAAGAATAGTACATCAGTTCAAACTGAGGGGTTAGGTAGGGAGGAGTGCTTCGCTTAAAGTCAAAACGTAGTCTCATTCAAAAGTAGAACCATGCATGCATCATATAATATTGTTATTTTCCTTATTCCTCACTGTAATGTAATATAGAGGTGGCAAATTTTTACATCACTCTTTAATGTCACAAATTGTGTCTGTTTACAGGATATCCTTTGCTCTTAGGAATGAGCCATGGGCAGCTGAGGTCTAGGGAGGAGGACAGGATTACGCTGACGCTCAAGCAGTAGGCCTCCTTTATGTGAGATGGTCATGCAAAATTGTAACTTCAGGGCATCAAATGTTTAGCTCCTCTTAGCATTTTCATAGATTGAAACATCTACACACTGGTCAAGGTCACTACCTTGCTTGTAATTTCAGATTGCCCATGTTCATGAAGTTTTAGTACTTCAGACACATTTGTCTATAGATTATACAATAAAACTGAACAGTTAGAGCAATTGGTTCTTTTCATGTCTTTTATGTAATTCATATAGTTTTCACACAGAGAGGCAAGGTTTTGAACACCTCGGAGTCATCTGAAAAGCACAAACTATTCATTGTGTTTTCAAAGATTGTGACTACAGTACTAATATATATTCAACTTTCGTCACACAAAGTTGGAAGCACAATCACTGCCTTGAAGATTTTAAACTACTGTATTTCAGACATATTCAAGTCAGGCAACAGAAGATAGTATTATTGGTGATGAAAGTAGTTACTTCAAAGAGGGTGAAGATTTAGCAAAGTCACTTGATCAGCTTGGTTCCTTGTTACTATATTAGACTGCATCTTTAATGTACCTAGTAGATGTATAGATGAGATTGTAGAGGAAATTCAATTTATTACTTGTTTCAGCATCAGCCTCATAATCAAAAATACTGTAAATACATTAGAAAACCATAACTGCATTGTTGGAGAATCACACCACAGATTTGGTAAGCAGCATTTGCCAGTTAAATCCTCTTAGTGCAGCCTTAACTGAAAAGGTCCTCTTTGGCACAGCATACTGCTAGAAATAGGTACTTTAAAGGAACATTTATTGTTGATCCATTAGAGACATACTTGATGCGAAGAGGGAAAGACGCGTACCACCTTTGCGTCTTTTGTTACAAATTCTGGAAAAATATGGGACATTCAGAGAAAGTATTGAAGAGTGCAGGCATTGTTCTCCGTCGTCAATACTAGTTTTGTTATGGTTCTCACCAAGGAAACAAATTTCTGCCTGAGAGGAATTAAGACTTTCACTTCTTCTCTACTCTGATGATTTTGGAATATGCAACCTTTAGGAACCTCTCGTAGCTACTAAGACAGGTGTCTACTTGCGTTGGCTGGATATCCGTCTGTGTTAAGGTCAACATTGTCATCAATTTATTTAGCAGTCGGTGCAAGGCAGACGACATTAAGAAATTTGCTATCCTCAAGTGCTAGAGCCATTATTAAGTGATTTGAAAAGCTTTAAGAGGATGGTCTTTGTGCCCTGTTTGGGAAGTCACAAGGCAATTGTATTTTCTGTGATTGCTGATAACCTAGGTGCCCACTCAGTTGTGGGCTTTGTTGAAAGTTTCAGGTCATACATTTGCAGATTTTGTGTCAGTGAGCGTCCCAGTTTCAGGAACTTGAAGTCAGGACAAGAGCATTCCCTGGTAGAACAAAACAGCAACACCAGTTTGACGTTGAGGCAGCATTGTCTAGCAGCACCCCCAGTCATGGAGTTAAAAGACACAGCAGTTACTCAAAAAACATTTTCATGTGACAAAAGGTTACCCACCTGATGTACTGCATGATTTACTTGAGGGTATTGTACCCAGAATTGGCATTGTGTTTAGATGCCTTGATAAAAAATATTTCTCTTGAGGAGCTCAACAGAATCATCAAACAAAGTTCCTATATAAGTGGAAAGATTAGGGACAAATTGTCTCAAGGTATACCACCAACCTTTGCCTCCCGAAACTATTGGTGGTAACGTTATCAATGGAAATTGGTGCTTACTTAGGGTTAGGTTAGGTTAGGTTTCACTTATGATTGCGCACCAAAGCAGGAAGCATTAACAGGCATGATGACTCAAAGATGTTGTTGAGTTACAGTCACCACACAGATGAAAGCATTGGTCACCTAGATAGCTTGATTGCTGAGCACAGACATAGATTTAGTAGTGTTTTTCCACAAGAGAAATTGATTCCAAACACCATTTTGTAGAGCATTATCCAGAGCTCATTAAACATTTGGCCCACTAGTGTCTTTATGGACAATGAGGTTTGAAGTTAAACACCGCTTCTTTAAGAAGATAGTGAGACAGACTATTAAGCCTCAGATATTTTGAAATCTATGGCAAAACACTAGTTCATGATCGCATACCATCTCCATGGTACAATGTCAAAACCCAAGGTCTCTATATCACAGTTGTCAAGAGTCCCATTAGAGGTTGTAATGAGAACATACAAGAATTTCTATCACAGAAATTTTATGAGACAGTTGTTTGTTTGACAAACACATGGAATTTCATTACCATTTATAGTCCTGGCATGATGTTGGTGTATGACCCACTGGTCTGGTCCTGACTTTGCTGAAATAGTCCAAATTATTGTTGTTCATGACAGCCTAGTGTTTGTAGTGAAGTTGTAAAGGGCATGGTACTAAGGAGCATTTTTAGATGTTTCCGTTGAACCATGCTATGTCAGCAATTGAGCGCCACAGCTCACTGACGATACCCATTGGCTACTTATGCAATGGAAGGCCATCGAATGGTTTCTTAAACACCACATCTGCTTGTCAAACTAGGTACCACAAACTAAGTATCACTTCAAATTGTTTGACACCAGCTTGTGTGTAACTCCTTGTTTGGACTTATTTGTACATTTATTCCAAATTTAATCTTGTTAAAATATTATTTATTGTACTTTATATGTAATTGTATACTGATCTACCTAGAGTATGGCTTAATTATAGGCATACTGTTTATCTTGTCTTATCAGTTATGTCTTTGTTCTTTGTTTTCTTTTGCAGTTCTGCCTGCTCAAGGCCAGACATGATGTCTGCCCCAATTCAACTACACGTGTTATTATTGAAGAGACTCAGGTTCACAAGTTAACCCTCCCAGATGGAACTTTGAAAATGATGAACTTTCTTGGCATTAAGATCATTTCACCCAAGGGAGTTTTGCATTGTTACGTTATACGGACAAAGATTTGATAGCCACCTTCACTCTCACATCAACACGATGTGTTAAGCGACAAAGACACAATCAAACTAATCAAAACAGAACCTTCTGTTATTCTTACATTTGGACTCCCATCCATGAGGCTGCTGCTTCCTCCCCTGCAGTGCCATTGGATCATTCCTTCCAGGATGACAGCTCCTCAGTTAGTTCATCTGACACAGTTATTTACCACAGCCTCAGAGTATCGTATCAGAACGATGGCCAACTGATTTTGCACCCACCTTTTCATATGATGTTGAAATGTCTTTCAAGCAGGAAATAAGGCATATGGAAAGTGATGGCTCACCTCCAGAATCCAAGCATGAACCTGACATACTTGAGAGACTTGCTCAAGCAATATTCCACTACACTGCCCAACCTACTGGTCTTCAAATACAGGCAGTAGCAGAAGCATTGATAAAAGCATCCATGCCTAAGGAGCCTGGAACCTCATTTTCAGGCATGTATGGGTGGCAGCAGTGCCTTAAATACAAGATGGCTAATTACTGCTCTAAATGAGACAAGCGTGGCACTTTGTCCTGAGCTTGATATCAACTCTGAAAAGGAACTCTGTGAGAAAAGTCCAAAAATTGCAGAGATCAAAGAGGCAGAGGGTGAACTACCTTCCACACCAAGTGGAGAGACTAGTGATAGTCTGGAGATGGAGAGACAGGTTTAATGAGGTAAAGAAGAAGAACAACAGTAAGGTGATACAGCGAAAAATGGCCAAAACTTTCTCCTACCGAAGACTGGAGGCCGAGTAGTCCAGCTGCTGATGACTTCAAAGAGATGGCCTGCCTTGTTTTGTAGTTGAGGTGGGTGAATCTATAAACCCTTAAAATGACCTCCACTGACAGTAATAATTAGTTTTTATAATATATATGAAGCACTGTTCCTTCTTGAGCACATCAACATAAATAAACTTGAGTTTTCCTCAGTTAAAATTGGAATTAGTGTTCCCTTTGTGTTTATCATTGTAAAAGTGCTAGCTTGCACCATTAATACCTCCAGGGTTTAAAACACCTGGATACAGAATTTAGTCTCCTTATTTTGTAGCAAACTATTATCCTGTTCCTAATGTTGAATTTGTGAATCTTTGTCAATTCAGATCAAGGAGAAATTCAGAAGAATAACTGCAATTTCTCTGGAGCAGAGCTTCATGTACAGACTTGACCACTACACACCAAAATTCACGTCCTGGTGATGGCCAAGGGAGGTGTTGTGGGGACCAAGCTGAGGTCAAGCTTCTGGACAAACCGAAACAGGTGTGCTAAGTGTGTGTTTGCAAACCCACTGCAGAAGAGGCTGCACCACACTTTTTAGTGTTTTACACGCAGCTCCTTTTGCACGGTACACAGGTTCACAGAAACAGTTTTTTTTCACAGTATCTTTTGTGTAACTCATAATTGATAACATTTGTTCACAGATTTTATTCAGAGTCAAATTTTTCCCCTGCAAATACAAATCTTTTCTACATACAGACAAATTTCTTATGCATTATTTTACAGGTCTACAAAGGTTGATAACTGTAAACTTTGGACATCACTTATAAGCTCAAATCGACAGACCCTACTTTTGATGCCCTGCAGGCTCAACCATTCCACACATGGCCTCTTACCCATCCACTCAAATCACAGCTCCTTGCACATGTATGCTCTTGTGTTCTCACGCACGCCAATAGCAATTTCTGTGTTGACACAATATTAATCTGTTCACAACCAAAGCATTGAGACAGACATGATGCTGTTATCCTCGTAGCCTGATCCTGTATACCTTACAGAAAGTTGAAGAACTTTTGAAGATTGCCTGGTAAAGTTAATGATTTTAAAAGTATTTTTAATGATGCCTTTAAAATTGTAATGTTATCATTTAAAGTAACAAGGTCCTTAATGTAAGAGAGAGGAGGTAAGGAAGAGATGATATTCCGCTCAGCTTTGGCCCAAATGGCACTTTGAAAAAAAGCAACAAATTCTTATATCACTTCCAAGAACAAAACTAAATAGATTCAAATTATGTACTAACTAGGAGGCAGCTTCATCTTCTGCTATACCAAAAAATGTTTTACTAATGCAGGCTCACTGTAAAATAGATTTGATTCAATTTAATGTAATCTGAGCTACGTTTAATGATGGTTGTTTTAACACATATGTGTTTATTCTGCCCTGATACTGAGGTCACCAAATCATTCCAACAATTTTATTATTTTGTATTTGTTTCCTCAATAGAATTGTCTTCATTGTTCTAAATTTATAGATAACAGCCGCAGTGATGCTCTCTCAACATACTCAAGATCCTAGTTGAGGATCCAGTGATGTATCCATCCCTCTTGAAGGAGATGTTGGTGTTGATGTGGCAATACTGTTAAAGCTTGCACCCTGCTTATGGGGCTGATTTATGCTCAACCTTGCATACCCCCAACACTGGCGCTAAGCACTTTGAAGTGTTTCAGAAACTTTTCTAGAACTGATGGGGAGTAAACTGTCCCTGGAAAAGTACAAGCTTTCAAGTTAGTTACTGTCTTAAAAGCTATCTCCATGGCAAGTACTGCTGCTGGTACACCCCAACTCACTTCCATCTTGTAAAATGACTTCAATAACAATTAGAAAGACACTGTCAGCTCCATGGGACCCCATCACATATAGCTCACCTGGGACAGAGGACAGCAGCCTTTTTTCAGCTTTGACTTTGCTAAAGACTGTGTTGATGAAGTTAGGACTTGTTGATTTTACAAACTTCTTTTATAAGATATTGATGGAAAATAATGTAAAAAAAAAGCAAAAATAACTGCAGGGGAATTATAGTGTTGTGGCGTCAATCTGAATATCATATCCTTTTATTAGAAACACTGGCTCCTATAATATGTAAGGGAATTGACAGAAATGGTAATTTGAGCTCAGTGATGTGGTCCTGTCATCCTTGCTGATAATTAGTACCCTGCCTTTTGTTCTTCACCTTGGCTAACTAGTGAGACATTAGTTTTATTACAGATAAAGGGCAAGAAATGTTTTTATTCTTTAGAAGTAAGTTAATACTTAGATGTTGATTCAATGTTTTAATGCCTGGAAGGTTTCAATGCAGACAATTAAAGTGCACCAATCCACAGTGCCGGTTTGAATGTTGCAGTTGAACCGCTTAAGAGGGCTATGGTTTTAATTGAATTTGCAAAAGCACTATTCCAGCTCTTGTGTTAAAAGGTGGATTTGTCTATAAGAGTATGGCAATTATTGGACACAAAACAAATCTTTGCAGTATTTCCTAACAAATCAATAACAGTCTTAACTTTGATAGAGGATAGTACTTGAGTGTAAGAGGTACTGATTTGAACAAGCATTTAAGTATTGGTTATTGCATTATATGCATTTCTGATAAGTTTGCTATTGGTGAATACAGATTGAAATACTTATGGAACAGCATAACACAGCAATGAGCATCCAGTCATACTTAAAATTACAACTACAATAGGGTGGCAAAATGACATTCTATATCAGTGGGTGCTGAGATGGCTGGTGAGATTTCACTTTGACCTCTCAATATTCAGTGATTTTTCCATACTGCATATGTTGACAAAATAACATTAAACTAAAATATTTTTATTTTATTCATATTATTTATTTTAGTGTGATTTGTGATAAAGAATATTAAATGCTAGAAAAAGGAGAAAATTCTATCTTGTAACAATAAATTTGCACAATTCATATAATTACACCTAGTAATATAACTCATACAACCATAATTGAAAATATTTATCAGAAAAAATAGTAAAACCTACTTATTTACTTCATAACAAACACATAGATGTATAAGATTTACCAATATTCTGATGACAGTAAGTTTCGGCTATGAAAAAATGTTATGTACTTTACTTGTCTTTTGCTCACTTTTTTACTTTACTTTACTTTACTTTAGTTTAAATAAATATAATTTATGACATAAATATAATTAAGTAAATTGACCTAATATCTTCACCAATGTAAAGTTTAGGGTAAGTACATTTCACTGATACCAGCAAGGAGTTGTACTGATATTACAGCAGTAAAATTTACTTAAAAAAAGTACTAGTACTAGTAAGTACTAGTGCAAATGGCACATGAGGAAGTAAATCCATGTTATTTTTTCAGTGCACACAGAAAGGTTGGGTCAGCAGGTTTGAACCCACAACACGAACCTCTGCTGTGAGATGACACTGCTTTATACCAACTAATGGAAATATGTTCTCAGTGAGTGAGGAAACAAAAAAACAAAACCAGCTGTGTCTATTCAACCTACCCAATATGAGTCACACATGATTTATGGCGAAATCTGAATACACATGGACAACCATCACTGCACACATCAAGACACACACACGCACACACACACACAACCACCACCACCAACAAAAAGTCTGTGTCTGAGTCTTTGACTAGAAATTGCATTACTGTATTCACAGAGATGATGTATTGATCAGATGTTGTGGGTTGCATGGGAATGTGTACCATTGTGTGTAGAGTTCCTGTGTGTGGCAGCTGATAAGCTCAACGCTAGCTGGGCACAGCTACCTGATCTAAGTTACACTGCACCATAGTCACACACACACATACACACACAGGACTTTCCACAGACACCAACTACAGAGAAAAGGTTGAAGGTTGAATAGAAAGTATTTTGAAATTGTTCTACCAATGTATCAAAAACACAATATGAAAGTGATGTGACAATGTAAAGGTTGAAAGCACAGGTAAAAGGATGAACATACAGAGGATTATCACCCCTGCAGCTCTCTGCTTTATGGGAATTTATATTTTATCATTTAGCTGTCCAGACCACAACTTTAGTGTTTTGCTATACTGTTTTGCTCTTAGCATTATGCTCAGTGGCTGCAGGCTTCTGTTTTCAGAAACATACCATCAGATAGAGTTATCTATGACCTGGTGAACATCAGGGCTAAATTCATATTTCCTCCTGATTCAATACTATCATTCAATACTATCTGACATGTATGCAATTTGATATTACAATTTATTGCGATCAGTGTGCTTTTTAAACAGTAGACCATAATAAGTTTAATCACATAGAGACTATGTATACCATGTAGTCATATTCCCAAAAACAATGCACATCACCCTGTTGTTCTGAGTTTTATTCTCAGCAACATCTCAGTTATTAACCTCAAAGCCATAAATATAAATACCAATTAATTTACGTAGGTCAGTTGACAATGGCCAGTATAGAGGTTCTCTACCCGTTTAAATTAAGTTAAATAAAGTAGTGTTGTAATAAAGCTAAATAAACACTGTTACAGTAAAGAAAATAAATTACTGTGGTAATAAATGAATCAAAGTGTGGAACCACTAGTGCTTTTTTATTCGACTCATCTTGGCTGGAAGTGTTGATGTAGTTTTGTGAAGTTAAAGCTGGTCAACAGACGGTCGCCCAACGTTGTTAAAGGTCCAGTGTGTAACATCATGAGAATCTGTTGGCAGACATGGAATATAATATACAAAACATGTTTTTATTAATGTAATCACCCAAAACTAAACAATTTTCGCTTTTGTTTGCTTAGAATGAGCTATTTATACCCAGGCCTTCCACAGAGTCCGCTTATGTTTTGCCACCATGTTTCTACAGTAGCCCAGAAGGGAAAACTGAACCAAACAGTGGATATATATAGGGCCTTTCGATTTTCACATTGACATCACTGCCTGTCGTGCCTGTTACATATCAGCCATTACATAACACAAAACCAGGTAAAGAACAACAACACAAGAAACAACAACAGAGACGCCAGAGTAATGTCAGTGCAGTAGTTGACGTCAATTTATCACCTGACAACACACATAGACTACCCAACACTGCTGTTTGAACAAACTAACTGCTCTCTGGGACATGCTAGTTAACTGAATAACAACTGGTTAGCTCGCAGGCTAACTGTTGGTTGCTAGCTGTTATCATAACTCATTGTGTAATTGATCCCCCCACCCCACCCCCTAGTGATCATAGTGGAGCTATTAGCAAATAAAAGATGGTCACGTATTGATCAAAAAAAAATAGACTAAAGGGAGAGGGAAGGTTGGACCCAGTACACAAACTTGACTCCAAATTAATGATTATATTGATATCAATCACATATATAAATATAGTTTTGATTTTTTTTCTTAATACAATGATCATATTAACAGTTACTGCATTTTTAATTATAATGGCCAGTATTAAATTGTTTCTCACTTAACTATTGTCAATGTTAATCAGTCACAAAAGAGGGATCTCATTACTTTCTCAAAGGCAGAGAAAAGAACTTCAACTCCTTGTCCGAGTGTTTTAGAAGACTCATCACCTCGTTGTACCGAAAGAGACTTTAACCAGTTTAGCTTTCAGTACACTTCCAAAGAGCAACTCTGAGATTATTGGAAAAGTACAGGCCCTGATCTAATCTAAGAGTCATCTTTGTAACAGTTCTAACAGCGTGGCAGTGGGAGTTAAGCTCCAGGTGGAGGGATAAAAGAATGAACTGGAGGAGAAGTCGCTTTTTAACGTTAACGCTTTAACATGATTAGATCTCAGTAAACATTAAAAAATAGGTGTTCACAAGTGGCAAGTGATCCTCCCAATCTTATCTGTGGGCTGCAGAATGGTCCTAACATATGCTGAATTATCAGTCTTATGTTGCTCTAATTCTTTTTCTTTGGATATCCATTCCCAAAGCTGCAGCCATGGGACTTGCAGGAGAGATAAAGTAACCCTTTAAGGTGTTGTGTTGCTGCTCTTTTAGCTAAACATGGCTTTTTGCTGGACTTTTCCTTGTCGCCCACAGGGAATGTGTTTTTATACATTCTTAGAAAAGATGGTGAAATAATGTTTGCTTCCATACATTGCATCCAGCTGTCTTAAATTCTGTTTATTGTGCACACATTTTACTCTCAAATACTTACTGAACTGCCCATGTCAGCTGACTGAAAATGGCACCTAACTACGTTTGTGACCCTCTTCTCTCTGGCATGACTCTAAATATAGCATGAGAATACAAGAGCAGGACTGAATGCCTTCCCTCCTTTGGAATAAAAGTGTAGTTTGATGCAGTGGAACTGGGTCTCTCAACCTGATGTTCATGGTGTTTCTGTCTTCATTCCCTGTGGACTGACACATTGCTCTCTCCTTGCTCTGTTCTTCCTTTCGTTGTTCCCTTTGCCTTCTGATTCTCTCTCTACACAAAATTTGTAGTTAATGTGTGTATAAGTGTGTGTGTGTGTGTGTGTGTGTATGGTGCCCCCTGAGTCTTTGGGATGATGAGAGGAGGGATGCAGTGTCACTTCAGTCAGGGCCTCTCATCTGTCTCCCCCCTCTTGCAAGTGGATTCATCCTTAACACACGTGTAAATGCAGACACACACCTGGTTGAGCAAGACCTCTGAGATATGTCTTTTTTTAATCCTCATCTTTCCTTCTTCTCTGTTTCTCTTCTTTCTCTTCTCCTTTTCTTCTTTCAAGCTCACTGGCCTTTTCCTTTCTTTCTTTTTTATCTCTGTCATTTTTCCCATGCCCTCCACATACAACCTTTCCTTCTTTCTGCACCACTCCTCTGCTCATATTTCCCTGTTGCTCCTCCTCTCCATACATAGATCCTGATTTAGCCTTCTTGTCCATATTTCCTGGTTTTAGACATGTCTCGCCTTGTTCTCTGCTCTCCTGCTCCCGTGTTTCCCCTGAGAGCCATTTGTGGGATGCGGCTCGCTTGTGTCCCTGCTACAACATCCCTGATAGCAAAATAAATGAACTTAAATGGAGGCAAGAGGAGAGGGGAGGGGTCTGCAAGGTGCAGCCTGCAAACCTACAATCCTGCAGCTTTGAAACCTATGGTTAGTCATAGTCAGTAGCTGGTTTGTGAACCTGGGAATAGTACAATACACTGTTTGTTTCATGTCATTACAGCTGCAAGAGTGGATGGCATTTTCTACTCTGAAAGCTTACTCCAGCTTCTGGAACTGGAGATGTTATGTATGAAAAAGAAAATATTCTGTTTTTTTCTCTCTCTTTTTTTTACAGTTGATTACATTCAGAATCTTTTTACAAGCATGGATATCCACAAATCACATCATATCCTGTGTTTCCTCTTGTCCTTTACCACTCTGCTACGAACAGCCAATACAAATTAAACAAGCACACAAAAACTTGTAAACCGACTTGCCTGTCCTATTATCTGCATTATCTTCATCAGTATGGTTCAAACTATGTATAATGTCAAAGGGGTCACTTGTCACGACAGACCCAATGGCACACAGTCAAATCCGGTGGAGACGAAGCAGACCCTAAGAGGACAGCAGATATTGGACTTAAGATTTTCAGTAAGACAAACACAACTTGTGATCATCCAACATTAAATGTGTTTCTGTCTTTTATGCACATTTTCAACATGCATATTAAAAGAATTGGGAGTAGAAACACCAGAAATTAAGTCAAAATACTGTGAAAAGGTTCTTACACTTGGCTGAGGGGCAAAAGTTGCATACTGATAAAAAATAAACTAGAAAAAATGCAGTGGAAGCAAGTTCAGGGAATTAATCATGATGCACATGAAGCATGTGGCGTCCACTAAAGCATCCTCTCCAGTGGAGTGGATGCTTTAACAGAAAACAAAAGCAAAAATATCAGATCTGTGTTAGGAGATTGTAATGTTCCTCAAATTAATACATTAAATAAAATACAAATGTCATGTTTTCCTCTTGATTTTACACTGTTTGGGGTTTGACTGTTGCTGTAATTACGTCACTGAAAGTAAAGCTGTTGTCTAACTGTTTTTCTTCTCTTTCTTTCACCACATCACCACATTACTTTGGTCTTTGCAAGTAACAGAGTTCCCAGACCTCTCAATGGGACTAACCTGGATAGGTAAAGATTAAAACGTCTATCTCAAAGTCAGTCCATCCATCCATCCATCCATCCATCCATTTGCTGTCTGCCCTTTATTCTTTATTATTTGTTCTTGCTTCCATTCGTCATCCATCTGGCCAGCTATTTAGCTAAGCCCCCCTTCCTTCCTCCACCCCTCAGCCATCCATCTCCCTCATTCTTTATGTCTGTTTCTGCACACATTTCTCCCTGCATCCGCCCGTCTGTCTATGTGTTTTCCTCTGTGCGCTGTTGGCAGCATTGCTAAAAGGCTGTCAGCTTTGACCTTTACCTGTACCCCCTCCACCCCCCCAAAACCCTTCACCAACACACACACACACACAATCTGATGAGAGAGGTGGAGATGCTCTCACCTCCTCACCGTATACAGTGAAGTACAGAAGAACTAACAAACAATTAGGGAAGAATACATTAGTGAAAACTAAGAGAAATAGGGAGAGAGAAGGCTACAGAAGAGAGGGGAAGTGTGGGAAGATAAGTGCAAAAAAAACAAAACAAAAAAAAAAACACAAAAAAATAGAGGGTTGAGCCAGGCAGACAACAGGTATTGATTTTTGTCTGCTTAAGCATGAAACACCAATAAATGACCTTTTGTTATATTATGAGATAAAAATTCAGTTGAACTCACTGTTCCTGCAATTCCTTCTTTCACCACAATGAAGATGTTTCATTTACAAAGTTTGTATCAGCTTCAAGGGGGAGCTGAGGCTGAAGTAAATTCAAACTGATTTCATAGAGAGAAAAATATTAACGACCATATGTGAGGAAATATATTTCCATTGCTTTGTGAATGCTACATCTGTTGAACAGAGCAAAGTAGTGGTCTATACTCTGCTGCTCTAGGTATTACAGTTTGTTAAAAAATAGACAGGTGTGACAAGAGAGTGAAATTGGAAACAAAATATAGGGGACATCTATAAGGACTGTTGCTATATTACAAACACAGGGTGGATGACAGACTGCAGGACTTTTACACTGAGCACTGCTGTTTATTTTCTGGGAATAATCGGACTTGTAATGTGACTGGACAGGTGTAAGTGTGTACTGCTTTACACAGCTGTCAGCCTTCCTGCTGCATCACGTTGGTGATTTTTCACGGAGAAGAGCAAAGAGAGGCTGTGACCGGGACACTGCAGTGACGCATCCTGCTAATGGACTGCCTCTCAACCTTTTTGGTAAAACACAACAACCCTGATGGCAATACTGCTGCAACATTTTGATTAAATCTTGTGACATCCGTGTGTGTCTCTATTAATTGGATGTTATTAGCGTGTAAGGGGAAACTAAAGCAGAGGTCATTTTATTTGACACATTTATCAGCATCTTTTATCTGAGCTTTGAGTATCTAAACCCTTTCCCATTCACTTCTTGGATGGGCATTTGGTTTCCCAGTGAGTGAGGGACTCTAACATATAAATGAATGTCGATTACATTCAAGCCCTTCAAACAAGATCACACAAAGCTAATTAAGCCTATTAGCACCAGGTACATTTCTCTGTATTTTGCTCACAAATTGTTCACATTGTTGTTTAATCTGTATAATGTGTTAATTTGTGTGTTTTAGTGGTGTTGGTAGGCTGCATTTGTTACATTTGGATAGAACAAAACCAGCTGTTTCTTGCCACTTCCAGTCTTTGTGGTACACTAAGTCAGTTGGCTGCTATATATTTCTTACATTTATCATACATATATTAGAGTGGTGTCAATCTTTTCATCTTGTTCCCTCCATGAAAACCAATTACTGTATTTTGTAAATGGTATTAAACTATTACTTAAATGGCAAATTCTATACCATTCAATATGAATTTAAAAAACAAAATATCAACTTCACTAAACTTCACTAAAGGCCCTACATAGAGAATAGGTGTTCCAGGGTCAGATCCATGGGAGGGTAGCAGTGTGCATTGCTGTCTATTGCAGTAGGGTTGCCAAAAAAATTTTTTTCAAAATAAATTTTCAAATTTTCTACAGTTATAGACCTATAGACATGGTTCACAGCTCACAACACAGTTCTGCGACAACCAACGATGTATGTGCCAATATTTAGCAATATTTCTGACTTTATTATCTTATATAAAGCTCAGTACATTCTAAGGGGTGTTTCCTGTAAGCCATTTTTGCTCTTTGGTCCTATTAACATTCTCTTACCTGGCATTTACCTCTGACAGTAATTTCCTGCATTTCCTAGAATGAGGTTAACCAAACATCACAGAATGACTTTGAACCTGTTGTATTCAGCTACATGTTGTGGAGACAGAACACTGCTAATTGTGATAGCAGTGAGAAAGGAACTCCTGTGCAGAGAGAGTGAAAATCACACTTGTCAAAATACTTCCTGTGACTGCAGGGAATTCTGGTCAGTGGATAAATGGATGCCTGTGATTTTTTCCCTGTGCTCTTAATAGTTAAAAACTGACTTTCACTTCTCAAGCAAAAGATAACTTACAGTAAGACAGGAATTAAACTCCATTTTAGCTTTGAGAAAAACATGAATAATGAATATGACATCATAGCATAATGATAAAAATGCAACCAGACAAAGTACATCACCAACAGTTGAGGTTGATTCGATGTTCCCTTTGACAGAAACAGATAATAAGGGAACAGCACAAAACTGTGTCAGTGTTACTGTGTTAGAGTGCACTTACAATTTAAGGCACACTCCACTAACAGTGTCTACCAGACTACTGAGTGTTTTTCACTCCATGAAGTTGGATTTTATTTGCTTGGCTCCCACACAGCATGTTCCTAGGGTCCCTGTACAGACAAACATGTTTGGATCAAAGCATTGTTGAAATAGGACACACTGAAAGTAACCATATGTAAGTGAGCCACAACAGTCAAATGTGGGTAGGCTGTGATGACTTTTCATTCCTCCCTCTTTTGTTGTAGTGTGTTTATGTGCACAAAATTACTTGGTTACTGTGAATAGAGAAATTGTGGTTATAGTCAGTGTGACTCCCATTAACCCAATTTCCACAATTACTGTAGTTCATTCAAGTGTACTTTCTGGACTGATATGGTATGGCCCACACAAATGTTCATTATTTATTCTGTGTGTTTGTGTGTGTGTGTATTTTGAATAAATGTACTATTGCTGTTTGAGCTATGTAACAGACACAATACAAATATTTCATTGAGATTTGTGAGAGTGATGCTGTGGGGAACATGGATGTACCAAACTGAATGACAATTCATGTAAAAGGTGTTTAGATGTTTCTGTTTGTCATTAATCTGTCTTGCTACACACCAGATATTTCCTTCTCTTCCCTTAGCTCTGACTTTTTGGGGAGTCATCTTGACCCCTGATCCATTTCCTCCTCCACTTACAATCGTTTCTTCCCTCTTTCCATCGCTCCATCTTTTCCATTAACAGCATGTGACCTGAAGGTAAGTGCTAGTTGAGTCGGTCCTCTCCTCTCTTCACTGTGTTTTAAATAACTCTGCTTTTCACTGGCCTCTGTCTTCTGAGCTCTTAGCTGTCCTACCCACCTCTTTCCCATGTTTTCTCCCCCAGCATCCATGCTCATCCAGTCCCCCCTTTTCCCCTCAGTATTTGTCACAGCAGCTCAGTGATTACCACTGGTGATGCTGTTGTAACTTTAGCCCCAGTTTTTTTCTGTGTGGATTTCACATGTCCTCAATGTGTTTGCATGAGCTCACTTCCAAATTTTACAAACATATGAGTAAGTTGGACTGGAGTTGCCTACAGATGTCACTGTATTTGTGTTGATTGTGTGTTATCACTGTGGTGTCTGTGTAACCTGTCTGACTACTGCAATCCACCCACTTTATACTGAGATAGATCCAGCATCCTTGCGACCCTGGAAAAAAAATGTGTACAGAGAGTGTCTCTCCATCTCCCTCTGCGTTCCATTTTTAGGTGCTTTCTTACTTTCCTCCCTCCCAGTGGTGCAAGGGGAATCCCTAAATTACCTGCAAGCAAAAATAACAACCAAACAAAGTGCCTTTCTGTCTCATGTGTCTGCTGTGAAAACATGCCTCTGAGTTCAGTTCATTTCTGAATGATAAAGAAAAAAAGAGTGCTCTGATTTTACACCATAAAAAAAAATGTATGTTGTTTCACAGGTTTTTCCTGTTTTGTCAAATTACAAATAACATTCAGCAAAATCATGTGGGGAAAAACAGTGTTACAATGTTGAACTGTAAAATTGTATAATTTTACCACATTCAAACGTGTTATATCATCGAGTCAGCCCACTGTGCACTTAATGGGCGGGGGCAACTACAGAATATAGCAATCATTTTCCAATAATGTCTACTAAATTAAATAAATAAAGTTTTATGTTGCAAACAGATTTTATTCTGTGGACATATACAATGTTATTGTAGTGTGTTAGGGAGAAGTTGGGCTGAACCCAGCATGCTTTGAGACAATGCACTTGTAGACATAAAGTTAAGTTAAATTGTGTTGTTATGTGCATGGTTAGTAACCCCTCAATAGTCCTCTGAAAGTGTATGCACTTGCATATAAGGCAAAGTAGTGGATACACTGACATGTCAACCATAGAGCTGACTCCTCCTCCCAAATATTAATGATTTAGGGTAAAATAAGTCTTTGTTTCCATTGCATTATTTGTGCTTTGTGAGTAAAGAAAATAAACACCATGGTTTGACTGGTAATTTCTGTCTTACAAAAGATTATTACTGACAGGAATTTTATGCTATTTTTACCAGCATACTATGACAATTTCCTCACATTAAGTTATCATGGTTTTTATTTTTATTTTTTAAAATACAAATCATAATATATTCATAGTGTTTTGCGTAATTCTTCAGGTGGTAATCTGTAACTTAACATTATATGTTGATCATTTAACCCTTTCATGCATGAATTAGTGGGTCTCTCTCTGTTTTTATTCTTCTTTAGCCATGAAAAAAAAATATTGACTTAATTTTTTAAAAACACAGTTTTTTCAAGGAGTTTATCTGTTAAGTTTTCAGTTGAAGAGCTATGCATTTAACAAACCAGTCAATAAAATTATATATTATTTTAAAACTATAAAATAATCTGAATTTCTAATAATGTTGTAATGTGTTCACATATTTTAATACTGTTCAGTGCAATGTAAAAACACTGAAGCTTGCTCCTGACTCCTTAGATTCTCAGCATCCTCAGCTCCACTGTCACAACTGCTAGCATTTGTCAATACTTCTTTTGACAAACTGAAACTTTTACCCGATGATGGTGATATATGAAGAGTCAGAGGACCACCAAAGTCATTGAAGGCCGTCCTCTGGGGATCATGAATGTCTTTATCAAATTTTATTTGCCATAAACATGAGTGTTATTTAATCCTCAGTATCAATGCCAGTAATGCGTGAATGTCTTTTTGCCTACCCTTCTGTCTGCCTCTCTCCTAACTCCCTCATCACACCTTCAGCAATCTCTCTCACTCGCTCTCCCCCCAGCAGCTCTCTCTCCCTCTTTACCTCAACTCCCTTAATGTGTGGATGAAGTGAACGGGCCAGTCAGGCTCTCCTCCCTGCATATATTTAAAGTAATTGGGGGCGTGAGAAGCAAACTCAAGTTTTCATCTTCACAATCCATCAGGTACATTTAACACACTAACAGACTGAAATACAGACACACAGAGACATACACACACACACTGGGAGTGTTAATTAGTGTGCTGAGCCACTCTGTAAGATACCTGTGGTGAAGGAGATTTAGATGGAATATTTTTTCCCCTTAATTTATGGTTGTGGACATATTTTCAACCTCACTAATGTCACTATTAAATGGGGAAAATTGTTTTAATGCAAAAAAGAGATGGAAACAAAGTTACTCTCCTATCAACAAATGTTTGTCACCTTTTGCCTGCTAATTTACATTTTAATTTCAATGATTTGACATAGCATTGTGTAACTCCACTAGTTTTTTTGGGCTTTTGTTCCCTGCTTTTTGAAACCTTTCAAGGCCTAGTGGTGGCAACAAAGAAAATGTTTCTACTGAGACTTTTTACTGCTTTAGATGTTTTTCACTTGTGGCTTACAATAGTTATACGCACTAACTGCTGCTCTGCTGTACACACTAGCTACACTCAGTGCTCCATTGCCTGTGGATACTATTACTGGATGCTTGCACATTTACTTCTGCAATTTTGTTGATAATTGACTATTTGTCAACTAGTGTAAAACCTGTCATAACTAAACAAGCTGTGAACACAACACTGACACATTATCACCTAAGCAAACTGGTGCTTAAACACACAGTAAGACAGAGAGATACATTATCATCCATTTGGAGCTGAGTGTCTGACCATGTGATGGATGTCAGTCCAATACTCACTGTCCTGTTAGCTCTGCTTTGCTCCCCACCAACTGACTTGCAGAGGGAATTGCATAGCTACAATGCAAATAGAAATAAGTGTATGAGAGCAGAGGCATGTCACCAGCTTGTATTTAACTGCTTTTGTAGCCAAAACCGCATTGCCAGTGTCCCACAGACTTCTTTTTCATTTTGCTTCCATCATTTTGTTATGTCTGTGTGTGTACACTTGTGTGTTTTTTCCCCCCAAAAAACTTTAATGAAAATTAAATGTTGCACTGATCAGTGTATTATATGTCATTTCATGTTGTATTCTGATTGGTTAGTTTGTTGATGTGGTTTGTGCATTGTGGATCTCACATTGTGAGAATCTGATCCTATGACCATCCTTTAGGATTGATGACCACCAGTATTACCACATTTCTTTCATGACTGTCAACTTATGTCTCAGACAGGGATAAAAAAGCTTAGTGTGACACACCATGTATTTGTGAAGCCAAACTCAATGCTCTTGAAAAGTATTTTATTACTGCTGCATGCTTGTCTGACTCTCTTATTTTAGCTGCATCTCTACAAAATTTGTTACCCCTGGGTCCATAGAATCTGTTGAACAGCAGTGAACAATTTACAAATGAATTTCCAACCACATTGGTTTGGGGAAAAAAGCATTCATATCTTGACTTCGTTTGCTTTTGGAATGTGATTTTTTTTGTCTTTGACTGTTGCATAATGTAGAAGGGTTACGCTGGGTGAAGGACAAAACATTACAGATTCCAGCATAAAATTCAAGGGAGCCAAGAATCAAGAATGATGGTGGTCTCATTTGTGTATTGTCACTGTCAGATGAAAGCCTTGGTTATCATCCCTTGCAGGTGTAGACTGTGTTTTATATCACTTTTTTTCCTCCTAAACACACACACACACACACACACACACACACACACACACACACACACAGAGGTGTAGTGTGCCAGTGTTATTACTGTAGAAGATTGGCCTTTTCCTCTTCCTGCGAGATCAACCATCGATCTCCAGAGTCAACACAACACCACATGCCTCTCTGATATTTGCACACAGGTACAAACAAACATTAAAACAAGCACACACATACAATAAAAAAATGAATGTGAGGAACCCCACCACTGACCTATCGACTCTCTCTCTCTCTCTCTCTCACACACACACACACACACACACACACACACAAACACACACACACACACGCACACACAAATAGAAATGACACTGTGACCTGACAAGATTTTCATTTAGATAAACAGAGATGCAAAACAGTCTTGTGTCCTGCTCACCTTGTTAGGACTGAAGACATCACCTGCTGTCTTCAGGGCAGATTCACACTAATCTGAGAAAAGTGAGCATCCACTACTCAGTGTTGGTCACAGTGACATGTTTTTCTTTGGGGTGTGCTGCCTACCAAATGTTCTCCAACATGTCTGGCTTCCTCTTGTGAGCACAACAGTGTTTTCACTGACTGCCCACTTTACACCTCCCATTCAAATCTATTTGAATCGCTCTTTTCAGCAGCTTATGGCGAAGGAGTCAGTCTATTTTTGTTCTAGCTGTTTTCTCGGAGCCTGCCCACTTCACACGTCCTCTAGCACTTGTAGAAAATTCTAGTTTAATTCTATTTAAAACTAGTTGGGACAGTTGATTAGAGCACATCAGAGCTTTTTCTGACAGCAAATAATTTTACATTGTGTGTGTTACTAGCGATAAGTTGGAGTTCTGTAGCTCTGTCAGCCCAACTTGTGTGTTAACCGGACACTCAGTCAGTCAGCTAATCAGTCCATCAGTCAATCAGTCCAAGGTCTTCATGTCATATATTTCATATGCCATTCAACATTCTGTTCAGACACAGCTGGCTTTCTTCTCACATTTGGAACCGGGAAACAATTCCTCCACCCTTATCACTTTTTATCAAAGCTGCACCTGCCTTACAGCTATATATATCTTAGTATTTCTCACCTCTCCCACGTTTCTTCTTTCAATTTACCACCCTTGCTCCCACTCTCACACTCGTCTCACAAGTCCCATCTTTCCTCTGCCTTCCAACTGTCATGCTAACAGATGCAGTCTTCTACACTTTTCCCCTCTCATCTTTAATAATTATCATTTATCCTTTACAACAACATTTTTTTAGTGTGTCCTTTTCTAATACACATGCACAGATTCGCAGGGTTTTGGGTTTTGGCTCATTCTGTTCTCCAAAAAAAAAGTGTGAAATAGAGTGAGAGAGAAATACAAGAGGAGGGAAAACAGATTTTGACAGATTTTGGCTGAGAAGAAAAATCTATGAAAGTTCAATGAAAACTACTGACAATGTTTAAAATATATTTGAAAAATGATCAGTCTAAAAATCAAGGTTTTAGAGCATGTAAGGACAGATTCATGACAAGATTTTTTAAACTAGATTTCAGAAAATTATCAGTGTCTTGTTCAGTATCTTTAAAAATAATTAAACTGTCAAGTCTTTATTGTGGACAGGCTGAGGGCAGTGTTTCATTACTGTACTTCCAGTCTTTACAAGAAAAATGACTTGGGCATGGGAGATTGCTATTTGCAACAATCTTTTCATTGGTTTCTTTTAAAAATAACCAATCTTTCCCTTAACCAAGTACTTCTTTTTTAACCATGCCCATGACAACAATAAACTGTTTTAACCCAAACCATGATATTTTCTTAACCATGGCTTAGTAGTTTTTGTGCCTAAACCCAACCTAAACTATGTCATCCTACTTACAGGGGTGGGAAAGGTTATCTAGAAAGGTTTGGCATGTCTCTTTGGGTGTGCTCACGCTAGGCAATCTGTACAGTTTGACCCCCAATGTCCAATTTGTTTGACTAGTGTGATCATTCTGTATTTTGCCTGGATAGGCATGGTACATGTCTAGAGTAAATGCTGACCATGCTCAAGCCCTGTACAATGCAAGCACAGGCCAGCAGGGTAGTTAGAGGGCACTGTACAAGGTAACTGCGCCTAGAGTGAATACACCCTTAGTCAGACAACTTGTTGGTTTTGGCACTTTGTAGCCTTCAAATGCTACAAATAAAATCTATTGGATTTGGCTCTTAGCTGAAGTATCAAAACAGATTTAGTGAAAGGTCTGATTTTGGGAAGCCTGAGATATTTCAGAACATTTCAGAAACATAGAGTTACCGTTGTAACTCATTCTGGGAACCTAACTTGCTCACTGGCAGGTTTTCCTGAGTTTCCCTGTGTCTCCTCCCCTCTTCTGCTGAACCTGAAGAAGCTGTCTGACACAATGTTTCATTTCCTCATTCTTACAGTCGATATCAAAGTGCATATTAGAGCGCATTCATTTGCAGGAGGTTTATGTTGGGTGAAGATTAAAATCCCAATAGGACATTACTTTACTAACATTATCTCTTTTATGATCAATCAATCATGAGTGTATGGACAGAGACAGTGATCTCTTACATTCAGATAGTCTGTTACACATTGTGGCTTCATCTTCAGCTCAGAATAACACTGCCCGTCTTTATCACACTGTGACTCTGCAGACATTGAAACAATTTTGAGATTGTCTCTCAGTTCCCTGCACTGAAACATTTACTGAACATTAAGACTGTAAGTTAAAAAAAAAAGGCTGAATAGTTTGACAGCATTTCAGTTTGTGTATTTAAATTTACTACATGTTTAAATATAACCATTAAATGCTGTTGATTAAGATTGATAAGAAGTGTAAAATAGTCCAAAATCATGAAGCTATCAAAGGGTCAGAGGTTACAATCATAGATCTATAAACTAAAATCTTATTTGTTTGATCTACATTTTAATCTAATTTTAAGCTGCCAGTTTAGCATCCATCAAGGAAATTAAAGGCTGTTAAAAAAATCTGGTCTAGTGGACTATACTAAATACAATATAATAGTGTTCATTTATTGACTCTTTTCTACAATTCAGGCTCTTTCATGTCTGAAGTTGTTTTTTAAAGATAGATGTACATTGTCATGAGTTATTCTTTCTGGATCCACTGGATCAAAAGGAAGCTCTGTTCTTTATTTACTAGTTTTATTAAAGACATTACAAAGACCGCCTTTTTTCACCTACGCAATATAGCTAGGATTCGGTCTTTTCTTTCCATGGCAGATGCTGAAATTCTAGTCCATGCCTTTGTTTCTTCTAGACTAGATTATTGTAATGTTTTGCTTTCAGGACTACCGCGTGCTAGCACTAAAAGTCTGCAAATGGTTCAGAATGCTGCAGCTAGAATGCTGACCAATTCGAGAAGGTTTGACCATATTACCCCGGTTTTAGCCTCCCTTCACTGGCTCCCTATTCATGTTAGATCAGACTTTAAAGTTCTCTTAATGACTTATAAAATTCTAAATGGGCTAGCCCCCTCATACCTGTCTGATCTTCTTAACCCTTATATTCCCTCCCGTGCTCTGCGTTCTCAGAGTGCAGGGCTGCTATCTGTCCCCAGAGTCAAAAAGAAGTCAGCAGGCTGCAGGGCCTTCTCCTATCGGGCCCCTTTCCTCTGGAACAACCTCCCTATTGATATTAGACAGGCTGACTCAGTTGAGGCCTTTAAATCCAAACTAAAAACTCATCTTTATGCCTTAACTTTTAACTAGCATATTATTCTGGTTCCATTTTTCCCTCGGCGGGTTGGGTCAGTCTCAGTGCATCAGTTAAGATTAATAGTTAGTAAATGTTGTCCATGATGTCCTGCCGACGAGATTACTATTAACTGTCTTAATATCGTTGCATCACTTTAACTGTGTGTTCTTCCCTCAAGCACATTAGTGCCCAGGCTGTGCTTCTCTCTCTCTCTCTCTCTGCTACTGTCTCTTACTGCAGGGTTCTGCCTCCAGAGCTGGAGAGTCTCCTGCTGCTCCCATGATCCAGCTCAACCCATGATGCGACAATAATTAAAACATTTACTAGTGTTATTGATAGTGTTAGTGCTATTAATGTACTATTGTTTGTTATTATTATTCCTTTAGCTGTAATAATAATTATTACTATTATTATTATTATTACTACTACTATTTACATTTTGACTTAGTCTGTGTATTTGCAAGGTTGTCTTTCTCCTACCCCATTCCCCCACCCCCCTCTCTACTGTCTACACCCAACCGGTCGAGGCAGATGGCCGCCCACCTTGAGTCCGGTTCTGCTCGAGGTTTCTGCCTCTTAAAAGGAAGTTTTTCCTTGCCACAGTCGCCTAGTGCTTGCTCATGGTGGGATCTGTTGGGTTTCTCTCTGTAAATTTTATAAGATAAAGAGTACGGTCTAGACCTGCTCTATATGTACAGTGCCTCGAGATAACTTCTGTTGTGAATTGGCGCTATATAAATAAAATTGACTTGACTTGACTAGTTGCCATGGTGAATCACAGTAACTGCGCTCCACTGATGATAGCGTTTTTTCATTCACCACACACTCACTTAACTCACAGAATCAGAGTTTGTTAAACTTGCCTTATAGAACAGGACCCAGTTCTTGAATATGTTCAATTACTGCTTGAACCAATTGGATAACAGAGGATAACATTCACATCTCTCCAAAATCTTGCATGCTCTATGTATATCTGGCACAGTGCGGGCACCTTCTTTAACTATTTCATACCTAGGATTTAATGATTTAATGATAAATGACCATGTACATTTTTCTAAATACCAACTAATCTCTGGATATGAATCTAGGATATGAGGACTGTTTAATGTTTCTCTCCAGCTGGACAAATAGGGAGTGATATGCATGAAGACTTATTTATATGAATGGACTTTTAACAAATTGAAATTAAATAAAAAGTGTCAATTATGCAGAGGAGGAAAAGAAAAGTTGTCTTTTTCTCTCTCTCAGAGACCTCAGCTTCTCTTCCTCTGTTTCACCTGTTTTTTAAAGGGGATCAGAAGAGCTCATGTGATTTATCATTACTGAAATTCACCTCCATGTGTTTATTATGTATTCCTCCTAATAATGTATTCTCTCACACCTTTTGCTTGTGTTTGCATCTGTGCTCTGTTGCAGAAAATTTTAATGTTTCCAAAGGGGCATAAATATGCTTATAGAGATGGTCAAAGTACTGCCACACTTCTGTGTCTCACTTACATAGACACCGAAAACTGACAGTAGGTGCTCACTGTGTCCATGTGTCCCCACACCACCTGCTTGGTCACACACTACCCAGCCATTACGCCACGCATCATACAGTTATTTACACCCCCTCCAACCCACCTCTGCTCTGCTGCATTTTAAAAATATGTTGGGAGGTAGGGTTCTTCCAGAATTCAAGGGTGTACTTACTCTTTAACGACTACACAAGTGTTTTCCCATTGAAGGCTGTTAAATGGAAATTTGAGCCAATTAAATAATTAGGATGTTAGGAAGAAACTAGTTCCAAACTCAAAAATGTGTTTCTGTCCACGCTCAAATCGAAACATGTGCCTTGTGCTTTCTCCTTAGTTTTGACATTGATAAGCTTCCAAATAGAAGAGACACAGTGAGGTACAACAAGCAGTGGGGGAACAGGAGAGAATAAAAAGGAAGCGATAAACGCCATGAGCCAGTGAGTTTGAGATGTGCAAGTAAGAATGAGAGTGGGAAAGGTGAGAGGGAGGACAGTCAGGAAGAAGAGGAGAGAGAGAGAGAGAGAGAGAGAGAAAGTGATGACAGGTTATTTTTCACCTTTCCTCTCCTGACAGCTGATGTTATTTCCCATTCTCTTCGGACACACAGCAGATCCAATCTAAGGCTTCTCTGGACGGCCCTTCTGAAGCCCCATAACCAAATGAAAACCTTTATTACATACACCTTACACAGATGCGCGCGCGCACACACACACACACACACACACACACACACACACACACACACAAAGCAAAAGAGGCTACACATATACTCTATATCCCTTTGCTCAAAATGAAAGAAGAAATATCACAGTCACATTGTGACTCATCCACGTCAGCACTGAATGTAACAAGATATACTTTACACACAGTTATAAAAATCAGACACCTTATGAGAGCTGCAGAGGACAGCTTCAATGTATGTACAAATGCATGCTCCAGTTTTCAGCTGCTGTCAGTGTGGGTGGCATACTTGGTTGCACTCTGGCATTTATGTACTATGTATGTGTGTGTGTGTGTGTGTGGTTAGTATAGCTGTTAATAGTAAAGGCCACTGGGGACCACATCAGGTGAAGGTTTAATTTTTTGGCTGTTAGTTTACAGAGGTTTATTGCTGTTCACAAGGCTGAGTGTGTACACTGGAGACAAATACAGTATATGCACACAAATACACACACACACATGCAAGCACAACACTGGGGAGCCATGTGTGTTAGGCCATAAAAATAAAAGCCCCACAGAAGATCTCTACTGTGAGTACTCTAAATTATTATTCTATCTCATCCTACCTCCTTCCCCATGTCTCATGTATGTACCAAGACTGTGGTAACATTGCTTTCTTAGGAAAAGAGAGTGGCATATAGCAAAAGTAAGAATTCTGCAGAAAATTCCAAAAGACAAAGTGGGAAAAAATTAGAATGTGGTTCTTGACAGAGAATTAAGGACACAAAGTGAGAAATGGAGCAACTCCAACTGCAAAAAGACACCGAGAAAGTGATAAACACAAAGAGAGAGAGGTGGTGACAGCTAATCAGATGGGTGTGAGAGAGGAGGCTCAAGGTGAACATTTCTCTTAACACACCACTACTACTATCAGGTTATTTTACTCTATTAACATGACAGAGGGACTGTACCCTTGGAACTGTGGGAAATTGAGTTTTTGTATGCACTGGGGGTATGAGAGTTTGAATGATAGAAAAAGGAAAAGGTCAAAATCAGACTCCCTTCAATGACATTTCTGTAACATGACAATCACTGCTATGTTTAATTCTAAAAATCATCAGGGGTAGGAGACATATTCAGACCCTTAAGTAAAAGTGACAACACCACACTGGTAAATGTACTTAAAGTAGCAAAAGTACTCAACGTATCTGATAAGAGACAGATTATATATATATATATATATATATATATATGTGTGTGTGTGTGTGTGTGTGTGTGTGTGTGTGTGTGTGTATATATATATATATATATATATATATATATGTATATTCAAATATTGTGGCATGTAAATTAGTAAACATGTAAGAATCTTGCTGCCTGTAACGTCACACTCTGTTAGACTGTTAGATCACATAGAACGGAATGTGCTGCTCTGACGCACAGTTGTTAGATTAGCTGCTAGATAAACTACCATTTAGTGCATGTTAACATCAGTGATAACACTGACAGATTCACAAGAGTTTCCATTATTAATGGAAAATGAACAATAAACAGCAACACAATCTGCTTATTAATGATGACCATCCTGGCAAATACCACACTACTCCTCACACTGGCTCTGTAAAGGACAATTTTATTTATAACAACAAAAATCCGGAACATGAAAGATGCCAGGAAGGTGATTTCTGGACCTTAATGGAGGATGAGGCTATCCAGGCTCACATTGGGGAGGAAGCCCAAAAGGTAGCTCAGCTTACAGCAGAACACCACAGCAGCCGTGACGCTAAGATGCCCATTGAGTTCTCACTGAGCTCCCAAAAGAGGCAGTCGAAAGCCTTGAAAGACCAGACGCTTCCCAAAAGCACTGACGTGGACAGCTTCTGGAGTCTAATGGAAAATAAAACTATCCACGCTCACCTGAAGGCAGAGGCCTATAAGATGATTGAGCTTGTCTCCAGAGACCATGGAGGTTGTGGGACATCTGCCAAGTATATTCCCAAAAACATGGGGGTTGATCAAACCACACGTACCCCCAAGACCAACCAGAGGATTCCTAAAGCATCTGTTAAAGATGACTTTTGGAGCATTATGGAGAATGAGACATCACACGCTCATCTGAAGGAGGAGGCTCATAAAGTGGCAGATCTGATTGCCAGACATTGGGGGACTGCCAACAGGCTCCCTCAGCTTTGAGGCCAGCTTCAGTTTAGTAAATGAATGTAAACTAAAAAATAAATAAACATATGCTCTTTATATTTATTGTAATCAAGGATCCTAAAATTAAGGATCCTGATGAGTTGAACAGAATATGCAAATGAGGTAGCACAGATAATCTAAAATAGCCCACTTTAACTGTGAAACTGAGAAAGGCTGGTTAAAACTGTTCATTTGTTCTCTGCCTGCCATAGATGTAAAACAGCAGTGTGAAAGACGTTAGGCCATGCTTTACTCAGAGTGCACAGAAGACCTCAGCATGAGTCATGTCCCAGCCACAAAACAGGTGAAACATGTTCCACAAGCCTCTGAACTATAACAGCTACTTTTAGGTAAACTTGTGCTTTCATGGTAGGAGAAATGCAACACAATTTTTTTTAAACTCTCCAACAGATGAGTGATTGAGGGTGTTTAAATTTATCCACACATCTCCTCTGAATCCTCTCTTACGTCACCTCTTCTTTACCCCTAACAAGTCAAAAACATGTTTCTATTATCAAAGTTTTCTTCCTTTCCAAATCAGACATTGCAACTTGGGCATGACATTTTATTTAAACGCAGAGAAAAAACATATGCACTCAAGGATTTCAGATATTAAATATACCCGCTCTGAGTGGGTTTACTTTGTTGTTGATAGTAGATGGATATCATGTAATATTGATGGCAGATTTCCCAGAGAGTTTATTGCTTGTTTCTGCTGAATGCTCTCTCCTTGGTAAAAAGGAACACAGTTACAGCGTTCTTAATAAAAAAACATTTTCCAAATATACCTTAACATCATACATTAACAGCAACCCTGTAAAACTGAAAAAAACAAATCTCACAGGAAACCTCTGACCCACTGTTTCATGTGGTAAGGTCTGGCTTGAAGGGTTATGCATAAAACAAAAGAACAACAAAACACACCACAACCAGTTTTCATCTGTTTTTTTGTTGTCATCCAGCATTAATTTTACCCCCAAATACAGGAATTTTTTTGTCCCTGTGCTCTTAATAGTAAACCTGAGCAGTATATTTGTTATTGATACCTACTTCTAAAAATAAAACCTGTGAAATGTCTCCCCCGTATGGCATTTAATCTTATAAATCCTATTGATCTTTACCCTGCATTGCCTTATGAATTTATATAATTAAACAGCGAGCAAAAACACTGTGTTCTTTATTTGAGTACTGTGCTGCTTTTTAGAATGTGAGCTGAGTAATAGAGCTTTTCTAAATCAACTCTGGCTCTTACTGCAATGGTGGTGGCAAAGTTTTTTTGGGGGGTTTATTCGTCTTTAGTGTCAGCTAGTTGTATCAGCTCAGTTAAAGATAGTTAGGTTTATTGAACTTAAAATTGCTAGATATATCTACTGATCACATTTTATTTAGATAACGTGAAAGATTTAAAATAAGCACAAAATCAAAAAATAAAATAAAATAAATAAAAATAGGTTGAACGGTCAAACCTGAACCCAGTATAACAGTTTCAGGTTGTCAGGTTGTTTTCATTTTGAATGGAAAACAAGACCACATGGATCCTTTGAGACACATACAGCATAAAGACACATTAAAAAAAACATCTTTTCAGTGATGTCATGGTGCTCCAAAATCTCAGCAATGACCTTGGTGAGCACAATGTTATCATAAGCAACCATGAAAATGACTTTAGGCTTTCTGTAGATCCACTGGTCTTGAAAATTACTCAGCACATATAGAATAGGCTATTGTAAATAGGTTGACAACCTTGCCGTGCACTACACTGTCACGCCCAGCAACCATCAGAGCCACCAATGTCCTGTCAACAAAATGTAATCAGGTTTAGAGAATTAGATTACAGGCTGTGCTTTACATATCTGATTTGATTATTTCAGCAGAAGTGCTGGGTGTGTTGACAGACAATAATTCACTTAATGGCAGCCCCACTTCAAAAATATGCCTATAAATAGCCAGAGCATATGTTAATTAATCTTATGCCAGGACAACTGTATATTAAATAACCAATTAGATTTGTGGCAGCCTGCTGCATCAGAATATCATGATGCTGATACATCAATAAAAAAGGGGGAAAAAACAATGATACTGCACAGTGTGCAAAGAGGTCAGCACCAAGAGTGAGGCCACAGCAAGGTTAAACTCTCCAAGGGTCCAACAGCATTGTACTAATACTGATTGTCTCAATTGTCTTATTTTTCTACAAATAAGAGTAATTTGAAAGATGCTATAATCACAAAAATTTTGTTTTTTTTCATGTAGTTCAGACTGTAATGTTTGGGACAGTTATATATTTTTTGTCCTTCAGGCTGTGCACTTCAGCACATTAAATTTAAAATAAAATATTGCTAATATGTTGAAGTGTCAAGTCTCAGCTTTAATTTTAGTGGGTTTACATCAATGGGAGATAAAGCCCTGTTAACTTCAAGTGCCCAGAGTTTAAGCGTTCAAAGGTAATTGGACACTTGGCAATTAAAAGTTTCTTGGGCAGCTGTGTGTCGTTTCAACATTAGTTCTTGTACAAAACAGCTCACATGTGATTCAGAGTTGATTGAGAGTCAAGAGTTTCCATTTAGGTTGAGTTGGATTGGAGTTTTCTGTCAATATGAGGAGTTAAGAGCTGACCAGACAAATAGAGAGGATAACAATGAGGCTTAAAAGTAAGCAAAAAGCCATCAGACAGATGTCAAAAATAATTTGCATGGTGTAAGAAAAATCCCTTTATAACCACACAGCAAGTCAAGAATGTTCTCCAGGATGTTTTGATGTTTCCTTGTCAATGATCAAGAGAAGACTTCTTGACCATGACCTCAGACGATTCATCACAACATGTAAACCCCTGGTAACAGGATGAATGCAAAGCTACAATATACAGGAGCACTCTGTGTGCTCAGATTCAAATGTATCAAAACTCACTGGAAGGCACTTCATCACAGGACAAACATCCTGATCATCCAACCAAAGCAACCAAAGAGGTTTTCTGGGCGAAAATGTGAAATATCCTCAACTGACAGAGTCAATTACCTGGTCTAAATCCAGTTGAGCTGCCTTCTACTTATTGGGGACTAGACTAAATGCAGAGAAACCCCACAACAAGCAAGAGCTGAGCTGAAGTCAGGAGAGCATCACCAGAGAAGATACAAAGATTTTGTTTGACTTCATATATATACCCACTTACTTTTGGGGGTACTATGTGGTCAAAGGGCTCTAGAAAACAACTCACTCAAATTAAAGCTGGGACTTGGCACTTTTATCCATTACTCTGCTTTGACAGCTTGCATTGTGGTGGATCAAGTAAGGTTTTGGAGGTTGGGATGGTTCCACTGCAGATGGAGTAGGATCAGGCTAACAACAACAACAAATGATGGATCCATTGAACTGATTTATGGCCTCATCTATATTTGTATTTCCAGCTCTAAGTGGAGCTTTGCTGGCAATTACTTCTTGTTACTTAAATAAAGAGTCACTGGGTATTGAGTTCAAACTGTCAGATACTGTTGCCAATGTCAAGAATGAACTCTTAAGCTCAACTTTTGTTTTCTTTGCTCTCTTAATCAAATTAAGTTTATATCATTTGTAATTAGTGCTCTGCTTGGTTCCACATAATGTTTAATAATTGGTTGGCCATGCTGATAAGCTTTGAAAGCCTAAACACCTCCTACCCTAAATAAACTCTAGCTTTGTTCAGTGGTCTACAGCTGGTGGACTGCCTGGCTTGATCCAGATAGAAGTTAGGCTCACCTGAGTTCAAGTCATGAATAATCCAGCTGCAGCATGCTCCATTAAAAAGTTAACATTTTAAGAACGTAACATTTGTGATTTTGCCCTTGCTGGCTCACAGAACCATCTCAGCCTCCCCTTTGATTAGGCAGAGCACACTGAGATTGAGAGCTAGTTTGGGGAATGTAAACAGGCACGCTGCCTCCATGCCTGCTCTGTCAATGGCTCCTAAAAAAACCAGCTGTGTAATGTCCCAGTGGTTGAATCCTCTACTTCTTTGCTTTTTTCTTTGTGTTTAGTCACCCCTATAAGTATGACATGTAGCAGAAAGCAGAGCTCAAGCTCGCCAATGAAACAAAAAGAGGGCAGACAGAAAGCAGAGGGCATTGTTTTTTCCCTCTTGCTTCCATCTTTTTAAGATAGTGTAGTGTGTAAAAAATGCAGAGTACCTCAGGCAATGGTATGACACAATGAGAATACATGCTGACATGAACCCACCTACACACACACACACACACACACACACACAAAAGGGTCTCAGGAGGAAGGCCACTGATCACCAGACAGCACATTTCACTGATGCCTGGTTAACCCAAATCCCTCTGTGTTTACCTGGCTCTTTGTGCATGAGTAGGTGTGTGTATGTGTATGTGTGCACGTTTCGTTCTGGAAGACTGCCTGTGTCTCTGTGCGAGCTCAATGTGTAAGTGTGTGTGTGAGTGAGCATGTGTGTGGGCGTGTTGCTTTGCAGGAAACTGTGGGACCTGAGATTTCTCCTCTGAGATGCTCTTTTTAGCTGCTGAAAAATCACAGTGTGTGTTTGTGTCTTTGTTCATGCATGAAACTGTACGTATGATGTGTATGTACCATGTGCTGGATAAATTGTCATCCACACTTTCTCTCTACACCTTGTTTATGATTTATTTATATTCTGTTAAGTGGCAAATTACTGCCCATTTACAGTCTTAACACACAGAATATTTGTGGTCCAGATTTTCATACTGTCTGGGTGAATATACATGTCGTACTTCTGAAATAAAAGTGATGCATGAAAAAAGGTGGTGAAGATGGACCTTATTACCTCCAACAGTGACGTCATTTAAATAAATACAGATTAGTATAGCTGTGAATCTGGTTGAAAATCATGAACAAAGCGTCTTGGATTGTCAAACTGTTGCACAAATATAGTGCAAGTCATTTTCTGTAAATTATAAACCTACAAATATTTGGTTTTCTTTTTTTTTCTTTTTTTTCATCTGGCAACCAGTGACCATTATCTACCAACAGTGGCTACACCAGCATTTATAATGGCAACATTTTGGGTTGAAATCTGTTCATTCAAATGAACTGTTGTTATTTATGGCTTGCACTCAGTGGTGAAGTAATCCTTGTGTAGATTTCAACTTTGCAGAACTTTAACGTGCAAATATACAACTGACAAACTGTCCTGACAGTAGTAACCTTTGAGGGACAGAGAGCTTCTTTATGTTGCGCCATCCAATCTTTTATATCCTCTGTGTATCAGTTTCATTAAAATTAGCAAATAACACCTCTCCATGTAGCTGTTTCCATAACCTAACCGAATCTTTATGCAAGAAATACTGAATGAATGTTATACAAATGCTGAGACAATCTTTTGTATGTCCACTCAACATCACTCAGTCCTGCAAACTTCAGGAACTTTGTAATACTGGTAATGTTGAAATACTGTCAAAGTTCATCAGATCCAACAAAGCTTTCTGAGCTTTTGCAAGAAACTCTGACACATATTTTCCAACACAAATGACCCCCTTGTTCCCTGGGTGTAACATTCTGAATATTTACATTTCATACATAGTAGTTACTACACAATTCATCCAGCAAACTGCTAAATACAGTATGTGATCATAGCAAGAAAACTACAGTTTACCACATGTAGAAGTGCAAACAAAGAATCTAACTTCTTCTTTCACAACAAACAACAACAATTGCCAGACAGGGAGGCAGCAGGCATTTGTTGACAACCCAAAACAAACATCCTGTCACAATCATTGAGAGTGGTTGTGTGGCTCATCAGCCCATACTGACAATTTACAGAGGACATCAGTCTCAGTGTATAGGGTACAGAAGGCTCAGTTCTTCCTTGTAGGTGAGTAGCTAGAGATTTGACCAGCCAGACATCGGAAGAGTTACAGCCAGACTTGTTTAATAATCTTTAATTGGAAGCTCACAGTGGGAGGTTTGATATAAATGTCTGTATAATGTATAATTACAGACTGCATATTTAGAACTGGAAAATTATTTGTTCAAAACAGTTTTTAAATTGTCTGCAGTAAAGAGTAAAGAGTAACAAATAAGTTTTCAAAATCTTTGTTAATAGATTTTGACAGAAATTTCATCATTGTTAACTTTGGTGCTCCTTCAGCTGTCTTGCACATGTCAACACATGGCTGAGGTTAAACTCTTGTCTTTCTCCAGGCTCTGACTCATTTCTTTAGACCGCCTCCTCTGTCAAATCTTTCTTTTTTTAAATTTTATTTTGACTGAAGAGAGCACAGATGTTGAGAACTATGTTTCCTCAACAGCTCCACATCTGTAGCTTTAGTAACTTCTTTTTTTTAAAGTGAGGCAGTAATGAGGCGTTAATTTAGTTAAGAGACCTCCTTTTTGCCTTAAGTCAGTTCCGCACTGCTCATGGGAAATGACACCTGGGGACATGTAGAATAAATACATAATGCTCAATGTGTAGAACAAGCCAATTTTCTTGCTGATGGGCTAATTTATTTACGGATGTTGTACCATAGCATCAGAACTAATTTGCCAATTACACTGAGAAAAGTAGTGTATATGTGCTTTCACATATTTTATCTTTGTATAGAAATAACAGCTGCAAACAACACAATCTAGTCTGGACTATAGTAGAGGAAATATACATATCATGTATCTCTTTTATCTACAGTAAGTATTAAGACTAAAATAGGCCTGTAAATAGAAAAAGTGACACTTGTTCCTCTCAGCATTCACACCTAATCAGCTTCCAAACTGCACATTTTAGTCAAGTGACGACAATAGGACTCTTTCCAGACAATATGCCAACTGACTAAAGCCATATTTTTCTTCAATTCACACTGGCTATTGGTTCTGCTTTATCCCCTAATGCTAATGCTATGTTCATAATTCTGATAATTTCCTTTACCTCACATTAGCTTTGACTTGATTAGTTTTTCTCTGTCCTTCTTTATCTCAAAAAAGATTAACTTTGGTGATCTCACTTCCTAAATGTCACGACAGCACTGCGCAGCCTCAGAGTCTGAGGCTAGAGAGCATCATCGGCCAGCAGGCAGACAGACAGACAGCCGAGCATGAGAGACAGACAGGTAATTAGGCTGGTGGGTGGACAGACAGGCAGTTGGGAAAGAAGACAGGCCTCGTGGGCCAGGGGCAATGAATATGATATCCATGATCCCTCTTTAATCTCCGTTGAGCAAAAACTAACACACATACACACTCGTGGACATAGATGCACACACTGACACACACACAGACAAAGTAGTTGTGGTGGTGGTGGCAGCTTGCTCTTGTCTGTCAGTCCAGTTAAACTGCAGTCAGGCCAGTGTCACCCTGACAAACAATGAGCTCTGTTCCTCCTGTGTGACTGTGACAACCTCACACACACAGAAGCATACGCACACATGCATACACACACAGATACACAAAAGTGTGGTTGGCAAAAGAGCGATGTGGTCATGAGAAAGAGAGGAAAATGGAGATTTGAGTATGTGACAGCATCTATTTTTTAGTGTATGACAGAGAGAGAGAGAGAGAGAAAGAGAAAAGAGAAAGAGAGGGAGTAGCTGTAGCTCGTCCCTTGCGTCCTGCATCTGAGACAAGTCCTTTTGGCCTGTCATTCACCGTCAGCTTGTATTAGAGGCTGAAGGAAACCCATGGGAGAGATATACAGCAACGGAGAGACAGGGAGGAAACCGCAAAGAAAGACAAGGGGGAGGGAGGGGGAGAAAAAAACATGCAGAGAAAGAAAGACAGTAAAAAAGGAGACAAGAGAGGTAAGGGTAAGGGGGAGCAAGACAGAAACAATGGGAATGTAGTAAAAAAACAGAGGGAGGAGACAGAGTGATGGAAAAATGGAGAGAAGAAGGGAGGGAGGAAAGAAAAAGAAAAAAGTAGTTGAGAGACAGGAAACAAAGATGATGCGGAACAAAGAGGGGAGAAAAGACAGAAAAATAAAAAGAAAGAACAAAAAAGATGATAGAGATATTAGACAAAGAAGAGGAAGAGAGAAGACATGTAATGGAGGCTGAAGCACAATAAACTGAAAACAGACGAATCATCAAGTTAAAGAAACATTAGGGAACTATTTTACCTTAAAATAACAGCTTCAAAATCGTTTTGATGATACGCTGACTCGTAATAGGGAGAGATGCCTCTTTCATTCCCACTCTGCGCCCCAAACAGGTGAGCGGGTGCAAGAAGTGCATAACTGACTGATAGTCAGCAGCTAAAACTGCTGGAATCAGGCTCAGTAAGTTCAAGAGTTATGCCGAACCATAGATCAGTTAACAAGTCATAAAAAAAATAGTGCTCATGTCTGATATTCAGTGAGGAAACTTTGAAAATATCAAAAATTCTGAACAGATTTTGGTGTGTCTGTAACAGCACCTCTGGCTCCAGAAGCTGGGGATCATGAGGAATATACACCATTCGGCCATGTTTCAGTTCAGTGAGTAGGACTATGCAGTCAGAGCTCTGATCAAGTGACAGATAGGCTTTGTTTTCTGTACACGAAAACCACTGAACTGCTCGGACTCAGAGCCCAACAGACTCATGGCTGCAGAGGCTGCTGTTACTCAGCAAGTTACATTTTGTTGCTTTAAAGTTTGAAATAATGATGAATCTTGACTTGCATCAGGCCATATATGCTGCACCACACTTTAAGATTTTACATGTCAAAGTCAATTTACTCTTAATGGGGTACTATTATACTGTAAAAAGAACTTAAGCGCTTGTTGGATAACGTTCCCTGTGGCTCTGTAGGACCTTCGCAAAAATAACTCAGGTGACAGCACAACATTTTAATTGAAAGCCTGTTAAAACCTACAAGTACGGGGTTTGAAAGACAAGGTTGTTTACCAGGTGGACAGGTCTAATGAAAAAAGGCCATCAAGTTGCATTATAGGAAGTACAGGATCCAGTTTTTTTGGAGTTTGGCCCATAGGCAGTAAAAACGAGGATATCTCACCCACTGCTGCATCTCTCTTCACAAATTTTCTGTCTCTTGCAGCTGTATGAAAGTGTTATCCTGAATCACTGGAACACTCCTTAAAAATACCTATCATATCTGTGTGCCCCCTGTTGGTTTGTTTCCCAGAGGTGCTCATTTGGCATACTTCAAGCATTGCAGCATCTTCCTGTGGTATCTTTTACAGCTGCTGTGGCATCAAAGATGGCAAATTTTTCTTACAATTTTTTTTTTTTTTAACCATTATGTCTGCTTCACATCTGCTTGCACTTGTTTGTTGTTACATCCCGCTGCAAACTGAGTTTTACACAGCTTCAGGAGGTATTTACAGATCCTGGAGAGGCTTCATCTCTACACCTAATATGACTTCCTGTTGGTTGCAGATATATTTTAACAACTCCCTTTTCAGGGTCCGACTTCATGGACTGCTGCTGCTGTCTGTGGTTCACCTGTAAACTGCTGAGAAGACAGTGTGTGTTTGGGTGGGTGAAGGAGAGGCGAAAGAAACAGAAAGAAGGGAGAGAGATAAAGAGAGAGAGGGGAATAAGAAAAGAGAGTTTAAAGAACAAGTCTGTAAGATGTAGGAAGAAACAGAACTTAAGTGTGGGAAAAGGGAGATTTAGAAAGGCAGATAAAGTAGACAGACAGACAGACAGATAGACAGACAGATAGATAGATAGATAGATAGATAGATAGATAGATAGATAGATAGAATATGTGTAAAAGAGAACGGGAGGGGGAGGCAGGGAAGCAGTAAACTGGAGAGAGGGAGAGAGAGACAGAGAAAGAGAGAGATGATAGATAAAGTGGAGGGGCGGGGAGGGGGGCGGTCGGCATCCAGTGATTGGAAAATATCAAAGACGCGCACGCGCTAATCCGATGATGGGTCTCCGTTACCGGGGGTAGGGAGGGGTCTGTAAAAAGAAAAAAAAAAGACCAGGGCAGTAGCATCTTGCGCTCGCGCGCCGCGTCCCTTCCTCTTGAGCCTTTTGTGTTTGAAACTCTCATATCTCACATATCAATAATTCAAGCGCGCGCGAGAGAGAGCAGACGGAGCTCCCTCCCGCGCGCTATGAGTTCTGCTGCCTCGTCACTCGTCCAGGGCCCCTCCGCACCGCGCGCGACTCCCGTTTACTGTGTCTCCAAGTGACAGAAAAGCTACTGAGAAGTGAGAAAAGAGGAGAAGAAGAGGTGAAAACTGGGAGCGCGACCGGAGATACGTGGGTATTGAACTGATTTTCGAAAAAAAAAAAGAAAAACAGGAGAGAAGCCCAAAAATAAACCGTCAGGTTTTCCCTCAGAGAGACTTCGTGAGGAAGACGCAGTTTGCTGTAAGCTAATTAAATTCAAGACAACGGAGTGGCATCTAGTTGTAAAACAAGCCTTAAGGTTCATCGGGGGAACGTCGGGAAACTCTTCCTACCTTACTTTTTTAAAGGGGAATAGACCCACGGTTTGAGGTGTGAAGACGACCGAAGAAGTTCGCCGTTCTGGTCCGGTATGTTGGCGTTTTGCCTTTTAAGTGCCGTGTGGCTCGCGGCGAGTCCGACCCGCGCTCAGAACGAGACGGAACCAATCGTCCTGGAGGGGAAGTGCCTAGTGGTGTGCGACTCCAACCCGACCTCGGACCCCACGGGCACGGCACTCGGGATCTCGGTGCGCTCAGGCAGCGCCAAGGTGGCGTTTTCCGCAGTCCGGAACACCAACCATGAGCCCTCCGAGATGAGCAACCGAACCATGGTCATCTACTTCGATCGGGTAGGAGGCAAAATATTTCTTCTATTCTATTATCTTCTATTCTATTCTATTCTATTCTACTAATCAAAGACGCAAAGTAAGTTTAGAATTGGTTTCAGTCTGCTTTATTTCAAGGAATGTTGTAGACCAGCGCACAAGTTTGACATGATGTGTGTGTTTATTGTGTGGCGTGTAATGCATATTACCTGATGTGGCAACTGTCAAATAGTCTGCGTAGCGATCACAACTTGCCTGTCAATGGATGGAAGCGTAAAATATCACACAACATACAGAGGCCTCAGAAACAATGCAATACGATGTGTTTAATGTGCCATAGATCATTTAATATTCTCCCCAGGATTGTTTCCCTTGTCTTTTTTCTACATCTTAAAACAAACTCCAAACATTCAGTATCCGTTATGCGCAATAAATGGTCAAGTTAGTCAAGCAGCATGTGGTGTAAGACCATTAGACACTAATTAAAACCAAGAATCCAGTTTAAACGAGGCGATGGATATATGCCACAATGGACGAACACGCAGCTGCGTCTCGTGCACCTCTGGTAATGGTCTCGTGGACAGCAGGGAGCTGCTCCATTCCAGATAACTTAAAGTGGAGCTGAAAGGAATCCGTCGCGGTAACGGTTCTTTTTTATAGGGAATACATTTCCAAAGTGGCTGGGAAAGAAGAGCCTGGTAGGCAAGCCTTTGAATATTTCAACTTTTTGAGCTGACAATATGCAATATGGGAGCTGACATCTTGCCAAATAATTTAGTAACGGCAGGTCGCGAGGGCAAGGTCCTACCCGCCTGCCGTTAAAGGTTAATTCTCCCTCAAATTGCCGTTCAATTACACGCCATAGTTCGTCTCCATCCATAAAACCAGACATTTGGCTGCAGAAATGCATAATTGAAAATTTCATTTGAAAGATTGATTAAGTTCCCTTTCATTCTCCCATAAAGTTTGGAAGTTCTGACAAGGAAAAAGCCTAGATAAAAGCAGAGAGTTATTCCTCCGCATCAGTGAATCTGAACGTGTGGTCCCGGGGCTCTTTTGAGTCCTCTGTAAGTGGGCATCAGTTTCAATAGGCTATCTTAGAAACAGAAAGAAAATGTAAAATATTGACACATGGGTTGAATCGGTTCCATTCTCTCCTACAACATTTCAATACTGAGTAAATAGTGATAAAAATCGAAAGAATACATGTCAGAAATAGACTTTTGCTTAATGTACGTCTATTTGAAGTCACGTTACATAAAAAATATGTGGATTAACTGCTTTTGAAGATGCAGACTGTCTACAGTTGTTGTTTATTTGTCAGCAAGTCCATAATAAATATTTTATGTACCCATGTGATCTTGCAGTGATCACAATTTTACCAACGTCTGCTTTCTGTCTGTCTTTCTGTCTTTCTTTCTCTCAGGTCCTGGTAAACGTTGGGAGGAATTTTGACGAAGAGAGAAGTAATTTCATCGCGCCGCGCAAAGGGATTTACAGTTTTAACTTCCACGTAGTGAAAGTCTACAACCGCCAAACCATACAGGTAGCGCGTGTTCGTGTGTTCAGCTTTAATGTGTGTGCGCGTGTGTTTGTGTGCTTGTGCGCGCGGACGACCCCCCCCGCAACCCTCGCTGTTTTTCCCTCATAAAAGTTGAATATCATCTGCGCTGGCAGTCATTTTGGAGATGTTTGAGATGTCTTTCCCCTTGGAGACAACGACGGAGGCGGGCAGATGAAAGCTAGTCGCCCGCCACCCGCCGGCCCAATCATAATTAATCAATACATGCGCGGAGGACAGAGCCAAATCAAGCGCGTGCAGTCGGCAGGAGGACGGGGTGCTGTGGTGAGCGCGAGGAGGGGCACTCGGCCCCATGCTATGGCTTCACTTTCAGCACCACGGACAGCGACGTCTCCTCTGCTCGGTTTATTATCACGAGGAGAAGCAGCACGCTCACTGAGATTTTTGATTATTTAGAAAATTAAAACATTAAGTAAATTTTGAACAGAGCAAACAGAGGCAGGCGTTTTAATTTCCTCTCATACACACAAAGACACACAAGCTCACATGGGTTTTATGTGGAAATAACAGGCTTCTCACTTATTTGTTTCTCACACACACTGCCTGCAGTGTGCCCTATCACCACTCTCCTTTCATCTCACTAACAACCCGTTTTTACCGTCCTATTACTTAGATGCAGTCTCCGTATTCTTTTGATGTTGTCAAACGACAGAAATCACTTGAGCAGTCTTAAGCTCATTTCCAGCATTTAACATGCACATGATGATGCTTTACAAGCCACACAGCGTTAATTACAATGTATCTCTTGCAAATTAAACTGTTGTGTAATTATGCGGTTGGGCCCCTGGGGCTTTGGCATTATGTTTTGCTACTTATACTTTATTATCAGAGTCTTGAATTAATTAGCATGGCAGCAGCAGTAACGACAATAACAACAACAAAGAGGGCAGGCGATATGCGAAGGGGAGAAGCTATGTCAAGCTCTGTGTGCGCCCCCAATCATCATCTTTGTGTGACTTAATGCAAATAGACCATGGATGGCAAACACTTGACTCATGGCACTGAAGTAATTAAGTCTGTCATACCATACAGAACAGAGTGACCATAATGTCTGTCACATCACCATTAGTGCTGTTATTTGTGCCAGTTTGCTGTGTTCCAGTAGTATAGCCGTAAGATACTGTTCACCGCAAAACAGGAAAACAAAGAAACAGTCACTGGTTCTGGAGTAATTTTGATAATCTATTGACTGGCTGGCTTTTACAACCAGAATCTTTAGGCTAGAGGACAACATTTAGTCCTCTTCAGTGTAAATCCCCTGGAGACTTAAACATTTAGAGATGATAACGTTTAAAAAACAATTTTGAATGTTTAGAAGCTTCATTCTGTAATGTTTCTGACATGAAACAGACAGGTGTAGGTTGTCCTCTCTCCTCTAAGCATCCAACCTGTGTTCTGCTCACCCTCAACCTCTTCCACTCATCCTCCCATCCATCCAGCGCATCTGCTGTGTTGAAAACTCCCACTGTTTGATTGCCTTAGAGGCAGCTACTGTGGAGCTTGCAGGAGATGAGAGACAGCAGGAAAAGGAGAGCAGTTGAGAGTAAATGCAAAAGAGCAAGAGGGACGAGGAGAAAGAAAAGAGGCAAGGAGGAATGAGAAGGCTGTGGAACGGAGAGAAAAAAATAGGAGAAAACAGGGAATGGAAAGAAATGGAATGCAAATGGAGAAGTGAAAAACTGGGAGGAAATGTATGGAAGTGAAGAAGAAAAGAGGGAGAAGTCAGAGAAGAACAAAAGGTGGACAGGAGGGAAAGAAAAGAGAAGGTTCAGGCAGGACAAAGAGAGGAATAGGAAGAAAGCCAGACATTATGAGTAACTATTGATCAGTGGACGCTGGGTAGATGTAGAGAGGGAAGGATAAACAGTTAGTTCCATCTCTCATCAGTACTTTCCTGCGCAGGGATCTGTCTATTTATCTGTAAGGGTGATGTGGGTGTCAAAACGGCACTACAAACCAATCTCTGTCTCTCTATCTTCCTATGCTTTTTGCCTAGCAATTAAATACAAGTATTGCAAATTAAATGCACTGATCTAAAGGGAGCTCTATCACTCTGCCCGCAATGCCACCCATCAGGTATACCTATACTTCCAATAATGGATAGCTTTCTCACATTATTTTGAAAACTCTCAATATACATATCAAACATGTCCTTTTGTTACAGGATTCTATTTCAGGTGCAACTATTTACATTTCTTACATGTGCCTCTGCTGTCTATTTGAAATAAAACTGAAACAGATAAATTGCATTTCCCTTAGTGGACATCTTGTATCTGCAGCAGGGAGCTCACAGATCAGAAAGACCAACAGATGAGTCATTGGTAGGATATCAGTACTCAACAGTGTGATGTGCTCTCTGGTTAGATTGGTCATTTTTTAAGGGTCTTTTATACTGCTTTTTGAATACCGTAACACTGTGTATTGGAAATAGTTTGAGGTATTAGACAGGGGATAATGTGCTTTCCATTAAAGCACTGCTTGGCAACTTTAACAAATAGAAAAATACAAGACAGCAGTCTCATTATTATTAATCAATCTGTTAGTATTAAGTTGGTATCATTTTAATAAATCATCTTCCACAGAGCACTGGATCCAAATTTCAGAAAGGATGATTAAGAGCAAAAGCTCTTTAGGCCAAGAAATGTTATAGTACTGTTTATTGTGGTTTTACAGTGTGAATATGTGATATTTTACAATATTATTTTGAACACCCAAGCTCAAAGTGGCTTAGGTGGCATCCATAAAGGCCTCAGGTGAAAACAACTCTGTAGGCGTGAAAGCTACACAAGGAGTGCATCTAAAATACAACATGCTGTGTGTGTGTGTGTGTATTAAGGCCTTCCTGGTACTGTCATTTTCCCATTGAGAGAAAAAACCTGGAGGCACTGCTTCAAGCTGTAGATAGCACACTGCCCTGATAATGAGAGATTTTACCTTTTACATACTACTCTTTGGGTTATAAGAATTTTTTCCACATTTTGACTGCAGTAGTAGCTGCATCAGTCTGCAACAAAACCAAATCCTTTGAACTCTTTTAGTGCTTACCCGTGTTTATATTCTGGTTTCCAATAAACACTTATTCTCTAACTTGGGTAACAGGGGTTATCCCTTATTATAATGAAATATTTCACTCCTGAGAAATAGCAAACATGCTCTGTTTTCAAATGCAGTGAAGCACACTCAGAGCAGCAAATGCTAATCCCTGTTAATTGTAAGACTCTAAGTAATACAAGCAGTTTCATTTCAATATACTACATTTATGCCATGCTGCAGCAAATGTGCGTCTAGCATTAGTGTTATTAACTACATCATTACTTACTGCACCACGCAGATTCTGATTTAACTCATCTTTTAATAAGGCGTATACACAAGTGGTAAAAATGGGAAATAAATCAAAGTAGCATTTCAACATACAGATGAAGCGGGACTTTAAATAGACTGATCAGCTGTTCAAAATATCCACCATGTGGGTGGTTGGATATTTTGGGCATGTGAGACACCACAGTCACTGATTTCATTTCTAGGCAAGATATCCACAGTTGCTACTGTAGTCTGTTATTAGCTGCCTAAAGAGTTTTCCTTGTATAAGATAATCATTCTGAGGTTAGAATTACATGAACTAAAATATTACTACGCATAGTACAGATAACTGTTGGGTCAGATATATTTCTCACAGCATACAAATAGCATACAGGTCTGGAATTAATGTGCTAAGTGCATGCCATTTTTTATAAATATAAACTGCAGGCATATTTTAACATATTCAACAGTATAATTATAGATTTTATATAATCTATAATGAATGTTGTGTGACTGTGTAATATGAGGTTGTTCTCTGATTAAAATGCTTTATAGCCTTATCACAAAGTGTTTATGCTGTATAAGAACGACTTCATTAGAGTGATGGTGAATTCTGTTTTAAAAACACACTTTTAAATATTGATATGTGTATAGAACTACTGAGATGAAACTTTGCTCAAGCCACATCCCTTCCAGACATCCTTAAATATCATCAAACAGTTTATTTAATATAGTCTGAGTCCCTGTGCAGCTTTCCACTACAGCCAAAAGACTTATGAGACTCTGACGCTAAACACAAAAATGGCAGACCATTGCGCGTGTGCACACACACACACACACACACACACACACACACACACACACACACACACACACACACACACAAACATCTATATTTGTTGTCCAATCAAATCAAGAGAGCTACATAGTGATTTGAGTTAATTAAACCAAATGACTTGACCATACATTTGGAGCAACACACATTTGTATTCTTTAAGAAAAATAGTATGTATAAATTTTACACACACACACACACACACACACACACATATATATATATATATATATATATATATATACATATTATAGATCAAACATAAAATGATGTGGTGGTGTGTTTGTTCAGCTGGTGTGTTTTTAAGTTTCCAGCTATGAACTGCAACATAACTTCCTTTTTTACTCTGAACATGCCTGGTTAACATAATTCATAGAAACCCCTTACGCACCAATTCTCATTTTAATGTCTGCACCTACCGGTAATGGCTTACCTCTGACTTGTGTAACCCCCATGTTTTTTCCGGCCTCTTTGGAAAAAAATAAATATGACTGTAGTCTCCCTTGGTCACCCTCAATGGTGGCCAAGATGGTATTTGAACTAGGGAGGGTTATGTAAGAGTGAGGGAGGATGTAAATTTGCCCCAAATACTATGACAGGGATTAACACAGTGGGCTACTCAGAGTAGTAGTAAGCTCCTAAGGGTGAGGATCATGATAAATTCCAGGGTGTGGTGTACCATGAAAAATCCGAGTTTTTTTCTTGTTACAATGAAAACTGTAGAGTGGGACCAGGATCAAGAGAAAGCAAGAAATACTAGGACATTCCAATGTACTTGTAGCTCTGTATCTGTGGGAAGCAAGTAGCCAGCAGTATGTTGATGTTTTGCACCATGAAGAGAAATGAGCAGCATGAACTGAGTTATCATCAAATAAATAAATAAACAAATAAAATAGAAATACACTTGTTCTGGTTCATCTTATGAGGTGGAGATGCAGGGAAATGAGAGGAAAGTCAAAGCCACATAAATAAACATCTTATCTGTTCCTGTGTTCACTTACCTTTGAAATGGTGGCAGGAGAAAGCAGGAAGAAAAGATGGAATAATGGAGTTAGTGTGTCTGTAACTGGCCACAGAGACAGTATATCCTGGGAGTTGTCAGGCCTCACACACTGACAGTGTATTTTAGCTGCCTGTTTGTGAGCTTGTTTCAAGGGTGGATATATACAAGGCAGACTTGGGTATAGGGTGGGTAACAACTAAGGTAGAGTCATTTTTAGCCATGCTAGGCTTAGGATGGCTCCAGGGACAACAATGTCTCTCTATCGATAAGAAAGAAATATCTCAAAAAGCACAGACATTTGTTGTCCCCAGAGAATAAAGCCTACTGACTTTGGTGATCCCTGACTTTCCCCCCAAAGTTTTCACTTATCCAGTGAAATAGTGGAATATCTAATGGATGGACAGGCACAAAATTTGGTATAAATTTGGTACAAATATTCAGGGCTCCAGATGACTCTTATAATAAATAATAAACCTGTTTCTACCTTTGGAAAGACTTTATGGTAATCATAGATATCATGTAAGTTTCACAGTCATATTCATTGATTCATTAATTCATTGTGAAAAATACTCCAGAAGGTCAAAAAGAAAAATTCACCTTTCAGTTCCTATCATGCCATTAGTTCTTTTGTCGAACGGGACATTTTAATGGATTTAGTTGGGGTGAGATATGGCGGTGACCATTGTGGTGACTTGACCATTAAAATCATCTGCTGTCACAAGCTGAAGGATGTGATTAGAGAAGTCTGTTATTCCAAAGTGAAGCATTTGAAGTCACTCTGTCTCTCTTTTCTGTCAATGTATGAATGTAATTTATAGGTAAATTAATGTGATAATTATCTAATGGAGAAGCACGTCTGTGTTTGTACATTGCTTTTTTGTTGTATTGTTCACTGACAACAAAGATGAAGCCTTTCATCTTCTGTTTTTTACAATTTATGTCACTGTCGGTACACACACACAAACACAAGAACACACAGTCTGCAAGCCAGATGCTTAGTTTCATTTTTATCCAATAAGCCAGTGCTCAGTCTCCCTCAGTTTGGCAGAACATTATAGAAAGTTGTGCTGGTTTGTGCTCATGTGTGAGAGAGGAGAGAGGAGGTGTGAGAGAAAGTATTCTTTTAACATTCATTGTTTTTAAATTGAACAAGAACATTTCAAAGACCCAACACAAGTGAGTCATTAGACATGGTCTAAAAAAAGTACGTCTACATTTCTTGCCAACGGCTCTTTAGGCATAAAGCAATGTTTACATTTTCTCCACGGTCTCAGATCAATAATGACATATTACATGTTTGCCACATTCTGTTTGTCTGTTAGCAGGGTATCTGAGAAAAGTTTTTGTGGATTTGTAATATTTCTCATACATGGGCTTTAGCTGTTTAGCCTGCCCAAGTATATTAATGACTGCCAAAGTACTGGGCATTTTGACAATGGCAGACATCCATAAAGACATTTGACCTCATCCAGTTTGCCCAGAATTGCCAAACCTCTTCACAGAACACAGCATGCATACATCATCATCAGCTCTTATTACTTCAAATAGAAGGGCTGCGATGTGCTATACCTGCAGTCTGTTTACCATTTGTCTGTGTGGTCAGAGGAGTTGGTTCTGATAAAGCAGTTGGATGCATCTTGTCATAGGTGACATACTGTATGCTGTGTTTATGTTTTACCCAAGAGACAGTTATGCAATACAACTGCCAATGTTAAGGTAACGCAAAGACATTAAAAACAACAACCTCAATGACAGCACTGATGACACTGCGTTTTAAAAATGAAAAATCTAAATAAAAGGCTAATTTTAGCAAGAGACACGCAAATTCTCAATGTATGTAAAAACTTACAAACGAGTGAAAATTTGTGTGCAAATTTGAGTGTAAGAACTGTGTGTGTATACAAAGTGAAGCTTGCACAGCAGGCTGTGTAACCACTGCAGAGGGCAGAGAACAGTTTGTGACTTCCAGCTGCAGCTGAGCCAGAGACCTCAGGATGAAGGGTTGATGCAGGTTTTGTCAGAGCATTATTGTTTGACTAACCCTTAGTCTGAGTTTAAGTTTTATTCAGAGTCAATGTTTTGCTCAGTATTATTTACAGTTACTTATTCTGTTATTTGATTCATTTTTTCTCATCATTTAACATTTGTAAAAGTATAATTTGGAGCACTGACTTTATAATTTGTCCTGTATTCCTGTTGTACCATGTGCTGTGTCTCATGGTAAGAGTTCAGGGCCTTCTTTTGGACAGCTGTTATCAGGTGCAAATAGTTTATGCATGTTTTAGTTAAGTAATTCAGTGGTGATATAATTCATTTTAATTTTCTTTTTTTTTGGGGGGGGGGTGCACAATATAAATGCTACAAATAATTACAGGTCTTGTTTTAACTCAGCTAACTCATCTTAATTAACTTTCAGCATTTGGTGTGGTTTGATATTTGGCAACTGATTCAGAGTTGCATGTTTTGCTTCTCACTAAAGAAGAAATATGATGGGTGAAGGCTCTGCTCAGTGGCTTCCTGTCCTGCTTGATTTGTAATGATGTTGTTCCCCAAGGCAATTTTGATGATGGCTGGTGAAGATTTGCTGACATTTGTAAGATCTGATCTGGTCCATAATGTAAATAGTAAAGTAAAGCTCTGACCTTTGCTCTGGTTGCCTCCATCTCTTTGCATCATTTCTGCTTATTTTATCAACTACTCACTGACTGCTTCCCTTCAAACTCTAATGTTAACAAAGAAATCTTGTGTTTAGATGCATTCGTGCCCGTTGCCACTGTACCTGCTTTGGCCAGTTAGATTAAAAAGTGGGTCATTTCTTCTATGGCTGATGTCTATCATTTTCAAAATGAGCTGTGGAATTTCATTCAAAATTTTATTAGATTTCTTGCCAACCAACAAACAATCAATGTAATCAGATAAAAATTCTAAATAATCCCAGTCATACTGTGCTGACAGAGGTTAAGAGGCTGCAGTGATCATGGCGAGGGAGGGTGAATTCAAAAGAAGACTTGGGAAAGACTGTCTTTTCTTAGCACTAACATTCTCTACAGTGGGACGAGGGTAACATAATCTCTTACATGGTAACATAATGAATGATGTTGGCTGAGGGAACAATGACCTTCATTGTACAGAATGTAAGTAAATTGCAGATCTGGGGTGGAGTTGCCTTGGCAATTATGTCCTATAACATATTGTATGTATTTACTAATGCTGTTGTGTACAAATTACACTAGGTGTAAAAGTCCCCTTAGGCTTTCCTTATTTTCACTGCAGTGATAATTTCAATTCTCTGTAGACTGTGGAGTTTTCTCTCAACAGACAGACACTGCACACAAACCTCCCATTAATATATTTAGGATATTCAGGAATTCTAACACGTTCAACTCTGTCTTCCATTTATGCAAAAATTTCGACTCAAATGGAAAAACTGCTTATTAAAAATGGTTACAAAACACAGCTGTGGCCCACTGAGAGATGCAGGCTGGTAATTGTGTTTCTAGATTGTATTTCTATAAAGCACCGATACTGTAGGTCTCCAAAATATTTGACAAGAGGGCCATCAACAAAGAACAGAAAATCCAACAATAAGAAAGCACAAAATAAACACACAGACTTGACCTAAATAAAGTCTCTTGGCCAGCACAGATGCTCCAGATTCTAATAAGGTGAAGGAATCGGCAGCAGGAAAAGCTTTTCAAAACATGTCACTACAGATTATGAGTTTCCACCTCAAAACTGGACATTTGGCAACTTGTGAATAATGTGATTTTAGCCAGCATCACCAGCTTTACAGTGTTTGTTCAAATGCTTTATTGATCAGTGTACCAGCAGTCCTGCCGCTCAGACTGCAGGAACCCCATTATTTTTGCTCTGTTCAGCTGCTGCAGTAAGTTAATGCTGATGCTCCTTTCCAACTAAGTCAACACTTATGGTATGTTTCCATCCCAATACAAATGTTTAAATCTCACTGTGATGTGAGACTTTATTCTGAAACAACAATAGGGAGTGGTGACAGTGCTAGTCAGGTTAACGAACATTACGAAATAACATAGTGATTTCGAACTGTAAGATGACATGGTGGATGTCTCCATATGTAAGAGTCAAACTTAGTGGTTGTGATTCTTTGTTTTCCCACAAACCCTCCTTTTCTTGTTAGAGGTCTGCTTTTGTGCCGTGTACCCATTTCCTGAATGACCCTGGATTAACTTGGCTATAAACTTTAGAAAATGTCCACTATGAGAAACTTGGCTATTTTAAAGACAGGGGGTGTCACAGACCCCAGTCAGACACACCATTATGTATGTATCCATCACTATGAGTAAGTCTCTGACAGTAGAGACAAGAGAAAATAGACATAGGGAGAGAGGAAAAAGGGAAGGCGACAAGCAAAAGATTAAGGAGAAACAAGAAAGGACAGAGAAGGAAAAGATGAAGAAATGAAAGGAAAGGAATGGAAAAATAATAAGAGAATGATGAAAAAGAAAGAAAAAGATATGGAGAAAGAGAAATAGAAAGGAGGGGGAAAAAGTCTAGGACAAAAAAATTGGAAGAGTATCATTGCCATGTCAAGACAGTCGACTGGACAGGAATTGATGATGCAATAACAGGATGTCATCATGTCGCTGGCATTAAGTGCTGCACTGAGATGTCCGACAACGTCTATTTACATATCGAAAGCTCGATTTTCTTCTATTTCCCCCCAACCACCCCTCCAACTTTTTTTCTATGTCTCTCTTCCAGTCTTTATGTATCCTCTCTGCCCCCCCTTCTCTTACCCTCTCTCTTTTCTCTTTCCCTCTGTTATTCTCTCTCCCTCTGTTACTCAGCCAGTTAATTGGTGCTTATGCATTAATGAATGCAGATCGATCGAGGCCTGACACGATGCGCAGCCCTATTATCATGCTTTTATATTTATGACTGGTAATTGTAAGGGTGTAGTTGACAGTGTGTGTATGTGTGTGTGTGTACGTGTGTGTATATGAGGGAGTGGCAGACAGTTGCACACAGGCACAACCGCCACATGCTCTTTATTCATACAGGTGCATGTGTGAGTGTGTGTGTGTGTGTGTGTGGTGACCACTGCCTCATCCTTCTGAAGCCACTGTCACAGCTTTATTAGAGCTATACATCACTAGTACGCACCACACACTGACCCAATGTGGCTGCATGTGTGTGTGTGTGTCAAAGAGAGAGAGGAAAGACAGATAGTCGACAGATAAGTAAGAAAGACAGATAATAAGAAAAGGACAAAGAGAGATTTGAGTCCCTTTCAGACTTGCACTGTTTTCTGTAGATGCTCTGCCAATTTTACATGTTGACATGTTTGAAAATATGTTTGTCATTTTTTTCTTTAAAAGTAATTCTAGCAATCTTTGGAATAAAGGCTGTCTTTGTCACCAGTAAAAACACACTGCAATCTAATCAGGAAATGCAAACTACAAATATCTTGATCATAGCAATCATTCTGAAGCAGGTTTGACTTGTGAGCTGTTCCACTTTTATGAAAAAAATGACTGAGAGTTGGTACAATGCCCAAATTAAAAAACAAACAGACAACCAGCTCCCTGCACCAATGTAGTGCAATAGCAGAAGCAACCTCTTGACTATGTTAAAACATGATGGGACAGTTAACGAAGAACCAAGGCAGGACAAAGTCAACATAGCACATTATTTTAAGTGATAGATGAACCTGGCCTCATTAAAGATTCCAGGTCTGAAAGGGGCTCAAGTAGGCAAGACAACAAGGAAACATGTTTAAATAATTGAGTGAAAGAAGTGGAGATTGTGTGTGTATTTATGTGTGTGTGTGTGAGTGAAAAGAAAATATGTGGGTCTGAGGAAAGGAGGGGAGGTTTGAGTTCCACATGAGTGACTTGGCTGAATGGTTGAGTAGGTGAGAGGGTGGATTTTGTCTGCATGATTTGTGTGTATGTGCTTGTGTGTGTATCTTAGGGTAACAGAGCGATGTAGTGATGCTGGCTTTTTTTTGTCTGCCATCTCTGTCTCTGTTTGGAAGCATTACATGCACACTGGACAGAAACCATTTTCCCCCTCCCTCTCCCCCTCCATTGCTGTCTCCTCTGTCTTCCTTTTTCTTCCTTTTGTTTAATCTCCCCTCCTTCTCGCCTTTCTTTCAATTTCTATCTATCTATCTATCTATCTATCTATCTATCTATCTATCTATCTATCTATCTATCTATCTATCTATCTAGTTTTCCTCTTATCTATCCAGTTTTCTTTTCTTTCTTTTCTTTTTTTTCTTCTCTCAGCCTCCTCTCCTTTCCCCCATCCATTTATTTCTATTTTATATTTTGATCTGGAGGTTAATAAGGCTAACTTGAAGTCGTTGGTTACGCCTCTCCACATATGATGATCTTTTTAGCCAATGTGTTCGTCATCTCTGTTGTAAGAAAACTGAGCTTAGCTTGACATTTTGGGTGGGGGAGGACGTATTTGATATTTTTAGACTGGCCTCCTTTAAGTCATTCTGCTTGATTTGTAGCAAGAAAGAGATGAATGTCAAATAAGAATGTAAGCTTGTGCATTTATGTGTGAATCTGTGCTTTATTTAATAATCATTGTAACTATTATGATTTGGCGGTTTAGCATTGAGCATCAGTTTTATGTATTTTCTGCATACACCCTATGCCCATCTCTATCACACTTGCTACATCGTCCCTGTAAAGCCTCCATTGAAGAGGTGTATCATTTGGTTTAATTGTGTACTCGGTTCCTTCACTCATTACCTCTCAAGTATAATCTGGAGCGTTGTCAGCTATTGATGAACGGATCCAAATTTCATGTTTCTAATTATTCATTCCACCAGTGATTAAAGATTCTCGAAAACAGAATAATGTTTGTAATCAATCAAGACTATCATACTAATGAAGATTGTTTACAGTTTTTACTGTAAGAAGCCTGCACTGATTACTGCAAATACATTAAAAGTGGTGAACTCCGCTGGGGTAAAGTACACACATGGTGGTATTGTTGGTATTAGTGGTATCTGCTGTACCCTGACTACTTCTTCTGTTAGTATCGTGCATCCAATACGTGCTGCCTACCATCCTCAAGTTTATCAGAGAAAAGGCGAGAGGAGGTTGAGGAAGAAAGGGAAAGAGGTACATGGTGAAGAGGAGATGAATGAAAAGATTTGAGCATCGTTTTTCTTACGTTAATTCCTTTTTTTGAATATCCATTACTCTATAAAACTGCAAACAATAGTGACCCCAAGAATGGTGTTTTCAAATTACTAAAGATATTTAATTTACATGATATATAACGTGCCGTTACCAGGAATGATGGCAGGTGGGAGATTGGAGGGTGAAGATGCTGTCATCTTTTTTCTGTGTGTTCAGTTAAATTAACTGTAAAGCTGAATACTTGAACACTTTGAAACTTTCTGACTTTGTGTGACCCCCCTCCTATCCATGACTAGTGTTTATATCACTGTTTGAAAGACTTGTGACCGGTTGCCATCTCTGTAGTCTGTAGAGAGAGGACACATGTGGATCAGAAGAGGGACTGTGAAACTCTCAAACTGAGAAGATGAAGTTGAATAAACATGTAAGGAGGGGAGTTCTTTTCCCCACTGCACAAGATTTGTTCAGCAGGAGCCAAGTTCAGGTCAGATGGCCAAAACAAAACTCTCTCATCTCGTAGTGAGTGATGCCTCCTTCACCTCGTGTTAGTCTCAAAGGCAACTGTATATACAGTAAGTGCAGAAGCTACTGTATATATAACAAAACATTTTGTGTCAGCAATGACTTTAATTTACTTTAGACTGCAGTAACACAGTGGTCATTTATGCTACATGTCTTGTCTCACATGTATTAGCCTGAATGATACACAGTGTAGTGTGTGGTTGTCTGTGTATGACAAGAAATTATCCCAACTATCATGTGTGCACTAATACGCATAATGGTACTGGAGAATCCACCACTGGTGCATCAGTATACAAGTATAATTAGATAGATATGTCAATACATACAGTAAATATGTAGGTATTATACATAAACCATAACCAACATCTTTTATTAAATTTGTTTTGGCCCAATGTGAAATCTAAAATTTGCCATGCCCTGTGCTGTGTTTCCATCCTGATAATTTAAAAAAATAGTTTAAGTATGGTCTGAGTGTTTTCATCACAGGCTGGCTGTTCAGAGCAACACACAGACACACACACATATTCAGCTTGAATCGCTATGTTCAGTTTGCTATTAAGAGGAGTGCTAGGCCAAGAGAGCTCTTGACACTGACAGGCTCTTCATCTCCTGCCCACACACACACACACACACAAATTTTCCATACACACTCACTCTCTCTCCTGAACATCAGGTAAAATGAGGTGGATAAGTGTATAATTATGGGATGTTTATGACTGCGTTTCATCAGTTTGCAACAGTTTAACAATTACTGCTTCCAGGGTGTACAGAAATATTTTGACATATTTAGAGCTCAGGTGTGAATTTCTGTCTGAACTGAACTGTTCTCTCTGCATGTGGTGTAAATATTGTAAATAAGCAATTACATTGATGTAAGTAAGTAAGTATAATAATGTTTGATGCAATTCATCAATCAATCCTTGCATCCATTTTACATACAGTATCTTGTGCAGAGTCGTAATAGACTGGTGCCTGTCCCAATTCAGTACAATACAGCCTGTTAGAATTTAGTGTGATGGCATTTATGCTGCTTTAGAACATTTTAGCTGCTTTAGTGTGTACTTTTTTAGGCATAATATATTTGTCAGATCAGTTTGCTTTTTGCCACCTCACACTTTATCGCATTTAAAAATGACTTAGAAAATGTGCCTCAATTTACAAAGCACAATGACTCACAAATGGTTTCCATATTCTCTCCTTCCTGATGCTCAGTTGGTCCCCATGTAGGCATACATTTACAGCATATACAACCACCTCTAGAAATGCATGTGCTGTTTCTCTTTTTTGTATCAAGATACAGTGGGTTTGCTTACAGGAGTTTCACAGGTTTTATAAAGTGTGATCCTGCATAAACAGACATTTCTCCAAAATGCATTTCAGTTTGTTTTAGTGCCACATCGGTACCAAGGGTGGCATAAAACCACTTTTTTGAGTGAAGCAAGAGGGAAACAAAGGGATCGGGAGCGCTTGTATTTCTGCTGTTGCTCAAAAGATAAGCGATGAAAGCGGCTGTCTAGTGTGTATGTTGGTTGGCTTGGGAGGGGAGCGGGACACATCACTGACAGCTACTTCTCTTTGTAAGAAGAAAATGTTATTCCCCATTGAAACATTTGTTGAGTCAGATGCATTGTGGGTCTGTTGTATATCTCTATATGTAAATGTATATCTAAGTCTTTGTTAAGTCTTCCCCAAGTGGTGATTGAAAAACAAGGAAGTACTCTCTTGATAAATCTACTGATAATGTGCTGACTGCATAACACAAAATGTGCCATGCAAATATAATATTCTGTTGTGCTATCATGACCACATGCCTTGCCAGGAAGTCTAAAAATATGACAATCTGAATCCACATGAAATCATGATGTATAGTGTTCTGGGTGTGGTGGCCCTACATTTCCCAGCTTGTGTGGGTGTGGGGTGTGTTTGTCAGCTTGTCTGCTTTTCCCTTTTTCATTATGTAAACTGTCTACCCTCTCCCACCTTATCCAGGTGAGCCTGATGCACAACGGCTGGCCGGTGATTTCAGCATTTGCAGGCGACCAGGATGTGACGCGTGAGGCGGCCAGCAATGGTGTTCTGATCCAGATGGAGAAGGGAGACCGGGCCTACCTCAAACTGGAGAGAGGAAACCTCATGGGAGGATGGAAATACTCCACCTTCTCTGGCTTCCTGGTGTTCCCCATGTAGAGGAAAACTGAGAGGAAGAGGAGGAGCAGGGGGTGGAAATGAAGGAGGAGGAGCTGGTGGAAGATGGAAAGTACGACGGAGGTGGGGAAAAGGCAGATGGAGGAAGAAGAAGGGCACGGGGCAAGAGAAAACGCAAATAAGATGGCAGAAAAGAAGGAGAAGAAAAAGAAGAGGGGATGTGACAACACGCTTCTGTTTGGGACGTTGCAGAGAGTGGAGGGAAGTGGAAAGATGAGAGAAGTTAGAGAGATGTGAGAGTATGACACAGAACGATTGAACCAGGGTGAAATGAGAGAAGAATTATGGAGCCAGTACATGACAGTGTGTGGCCAGCTTCTTCACTTCCCTTCCTCCTTTCATCCATCCTTTCATTCATCCTTTTCCTCTGTTTTCTCTGTGGCTTGACTGCAGCTTTGGACAGCCAAAACTTTTTTTATTCTCTGCTGAAAGACGCAATTGATCATTTATATGTTCCACAGTGTTCTAAAGCCCGAGTGTAACCCTCCCCTCCCTTCCTCCACATTCATCATTCAATCATTAATTCATCGATCTCCATCAGCATAAGCTTTGAAGAATGTTTCTCCAAGAACTACCCCCATCATCTCCCATTTACTGTGGCCATATTTGTAGTCTTTTTTCTTATGCTTGACATAAATAAATTGCACTGATTTTGGATCAGCATCTACCCCAAAGCCAAACTAGAATTTTTTATAGGGGAAACACTAAACTCTGATCACAAAATCAGGGGCTGAGGAAACATTTACCTCCCCTGTAAGCTGTGTTTTATAGTTTTCATAATAATTACTGGCTTTTTCAGATACTTAGACAGTTTGTTCTTGAAATGCACATCTGTGTCTCTCCTCCTGTCCATTTCTTTTACTCTCTGTTACTTAATTCCTGCACATGGCCCTGCTCCGTCCTTCTGCATCCTTGTCAGTCTTTACTGTTCTTTGTCTTCAAACCAGTTGTCTTGATTTGTTATAACAACTGGCAGTAATGGTAAATATCAACTTGCTAGCTGTAAACATCAAACATCTCCAAATCTAAGAAAAGTCAACCAGGGTCCAGCTGTAACAGTAACAACTCTGGACACTGATTTAAAAAAAGAAAAGCTGAAACAACAGCTGACATATTATTAGTTGTTAATGGAATCTTGAAACCAATGTATAAAATCAAATTGCATGAGCAAATAATACATTAAATATAAATCAAGCAATTTATCGTCATAGAATATCTCCCAAAAATTATGTTTTTGAAAGAGAGGTCATGCTTCCCAGATAAAACATTAATCAACACATTTTCAAAGTTACAAATTGTTGATGGTGAACGCATCGCTACCATTGCTGGATTAATGTCCTGCAGGGTGATATGTGAATATTTCTAGTTTTAACTACTTTGCTATGAGAGTAAACTCAACATCTTTGACTGTTAATCAGACAAAACAAGACATTTAGATACCTTCGCTTGGGCTTCAGGGAATGATGATGGGACTTTTTCACTACACACTGAACAATCAATTGATTATTAAAGAAAGTCTGTCTGGAATTATAGTCCAGCCTCCACCCCACAACTCTTGTGGGGTACATAAATGTGACACATACTGCACACAGCAGATACGTAGATCTGATCTATCGTAGATATGAAGAGACATGAGGAACAAGTATTGTTATCTGGATACCAGAAAATTTAAATCCACAATCAAAAGCACTCTAGAAAAAAAGTGAACCACAAAAGACAAGTTTACATTTCGACTGTGTTGAAAATGTGGAGGTATGACGTATACAGTGCAGTGAATTTCAGAGACAGTTAAATGTAGATGTAATAAAAACAATATCCAACCTCCACTCATGTAGTCAATACCATGACTCTCTTGTGACTATATCTAATGAAACTCATATTGGTATTGGTATACAAGTCACACAGTCACACAGAAAGTATTGCTCTACTTCGCGACTTCAGTGTTTTTATCATCTCTCTGGCAGCCAAACAAACGTTCAAATCGACCTCCATTCTGTCCAACCATCCCTCCTCCACACCTTCATCTCCCCTCCCCCTGTTGTTGTTCCATCACCGCTGCTGTCTTTCTGATTTGTGCCCCTCCCTCTCCAGGATCCTCCTCTCTCTTAGACTATGCTGTTTACCCACAAGTGCAGATTTTTCTCTCTTCCTTTTTGTACACCTCCGTTATCTCTTCATTCACCTCTTTCTCTTCCTTTCGTCAACGGCCCATCTCCTTCCTCATGTCTGTACTTTATCTGCTGCTGTACTCGTTTGCCTCCCAGCACGGATCCTTCCTTGCTTTTCTTCGATGTTGGACTTTGGACACTGAAACCAACTTAAAACCACAAACTCTATTATATATACATAAATTTACACAGTATATATATATATATATATATATATATACAAATGGATATATAAATATATTGAAATCTAAGCCACCATTTCTATTCTACTGGTATTATGATGATAATAATGATAATACTAATACTGAAACTGAATCTGGTTGATGACTATAATATCTGTATTTCCGTACTTCAGTGTTATATTAAAAGAAAAAAAAGAGAAACTTACTAGTGATTGTGTGGAAATCTGAGGCTGCCGTTCTGCTCTTCTGATTAAAAACATGCTTCTTGTTTTTGTTTTGGGTCAAACCAAGTTGTGGCTAAAAAGCTGAAACTACTACTTATATAAAAAATCTACAGCTAAAAAGGACTTTTATTTTTTAAGTTATTATTATTATTATTATTATTATTATCTTGACTGTAAATTACATGTGAATATTTAGACTATGATGATATTCTTTGATTTATCAATCAATCAAATCAATTTATCTACTGTTTTCTTATTTATTTGCTCTGATGAAATCAATAAAATTTAAATGGGACTTTTATTTTTCTTAAACCTACTTTAAGTCTGGCCTGGCAGTTTATTTTGTTGTAGCTGGCACAACTTCTGAAAGCAACGAGAGACACACACAGCCCCAGGTGTGTTGAAGTGTGTAATGGTGGGCGGTGTTCACTATATGTGCCTCTGTGTGTGTGTGTGTGTGTGTGTGTCTTTCTTGTTACTGTCTCCTGTTTTCTCCATATTGCTTTTTATTTTCACTCAGTCACTTCTGCACTGTATCTTTTTAATCCTTTATCCCTCTTCTTTTCCCTCCTTCATTGTTTCTCTCTTCTCTCCATCTTTGTCTTTAGAAATCCAGTTGATGAATGTTCCTTGTTTCTCTGCTTCCTCTGTCCTTCTTGCTCTTTCTCCTGGTCCCTCTTAACTTTTTCTGTAATTCCTCTTTTTCCATTTGGTTACTTTTTAAATTTTCTTTGGATGCCCCCCTCCCACCCCCCTCTAGCTCTCCACTCTGTTGGTTTTTAAGGTTTTGTGGTTCGTTTCTCTCCAGACTCTAATGAGCTCCAGGGGGAAAATTAGTGCTGGAATAACAAGCAAACATCAACACCGTCTCCTCTTTTCCTCCAGATCCCTCTTTCCTCCTGCTCTTCTTCTTTCCCCCCTCTTCATCTGACTTCATTTCTTCTCTTTATGTCTTGCTTTCCCGCCTCTTGATTCTCCTTCCTGTCCTTCCTCTTTAACACATTTTCTCTCCAACTTCACTCTTTTCTGTCTGTTTGCTGTCCCCTTCTCCCTCTCCTCAAACCCGTCTCAGTGGCACTTTCTTTTTTCTCCATTCCTTTTTTTTTTTTAAGCTTCGCTCTTTCTTTTGTCACAGTTTTTTCTAACTTCCCTTTTACTTGCCAGATACTTTATTGGCAAAAATATAAGACAACATTTCGACTCTAAATTATTTTGGAATAACTGGAGTCATCTTACTTTCCAAGAGTAGCTTTCATCACTCTCTCTTTGCCTCTATCACTGTTTGTTTCATAGATGTCCAGTTTAACTGTTAAATTACTAAAAGTTAATTCACTTCTTCCAGCCAATCAGAATCCAATTACTCATGTGTGGTGATTGTAATGCCTTCCAATGTAGGCTACATGGTATTAACCCAAAAATGGGGACACCAGGAACAAAAATGAGTGTTGAGCTCATTGTTTGCTTCATCCCACTTATCATAGAGGAAGAAAACCCACGCAGCATCAAGGAGCCTCTTGACGTCCCTACAAAAAGACAAGCCTTTGACATGATGTGACGCTGGCCCACATGAGCTCAGAGTGTTCTACTACACACACACAATACCATTATTACCATTACTGAGATAATGTGAAATAGAAATTATGTGTAATTTCATTTTTGTGAACTTGTTACCATTTCACCACCATGTCACAAGCATTAAACAATGTCACCCTTTTCACAGTATACACTGTACATGCTACGCACCCATAAGGTCACCCTTTTTCTACCAACTGGGATCCAAACACCTTCATGGCTGACTGACAATGAATGGCTCCAGTTTCACTTTCATTAATACAGCTGTTATTGTGATGCAACATGTAAACATTTTATGTTGGTGCTATCAGGTGGAAGTTGGTCCCTTCTCAATCATCTACGTGTGCACAAGTTGTGAGAGACGACAAGCTGTGATTGGTCGGGGTTCAACATGGAATCTGGTTTAAGAATTTGTAGGTCAAGAATAGAAGACCATTCTACTGAACCTTGTGTGTACAAGTCTGAGAAACATTTTTCTGACCAAAATGGATTTCTTATATTGCATAATCTATTTAATTTTCTTGCAGGATTTCATTCTTATTGGCAAATGTCATTAATTAAAAGGTGCTTACTCTGTTTTATTTACAGTGTTCCTTATTTTCAAAAGGTTTTCATCCCAAAACAGATGCTGCATAAAGAAGTGGGGGTTGGTGTTTTATAATCAGGTTCTTACTCTCTAATATCAGTTGCTGGTGTTTTAATTATAGTACTAGCATTAGGAGTTTATTAGAATGTGTCTTTGTGTGTGGTTTTGGTGACATTTATGCACAACAACAAACAGTGTAGGTGTGTGTATGATGGAATGTGTGTGTATGAGAGAGAGGGGATATGTCTGTTTCTGTTGTGTGTGTTCACTTCCCTCCCTCGCAGCAGTGGGTCTGTCCAGAGGCCTTGTCCTCCAGCAGTAATTTGATTGTGGCAGAGTGAGGGAGACATAATTGTCTGCAGCAGGTCACCGCATAGCAAACAAAGTGTGTGTGTGTGTGTGTGTGTGTGTGTGTGTGGTGTTTGTACTCTCCCGTGTCCTCTCCCCCACTGTCTGCTCTGGTACAGTGTTCTCCTCCTTTCCTCCTCCTCATCTCGTATATTCTCATCTTGTTTCCTTTCCTCCTCTCTTCTCCTTCTGCTCTCCTCTCCTCTCAATGTCAAAAGAAAGCTGACAGTTGGGATTGCGGCAGCATTATATTTTCAGCTCTATGGAAATGTGCACCCACTCACTCACACATTCACGCTTCCTGCTGCCATACACACTTTTGCCCTGGTGCCCTCTCACTCCGGCCAGATGGGCATGAAGGCAGATAGACATTCAACAAGAAAGACCAACAGAGAGCAAGTCAGACTGACATCTAGACAGGAAAAAAGAACAGACCAGCAATTTTTTTTTTGTCCCAGTGACAGATAATCTTTGACTTCTACCCAAACTCACCCATTCTTCAGGTCACACACACTCACTCAAATGGAGTAACATCCATGCTAGCTTGCTCTCTGCCATTTTCAGATCATCTGACACCCACTCCCTATGGCCATCCCCTACATCTCAGCCCTTGTCACTCAAACAACACTCACAAACAAAAAGACAGATGAAAACATACAAGTTCTGTATGTTCTGTATGTTTTTTAGGTCTGCAGGTCACTGGAAACCTTGCAAATTCTGAAAATCCTTGCATGTTAAAGGCATAGAATATGGAAAATTCTAATTACAAAACAGTACAATACATGAATACTTCACCTAGGTACATACTTATAAGATGGTATGTATTCATGTTTCAGTACTTGTGTTTGCGGATCTAAGAGAAGAGGTTTGTTTCATATCAGGAATGCAAAGTGGAAACTACATGTACATATATGAATAGTGACTCTTAAAGGAACAGTCCACTCTAAAGTAGCAACTACATTTTAGAAATAGATTGGATTTCTACATACTTTTCACTAAGAATGGTATATCACTTGAGTTATACATGTGAGTGCAGAAAAACTAGAAATCTACGCAGCATTGGAATTATCTAGTGAAGGTGACAACGCAACCATTAAATAACCTGACTTTAAGGTCAGGTCACTGAATGGTTTGATGAGTATGGAAATGTTGTGAATCATACGCTGTTGCCTGTCCAGTTACCAGATTTCAACCCAAGTGAACACCATAGGAAATTCTGGACTGACATGTTAGACAGCGCTCTCCACCACTATTATCAGAACACCAAATGAGGGAATATCTTTTGGAGAAATAGTTACAACCCTTCAGCAAAGTTCAAGAGACTTGTAGAATCAATGCCAAGGTGCACTGAAGCTGTTCTGGCAGCACATGGTGGCCCAATACCTTACTAAAGCCCCTTTTACACTAGACAAAAAAACTCAATAATGATAACTAACTAGCTTTGATCTGGCTTTTGTCTTCAATGGCAAAGGGGACAATCAACCTTCATTCCCAGATCAAATGAGTCCGCAGTAAACACTGGTATTTATCAACTCCAGCTCTGATTGCCAGTCATAGAACTGGGTTGACATGCTCATTTTCACCCCTTTTCTTGTGCAATGACCAGTGAGGGCCCCATTATCAACAAAAGTTATCATGGAGGCCATGACGACTTGTTACCTCCATCAGTAACTTCTGCAACTCTTTGCCATTTCAGCCGCAAAGCACAATTGCCTCTTTTCAAGCAGTGGGTTGAAAATTGTTCAGTTAGCATTGAGCTTTAAGAGACTAAACTAGAACATATTAAAAAGAAGTCACTGGCCTCCATGTTGCTTTCTACTGTGTACTAAGCCTGTTTTTGTTACACCAGAAAAAAACTAAATATAAAGTGAAACTTGTCCTCTTGCAATGGAAAAGGAGTCAATCACTGTTCTTAAGCAGGTTTACTCGTCTTTGAAAAACTTGCATACACATGCTAATTTTGGTGTAAATGAGAGGTTAAAGAACAACAGCTGACCATAAAAACTAAAAGAACTAAAACCATTGGAATGCCTGTATTGCTTCATTTGGAGCAGCGTTTTTCTTCAAACAAAATTGTTGCATATTATACAGTTCGTGGGAGACGAGATGGCAGCATGACAGCTTTAACAAACACTCTACTGATTCAAAGCACGGTGCATCCCCTCTCAAAGATGCCGTCATGAAAAGATTCATTCTATGGATATTTCATGGCATGTTCAAAATGAATACGTTGGCAGGCACTATATAATTCAGCAGAGAGAATGGAGAAATGTAACATGTAACACTCCTCAAGAGCTGTGTGGCTGTAGTGTCACGAGCAGAGCCTGACTGTGTTAATGTTGTGTTGTGTTTTGTTGTGTTGTTATGAGCTGAGGTGATGGGGGAACACAGGAGAGAGAGACCAGAACACAGAGCTATAGGTAGACATAACACAGAACAAAATATAATAAACACATTTCTCTATCTGTATTCCCAACACACCGTGCCGGTTAATCAGTGGCTGGCTATTAACATTTTCTGCAAAACACTGAAACACAAAACTGTGTAAATGATTTTCTGTTTACTGGAAACAGTCACTGTCAAATATATGAATCTGAGAAGGCTGTGGGAACTGTGTGTAATTATGACAACTTTGTGAGAGACCATCTCTCTGATTCATTTGATCCACCAATATGTTTCTTGCTACAATCATAGGTTTCCCTTGTTAACAAGTGTTGTCTGTGTAACCAAAGCATAATGTACTGTAATACCTTCCATGCTGAAAGATCCTTTGTCTTCTAAAAACTACTAATACACAAAAGAGTACCGTTGTTTCTGTCAGTGGAGATGATTAGACTAGGGATGTCATCCTTGTGACCAGACTAGGACGTCTGGTCACAGTTCCTTAATATTGGGTATTTGCAAATGCAGAGACCAATCTGATGTTTATATATAATTAAATATTGATTAAGTTTGAATCTGGGACATTGATAAAATAGCTGTAGCCTTCTAAATTTGGCATATCTATTTTTTTATGTGCCTTAATCCAAATACGCAACTCCAAAAACTTACCGAATGAGGGGTCATTCCACACAAATGATCTTTGGCTGAGTACAGACAGTGGCTAACAGAGAGCACACAAAACTGACAACAGCCAAGTTTAATGTTGATCTGTATGTTAATGTTATTTAGTGATTTGTTACAAGCTTATACCATATCTCGCCAACCTGGGTGTCAAATAAGAGTCAGCCACCGTGTGACTCATAATTTTGCACATGCAGTCAATGTAATATAAAGCAATGCTGCAACACAAGCAGGCTGAATTAGACAATACACATGTAGAGAAAAGAAAGGATCAGACATAGATTGGCTTTATTTTATCCAAAACAAATCTTTTAAAATATGTCTAGATTTGCCCTCATGCTGATCCTTAGGATAAGCTCAGGACATCTCTTATAGAGACTCACATCAACCTTGTTTGGCTAGGACCTTTGGACTTTTCAGTTTGGTTTGAACTAAAATAGCAGGCATGAAAGGTGCCTCGAACTATGGCCAAAAGACCAAAATTTGGTCCGACCTAAAGAGGCGGTGTCAGTCTGCATCAAACTGAGCCATGGTTTGGATTGTTTGCAGCGTGATAACTTGTTTTTGGATGGTTCAGACTATTGGATCATCTACAGGAAGCTGGGGCAGGCTTGTCACCCATTAAACAAAAGAAGACGAAAAATAACCTGCAGAGAAGTACATGTAAGTAAGAAAAGTAAATGAGCTACACTGGGAGAGAAGGAGACGAGATATTTAAGTGTAATTTGGTCAGATTAGAATCAAAACTTGAAAAAAATTAAAAAATGAAATAAGATATTTTTGAGTGGATGAGAGTCACTATCACCAGTAACCATGCAAGTTTGTAATACATGTCAATTGTAGAATAAAGTACATCACCTGTATGAGAAGTCTCAAGTGTCCTCCTGCTGGAATCTTGATGGCCATGCTGTTGTAAATGGAAAGTGAACTGAGTGAGTCTGCTGCTTCATGTTTAGTGTTTTACCATCTAATTTTAACACCAGAGCTTTAAGATTTGACTGTTGTAGCTGTCTTTCAGTCAAATCCAGACCATCTGTGTCACAAAGATTAGCTGGCTGCAGTGTGGAATTAAGGTTTGTGATGAAGGTGCAGGTGAGCAAAAATTATTTCATCATTATCGACGTCATTATCATCTGTTGACAGCTTTTCAATTCTCAGATCTTGTCTACACATTGGAGATAAAAATAAAAAAGACAAGTGACTCCAAAATATTATTTTGAAATAACTTTTGACACATTGTTTGGAAGAAACTTATGAACACTTCCAGAGTTACCATTTGGCATGAATTTTAGCAGTTAACCTGATGGTCTTTACTTCTGTGTGTGCTGTGTTTATTTTGGCTTCATAGCAGGAAAAGAACAGGTGAAACAGGTTTTTGTTAATGATGGCTTAGTTCCATTAAATGTTTTCTGTAAGCCATGAAGACGAGCCAGCATGCACAGTACCAGGACTCATCTAAATGTAATGTGCTTATTATTTATGTTATTGATTACAACTGTGTTTTCCTAGCTGTGACATGCCAAATTGTCTGCTGTGATAAAGGTCTGCTGCCGGAGTCTGGGTTTATCACCTTTACTGTGTCTTTCCTCTGTGGTGAAGACCTCAAGAGAAAAGGCATGTACCTTCATGTGATGTTTCTGCAGTGGGACGAATGACACATACAATACAGCGTATACATACAGTATCTTTATTGAACTATTATCTGCTGGTAATAGATATTACTCCAAATGGCCATTCTTTTCATGGACAGTTTACATTGTTTCAACTGAGTCCCCAGGAAGAGTACAGCTGCTACTGCTCTGTATGGAGAAATCTGAAAACCTTTGTTATTACTGACACCTGTGGCTGTTAAGTGAACTGCAGCCTGTGTCCTGTTTCTCGCGCTTGCATGCATACCCGCACTCCATAAATAGGCAGGGGCAAGCATCCATAAAGTTCTTCTTTACCAGCGCTTACTGTGTGCTTGCAGGGGGTGCACAAGTCGCAGTCAGACCATGGTGATAACATTACAGAGCAAACAAGCAACAGTTAGCCAGGTAGCTGTAACTTACCAATTTGTCTACGTTAGGCAAGTTAATGTTAGAATGCATTAGCCAGCTATAGCTACAATATCACAATACATTTCACAGGCTTTGCAGTAATGTTAGCTCACTTGTCCAATAGGAGAGCCACCTCGGGGTCAGTTTTGACGCCCAAAGTTTGGCCAAAAGTTTTCTGTTTGTGTTGCAGGGCGGTATGGTGGTGCAGTGGTTAGCACTGTCGCCTCACAGTAACCGGGGCTTGAACCCAGAAGTTTGCATGTTCTCTCTGCGCCTGTGTGGGTTCTCTCCAATTGGAGAGACTCTAAATTGATGGATGGATGGTACCCCACACACCCTGGACAGATCGCCCATGTCAGATGGGATAAGCTCCAGCCCCCCTGCGACCCTTCATGGATAAGCGGTATTGATAATGAATGAATGTTTGTGTTGCACTGGAGTCTGTGTGATGCAGTGCTGGAGGGCAGTTGTTTCGAAATGGTGGCAGACTCCATTCAGCTAACAATAGTACACTATGGAGCGAGCATGCTGAAAACTCGACCTGAGTTCGTTATTTAGAAATCAGTCTACAGGGTGTTATAGCCAATGGAGAAATTTGGGGAATGGCGTCACCAGTGGCGTCACACAAACTTAACTTGAAACACACAATAATTAGACATAGGTACACAAAACAACACATGACAGCAACTCCTGAACCATTGTTCATGTCCAGATCAATCATATTGCTGTTGATGTTGTTGATAAATTCCGATACAGGAGAAGCAGCTTCTGTAGAAGGCTGCAGAAACAGCCTGGTACTCTAATAAGCATCATCCCATTAAACTTCTGTTCTTCCCTCCTGCTTCCTGGGCTCTCTGGTCACCTGGGCTTTGATTCAGTACAGCCAAATTCTCAATATACTGTAGTTGCCCTCCTTTACTTATCTGTCTTTATGTTGACAGACAACAGAACAAGGGAGAAAGAGCCTAGTATTTTAGACTCAAATGTCAAGAGTCATTCTGTCCCTGTCTGTGGACACCTATACTGTGTTTTAATGCAGTCGGTTTGACAGTATATATTTTTCTGTTTTTTCTGTTTCAGATGTCAGAATAGTAATACATAGAAATAGATTTGTTCTCAGCATACTTTTGCTAACCAGAGGTAGTTGCTGGTTGCTAATGAAATCTGTAGGTGATTTTATGATTGAGATATTGTCTGACAAAGTCAACATTAACGCAGTTTTATGACGGCTGCTGTGTGATCTATCACATTTAAAATGAGAGTTCACTGAGAAGGTGTCCTCCTCTGTGGGCTACATTGTGCAATATTTATGTGACTTGTGGTATCGTGCTAAGCATGTTTAATAATACATATTTGACGAAGTGTCCGAAACCTGGTGTAAAAGATCATGATTCATGTAGTGCTGTCCCTGCGTGAAATGAAATACAGTGAGACAATTCCCAAGTTGCTTTGGGTCTCCTCTATGGATCCATACAGAGGGACACCTGGTGGCAGAAAAGAGAGCAGTAGGTTGGATTTTAGTAGTCTGGAATGGAGTCGAAGGATACCGCCTACTTGGCGCAACAATCCCGCAGGGGCACAGCAACCACACAGCAATGGAATGAAAGTGACACTTTTAAGTCCTGGAACCTTATGCTGGCAAGAGACAATTCCTCCTGTGCAAGGTTTTTTTTTTTTTTTTTTTTAAATACAGATATTGTAGTTATTCCATTCCAGCTCTACAGGGAACCACTCTGTGGGGAAAGAAAAGGAGGGAAAATTGTACTGAATAGACTAGGATTTTAAAATATACCAAGTTGATTTAGCTTAGTGGGTCTGATGAAGTTTCAAATGTGCTTCAGCTGAACTTTGTTGTGTTTTTTGCCCAGAATGAGGGCTGTGCATTTTGCTCTCCATTTCACATTCAGTCAGACTAGTCTAGTTCTTGACGTATAGGCCCACCCAAAGCAGGCATTTTAACATTTTAGAATAATATTCTGAGGCCAGCTCTAGTTACCTGGAATGTAAACAAAATTTATAATAAATAAAGTTCTTATATGAACTAAAACAAAGGAGACTCTTGGTCCTTGATTGAAATACATGATGTCTTCAAGGTTTTGAAAAGGAGACACATGTTCAGTACAAATGTCTTGAGACTGAGCACTATCATTGTGGAGAAAAGTAGAGAGAGCTAAAAGAGAGAAAAGCTATGGCAGGAGCAGTTGGATGATGAGAGGACTAGAGAGGAAATGAGAGCAGAGTTGAGAAGAAGAGTGGAGTGTAGAGGGGAGAAGCAGAGGGCTGCAGTGAGAGGCTCTCACACCAGACTAATGTGTTTTGTGGCATCCAGCAGGTGTGTTGCTTGGACGGATGCCCGGACTGGTCAGCTGAGTCTGGGAGAGAGACAAAAACACAAGCCCCATACACATACTAATGCTGATGGTCACTGACTTATGTTTTCATCCACAATAAGGTAATGTTAAGGAGAGATTATGTCTCTTCTGTCAAGAATATTTCTTACTTGTGTTTTATTTGTGCATTTGGTGATATACTATGTCTTGTATTTCTCTTTCAATACTCTCAAAACTCACATATCTCTTAATAGAAACATATTAATAGTTGTAGTAGTTTCATAGTTTTATAATAATAGTTAAATTATTTTGGGCAACCAGTGCTCCCATAGTAAAAAAAACCTGTCTGCATAGAGAATGTTAAGTGACTGGCAGGTGACGTAAGTAGTAGATAAGCTACTGTGTCTTAAAAAATCCAATCACAGAGCTTAATAGTGCCCCTAATGGCAAATTCACAGTTGAATTCACTTAAGTCAAGTTGACTTTTGAGACTTTGGACAGTGTGTGATGTATCTGCTCCTTTGTTTGGTCACTTTAAATACTGACTGTGATCTTTGATTCGCTGTTTGGTTTGATTACTGACACTGGTAATTGTAAATTACATGGATCATGTGTGCCACTGCTGTGGCTCTATTACGTTTTGGTTACACACAGTTTGCTTGTGTTAAGGGCATTGTAGAGGTGAGTGTTCCTTACTTTACCTCTACATCTTCCTCTTTTTGATTTTGTTGCCAAAAAGGGGGTCAGGGGGTAAGTGACAGGCCAGAGAATGTGGATGTTAAAAGTGAGAGCAGAGACATCAGTCACAGTCCCCAGTGTCTCAAAAGTCAATCTGACAAGCAGGTGAATATTGAGCACTTGTGTAGGGAGGGGTCGAGCTCATCAGAGGCCTATGCTCTCAGGACCGCATTATTTCATGCATTTGACAAAGATGCTTTTCCTCTTGCACACCCTGTTCTTTGCGGTTGCAGAGCAGAACAGTATCACATGCATGTGCCTGGTTTTTATTTGCTTAGTTTTTGAGACTAATTTTGAGATTAACTTTGAGGAACATGAAAGCCTGAAAAACTATTTTAGGGTACAGTATATGACCAGTGATGACTTTCATTGGAACCACAGAATGTCACCATAGAATGCGGTAGGTACACAGTTGTCCTGATACATAAGCACACTCTGCCCCCACTACGTAGGGCACACTCCATTCTGCATTCACACTGAATGTTGGTATTGGTGCATAAATGGTGAATTCTTAGGAGTACTGGTCTGGAGGACTCATGTTTCAATGCTGAGGGGCACTGAAAATTCAGTGGGAAATTTATGGGATCCAGCAGCTCAGCCCACTTTTCAACTCCATTGCCTGTTCTCTGCCTATAAATTTATCAAGTGTGCTGTAATACAGTGACTAGGCAACCCACATCCTTTCCTAAATGCAGTCCATACAGACTACAATCATAATATTAAAAAAAGTTATTGTTATATAGTAAGTGTCTGATTTATTTTTTTGGCTCTGTGGCTGAGAGAAAAGAAAAATAAGAAGTAAAGGGAGACATGGGAGCAGGAAGAATATAAGAGTAGAAAGAAAGAGATGCCTATTGTCATGCCCACTGGCAAAGCCATTCTCTCATGCACAGATTTGGCCCTGAAAGATCGGCGGCAGGAGGGCGAGCTTGGCAGTGTGTTAGTCTGTGTATGTATATCTGTGTGTTTGAAGCAATCGAGGGGAAGAGAAATGAGCAGAGGGGAGACGGTCAGATTGAGATGGAGGCAGTGTTGAGGAGAGGAACAGAGGGAGAAAAAGGAGAGAGAAGACGAAGAGGTGAGACAAACGGAGTGAGAGAAGAGAGGTAGAGACGCCATATGGCATCACTTCAGGAGAGGAGGGCTAAGATGACTGATCGAGGAAGAGGTGACTGAGTGTGCACTTGGTCCAGTGGGTGACCAGTGCAACACACAGAATCCACTCAGGGCTGGATGAGTTCTTTCATATCCAAAATAAATAAGAGAAAAATATTCAGTATAAAAGACATTTTACGCAGTTTAATCCAGAAGCTGACACTGAAGAGGAGTGATTATTATTCTGTTCTACCCACTCCATCTTTTTCTTGTTTTATCCTTCTCAACTCTGCTTTGTGTTTCCCTGCTCATAACATTTTCTTAAATTGCAGCATATTCTCTCTCATATCCTTTTCCACATTTTGTTCTTTTCTACATTTAAAGGGATACACCAATCCCATGGCCAGTAAGCTCTTTAATCAGTTTACCATTTATTGAAGACATTAGTTGCAACCCTTTTCTCACTTTGTGTTGTAGTTTTGGACACACACAGATGGGAGTCTTCTTACTGCAAAATAAGTTGTGCAGAGATTCTGTCTAACAAAATATTGGTCTTTTCCTTTTATAAGAATGCTTATAGTAGTGTGAATCACACAAACATAAAAACAGGAAAACACAGACACTTATTTGGCTGTTGAATAAATGATTTTAATTGTGTGCAGACACAGAAGTGACAGGAGTGACAAGCTTTGCAATAAGTTCTTTAAATTAAACAATGCCCTCTAGAAAAGGTGTTTTCTGACCTGACAGCCATATGTCCTGACTTCCTTTACTTATGCCGTGATTACTGCAGCTTTGTCACTTGATTGTAAATATGGTGTCATTTTGGGACATTTGCTGAAACTATTATTGTTATTGTTATTTTTCTTTGGAGAACAGTCTCAATCCTCAACCTGATCTTTGTCTTACTTTACTTTACAGGTTTTCGATAAAGGTCAAGACATGCATAATTGGTGGCTCTATTGCCAAACAACATCATCGATTATTCATCATGGGCTTTTTTTTTCACATCCAATGGCAGCTCTTGTCTAAACTGAAAGTAAACATAACAGTTGTTTTTATGGTCTTTTCTTTGCCATTATTTTTCCTCTCCCATGTTCCCAACCAGGTTGCAGCATAAGAAACTGTTAATGTGCGTGGTTTGTCATTGGTTTGTGTAGTTGTAATGTACTTTCCAAGCACAAAAAATGCTCTTTATCAGATTCCTCTACTGATAACGAGATCACCATGTCTAATGAAACTCACAAAAGCTTAGTAGAATGACAGTTACCAACAACAGAACAAAAGGGGACTTCAAGGTCAGAAACATGAATATCTGAAGGTGAACTGAATACCACTTTAAAAGATGGCACCTAATTTATTGCTATGAAAGTTACTGACTGAGCACATACACCCCATAAGTCCCTTCCTCATGCTTCTGCATTTTGGGGCACATAGAGAATGCTCACTAGAGTCTTTCTTCAGCAGAGCTGGTTTAGAGGATGCATGTTCAAGGCTTGCTGATGGCTCCCCGCACAAATGAACTTGCCAAATGTTATTGGAACGAATGGATCAAATTCTGATAATACAAAAAGATACTTCAGAGTGTCCATGACACTGAAAAGTTTATCACTTTTTGTTAACAAAATAAATAGTCACAGTATTGATTATTACGAGGTGAAACCTGTTTTTGACAGGAGCAAGATAGTAAACGACATATAAATCAGTCATTGTATGAATTTGCCAAACATGTCAGATATATGGGAAGTGATTCACAGGCCTTGTAGCCCTGCTAGCATCAACCCTGCTAGTGGCAGTGGCAGTTCTAGGAACAACATTGTCAGTCTATCTGCTGGTCAGTCCACCAACTTGGTCCAGATGAAAATATTGTTGTGATGCAACTTGGTACAGACACCCATGTTGTCCAGAGCATGAATCCTTGGCTGATCCCCTGATGTCTCCTCTAGCTCCAGCATCAGGTCAAAGTTAAGGCTATTTTCCCACTAACATCTCTGCCAAAAATAATACTGTGCAACTGTTGCTATTGATAGCTAGGAGAAAAGGTATTGTGGTGACAACAGGGTGTCCAAATACTGCTAATTGTCAATCTGCATTGCTGGGACTTGTATTCAAATAACAGCAGCTACAGTGAGTTTTTCAGCAGATGGGTAGGTTGGTTCTTCGGTCACTGTCAGAGGGGCTGTTGTTACAGAAGCTGGAGAAAAGGGCATGGACCATGTTGATGTGTGCCAAATCATCTCAATACCACATGTTCTCTCTTTGTGTTGAGTAATAAAGGCACAGTGAGCATTTGAGCATAGAGCCCTAATCTAATTAAACAAATACGACAACATTTTAGGAAATATTCTTGTTTGCCAAATCCAAAATCAGTTTAATGTTTTTGGAGTTGAAGGGTCAGGTGTATTTTCCATTTTTAGAGTTGAAATGTTAACTTAATGTATGAAAAATAAGAGCTCTGTTTGACATCACTTGTCAAACTGTAGAAATTTTGCAAATCCCACGAAACAAATGAACTTGACACAAGAGGAGGACAACTGTGTCAACAAATGATGCACAGCATCCTGCTGTCTGAGCCACTAAGATCAGCTTCATACACTGAGCATTCAAAATTACTGCTGCTGCTGTGTGTGTGTGTGTGTGTGTGTGTGTGTGTGTGTATCCAGTTGGTATTTTGAAATTTCCTCCCATAACTGCTGATCCATGAATAGCCCAGCTAGCTGCTTCACCACATGTCCTGTCATTGAGTGCCTAATTGGCAAAAAACATACACACTGTTGCTGTACACACAGAGAAAGATGAATAAGTATGTCTGCGCATGTGTGTGTGCATGTGCACTCACAGACACACACTTATTTTGATATACAGTTTTTGTTGCAAAGCCACACACACACACACACACAAACAGAAACAAATAAGCACACACATACACACACCGCGATCCAGCAAAGAGAGAAGAAAACACAATTAGAGAAGAAAAATGTCAGGTCTACTTCACAGTGTGCAGACTTTTCAAGTGGCCCCCCCAACCCTTGCTGTGCTGGGAATGGGAATTAACAGGGCCAGTAAACAAGGAATGTGTTCCTGGGAGAGTTGCCCTCCAGTCACTGCGCCTCCAAATGAAGATGCTTTTAATCTGAAATATTCTTGACACTTATGGAAAACTGCACCTATACAGTTGAAAGTAAATGATAAGGCGTGACTGCTCTATTTGAAGTAACCCATTTGATTGCTTTGCCATCAAGGTCTTTTAAAGTGAAAGGAAGTGCAATGACAGATAAATTGCGGGCCTTTTTTTTAATTTTATTTTTTTGAAAGATGCATCTTGATTTGATATTTTCTAAAATGGTAGTGTTTTATCTCCTCCAATTAGTGTGATGAATTGAAGCAGAAAGAAAACCTGTGCAAACAAATGTATCAGCAAAATGACTATGTTGTCTGTTTTCTAGTACTGGACGTCCTGTGATCCTTCTTGTGTGGTTTGTCAGTCGTAACACAGTGTTTAAGTCTGTTTTGCTTTCATTAAACTGGTTAGGATAATTTGGTGATAATGAGGCACACCGCTCTTGTTTCTACAGTTCAAACACTCTTCTGAATCATTGGCAAATAAAAATAAATAACCTGCACGCTGAGGAAGTCATTGTGTCTCAATAGCACCCATTTTATGCTGAGCTAGTTCCTCTCTCTCTCTCTCTCTCTTTTTCAGTGACTGACTATCATAGCCAATTTTACAGTAAATTACTCCCTAAACAAGCTCGATAGAGACAAGCCCAGCAGTCTGGCACCCGGCGCTCGCGTGTAAACATGATTATATCGAGGAAGTGGCTTCACATTTTCGAGCACACAGTGACAGCCAATTAGGGCCTACGTTAGTGTGGCTAATTCTTCAAATGCAGTATGGTGAGGAACGACAGACTGGGATGGAGGGAGGGCAGAGCTGGGAGAGTAACAAGAAAAAGAAGAGGGGATTGATAGAAAGAGAGAGGAGCAATTAAGAAGAATTAAAAACAGGCAAAACACCACAGATTGGGTTGCAATTATTGTGTGAGACACCATATAAGTGCTGTAACAGGGCTATTTGTGAACACTGTGAAATTCAATTATACCTGCCATTAGAGTCTATTGGTTGTCTATAGAGGAAAGGAGAAGAGAGATAAAGAAAAGCAAATTAATTTTTCTGCCGACATTAGGCAGAGAGGCTTGTGACATTACTCTGTCGACGTTCGCTAAGTTGCCTGTGAGTGCATCTGCTGGGAACAATTACACACAATCCCATCCATGTGACAGTTCTGACTCGGAAATGCACCTATAATTTTTGCAGGTTGGATCTTTCTGCTGTACCAGCCAGCCATCAAGGAGGCCAAAGGGCTATTGGTATAATAATTGGAGAAGCTCAATTAGTTTGTCTTCTCTCCTCCCCTTTTCCCTCTGTCTCCATAAACAAAAAGCACATTACACATCGATCCCCGGGAGTTGCTGGGGTAACAAGGCAGTGGCGGGAGCTTTAATGAACTGTCTTGTGCCAGCGGCTTGAAAACACTCCTCTTCTGACTCTGATAATTAAGTTAGTCCAAATCAGATTGAGTGAGGGGAGTGTGGTTTTTACAGCCATTTTCACCGGCCATTTAATTTAGCTGCTCCCTGGTAATATCCAGCCCGGGGGGGGGGGGGGGGGGGGGGTGTTAGCCCAGAGGGGATGTGGCTTATACCTTTCAGGGTGATGATACCAGGGTTTCCCCCTCTCACTGATGCTTATCTTACTTTAACCTCCCAGGCTTTCACTGAGTGAGTTTCTCCAGGAAGGATTTCACAATACAGTAATTAGCACACAGTAACACTCTTTTTCCATAGCAATTGATGATACAGCGCAAAGTCCAAGTCACAGATTAGGGCTACATATGGCTACGTTTCTGGATGGGTCACAAAGAATTCAGCTCATTTCCTTTTAATACAGTATCTGACATGGTAGGAGTGTTAAGCAGGTGGCCAGGAGAAGGAGATTAGCATCTTGTTAGTATAAAATATATTCTTCCAACAGCAGACTTGACGGAAACTGTTCAGAGGCTTATTTTTTACATCTTGCCTGTTGGGGTTTGAAGACTTTTTAAGCCTTTTCATGCTTGCAGTCACTGTCTTGCAGCCTGCAGTCAGGAACTTGAACCTACACAGGATTGATGATTACAATCCTTAAAATGTAACTCCTCCATCAAAAAGTTTAAGGCTAGATATTATTAAAACTGTAAAGCTACATGTCCATCGCCTAACTCTGGGTGTTTCTCTCCCTCCCTCCCTCCCTCCTGCTTGTCCTTTGTGTCTTTCTCCCTCCCAGTGCAGCTGTTTTTAATCTTGTCGAAGCATGCTGCACTACACTTATGTGTGTAATTCTCATAATTCCCATGTTAAACGGAACATAATCACACCAGCACTGAAAGGTAATTCTGTTCGACCTCAGAAAATGAAAGAAAAGGGGGGAAAAAATGACCCTGCGTAGGTTATTGCTTTTCGTTGAGCGTGCGTCAACAACTCTTGAATTTAATGCATTCCCGCAGCGGTGCGCGGCTCACTGGCCCTCAGGGGAAATAACAGCGTGCAGCCATTAGGGGATTATGGGCGAGTAAAGGAAGAAAAGGTGTGAGACATATACACTGTAATACTGTACTGTATGAGTGGATGATGGCACATGTGGGCCCTGAGGCATTATCGACGCACTGGCTGACTATGCTCATGATTTATCAAACCGTAACATGACAGGGCCAATCTATGTTTAAATATGAACAAAATATTCAATTTCTATTGACAAGCAAATCATGACACGTTGGACAAATTTTTAGGTAAATGGGAATTAAACCCCAAAAAGAAGGCTTTATGCTGGAATAAACTTGGGACATAATGAAAGTGACATTCCCAAAAGAAAACATTCTGACATGTATTTAAATGTGCTGTATGTTGGGATTAAATCAAACAGTTGTTCTACTGGCAACCGAACATGGCAGTCATTACAGTGGTTCAGGACACTGCATATCATATCAATACCATCTCTAGCTCAACCCCAGATTACTATTCTTGATTCTGAAAAATTTTGAACTTGTCTACTTGTCCCAAATTGCAAACATTGAATTCTGGCCAGATTTGTCACATGAATGCTTGTAGTTCCCTCTAAAATTACACCTAGAAATTTTCATTGAATACATTTTTTAAATTAGTAAACATGCACAGTGTGCATCAAAATGCAATCAAGAGTTAAGATTAATGAGTGATCCTCACCAGTAATGTCATCCACAACTGTCAACGGTTCTCCCCATTCAGCTGATTAAATACCTATAGCACTGAACCTGAGGAGAAATTATATGTGCATTCCATCTGTTGACTCTCATTTAAGGGAGGCCTTGCATATACCCAAAGTGTAATGCAAGTACACTTGGAACAAATAGTGTGGGTACCTTAAAAGTGTTTTGGTATAAAATTCCCTCTTTGTGCTTCAACATACTGTGTTTGCTTGCTGACCCACAACAGATAACGCAAAGAGAGACTTTGCACTAAATAGACCTTATATTGGAAGATCACTTAATTGACTGTTGAAGCTTCATATTAACTTCAACACATTTTTAGAGAAAACGACAAGATCTCTTTGCAACCGCAAAGGACAGGGGAACAATACAGTGACCAAAGAACTTTTCATCATTTAACTTTAAGACAGAGTTAATAAAATGTGAACCTAACCTTTAAAGCTGCATCAATTTCAATTCAATTTAATTTTTTTATTTATATAGCGCCATATCACAACAAAAGTCATCTCAAGGCACTTTTCATATAGAGCAGGTCTAGACTGTACTCTTTAAAATAAGTATTTACAGAGAGAGACCCAACAAATCCCACCATGAGCAAGCACTAGGCAACAGTGGCAAGGAAAAACTTCCTTTTAAGAGGCGGAAACCTCGAGCAGAACCGGACTCAGGGTGGGCGGCCATCTGCCTCGACCGGTTGGGTTAAGGAGAGAGAAGGGGGAAGAGGGGGTAGAGAATAGTGGGAGAAGATCATAGCATAACACGGGTTCTATATAAAATGTAAGGTGATGCCAATAATGCAGTAGTAGTAATGATAATAGTAATAATTAAAATATTAACTGCTAACGTAGCACTAAAACTAATAGCAGTATTAAGAGACTTGTCATCACATCAATTAACATGTTCATATTAACAATGAGTAAGTTGACTGTGTAATGTGAAATTGATCCATCATTGTGTTTTTAGTGTCTTGAAGATCACTATTTTAGTTTTATGGCAAGCATTTGTACTACTTGGTCCAGTCTTAACGCTCAACTCCATTTTCAACAGTCAGTTGTTATAGCAAATAGGCAGCTGTTTGCTAACATACCTGCTCAACTCTGTCCTAAAGTGTAATCAAATCTTCTGTGATAGTGTCATGATTCAGGTAAAATAAGTACACAAAACTCAGATCTTTAATTGAAATATTATTTTCTGTCACAAAAAAATGTGATGTTTATAGAGAGCTTTATGCAGTTTATGAAATCATATAAACAGCTTAAACAGACTATAGCTGTATGGTGGTACTGTGGTGCACATTTGAAGGTGCTATATGCAAGTGTATCTGCTATGTCTCCAGCGTTAGCATTGACAGGTGTTTGTTTACCACTGTAGAAGAAACATTCAGCATCAATCATTCCTTTACTCACCAATAGCTGTCTCCTGCTTAGTCATTCTGTTAGTCATTCAACCTCTTGCCCAGATCTTTCCATGTTGTAACAGGATAACACTTGCAACCAGGTCACACGCTCACAGCCAACTCCAAATGTTGTGTATAAATAAATAAATCATTTTTTCTGAAATTAGAGACCTGCCCGAGTAGCTTTAATCTGGACTCAGTTCTTCAGTGGAGTACATAGAAATTAAATTAACAGATTTTTTTTTCTTGCAGAATAAGCAAGATAACAGATTCAACACGAATGTTTGTGTGTACATGAGTTCTTGTGTGCAATGCATGTGTGCACAATGTGTTTATTTCACATACTGTATTATTGAACTTATGCATATTACAGTAACGCAGACTGTATATATCATCTTTATATAAACCACTCTGTGAGTGTGCTCGTATTCGTGTGTCTGTACTACAATTTGTTTTTGATGCTACAGCACTTTGATAATTGGTAGAGATAAGCAATACTTAACATCTCCTAAATATTCACTCATGCACACATACACCCCCACCACTACAATAATACGCAGCATTAGAATATTAGGTTTACAGCCCAGTCGTTTGTCAGGGGGCTCTTTAGGGGCTGTAAAACTGTCTGAGTGTGGGGATCTGTCATCGCCTTCTATTAGTCATAAAATATATAGAGAGGCAAATATAGGCTGTGATGAAGATGCAGCAGCGAGTCGGAGAGAGAGAAAATGTGTGTGTGTGGGTATTGGAAAAGTCACAGGCAGCTACACTGATGCTAAGTTGTTCACTGAAGTTTTGTGGTTTCTTTAGGATGAACACAGAGAATGTGACAAAAGGCTAAAGAAAAGGGGGAAGACATAGAAAGTGCGAGGCATGCAAGTATATACTCTTCATTCGCAGCTCTATTTGAAATCATTCTCTGTGCATGCATGAGTGTGTGTATATGTGTATGTCCACCCTTTGTTGCAAGCAGTAATTTCCCATTTTCAATATCCTGTTCTATTTCATTCTGTTCAATTGCATTCCCTTCAACTTCCTCACACACACACACACGCAGCTAGACAATGTTTCTATGAAGAAAGATGACGCCATTGAAGATGATGACAACTCCCATCTGACATTTACTAACCTTTTGAGCAGAGAGATGGGGATGGAAGAGGGGAAGAGAAAAGGAGGAGAGGGGATGGACAGATGAGATGCAGTCATGGGGGAGGAAAGGGGGGTGTATGCATGGAATTCCTGTTTTCTATTCCTTTCACCATCATGTTGGGCTCAGCTCTCCACAAAAGCTTTTGTTGCCTTCTGCATCTTTTTTAGGCTTGCAGCATCCAGATTTTTTTTTAATAGTCACAAAGCCCTCAATTTTTTTTGCCATTATTTTTTATTTGCCAGATGTGGCATCTGTAGCTCTGTGTGTTTGTGAGTATATGTGTGTGTTTGAAAGAGAGTAATTGGTTATTAAATACCTAACATGCAATTTTTACTACACTCAAAAACTGTACACTCATACAGCTGAGATCGCCATAGTCTCTACAAAATACCTAGTGGGAAAATGCTTCCAAGAAGTATCAAATTGTTTGAGAGAGGTTGTGGAGTAAATCTAAAACATGTGATGAGAGTACAGGAGATGAGAGCCAAATTGGGTCAGAGAGCAAAAATCTAGGTCCTGTATGCATGCATTTTTGTACATTAATTTTATCTGTATAGTTGCAGTGGGTTCTGTCCATATCAGAAAAAAGACAAATGAGCAACTCATTTGTTTAATGTTTAAAACATCAATGTTATGTTTTACTGACAAGCATCCTTGTATGTAGATTGTAGAAGAAATTATTATGGAGACTTAATATGTAGAGTAGAATATGTAAATAACTGAATCTTGAGTGGGATTGTTTGTCCAGCTGCTGTTCCTAAAGTTAGATGCTGACTAAGTTTCAACCTCTACAGGTCTATGACAACTCAGGAAACTAAGTCATCTGATGAGGACCATGTGATATGGTTGAAAGCTACAGAACAAGCAAGTAAGAGGATTTTGAGCTGAGATCATTTTAATCACTGTCTCAAGAATGGACTGTCATACTAGCTTCAGCTAAGTAGCTTTGCGGTATGGCCAATCAACTGTGAAGTTGGTATTCCTTATTTTTACCCTTCTCTTTTCTCTTCATCCAAACCCTCTAACCAACCTCTAGCACGCCTATACATTCATCCACTCATCCCTTCTTCATCCCCCAGTCTCTCTAGTCTGCCTTCTTTAGGGTAAGGCTCAAAGGAGTAGGTGGCTAACACTGAGTGGGAGGCAAACATTTTGGGGCTCTGTTTTTTTTGTTCATATTTTGTTAGAAGTGTAGAAGCAATCATATTGGCACTGGTATTGAACATTGTCAACTACAACTACAACCAATGGTACTCTGTATTTATCCCCTGTGATCAAATAATTAGAACTGTAATGTTGTGGTGGTGGGATCCCAGCTAGCAGCCGACTCCTAACTATTCCAACCACACATGGTCTACTTAGATCCAAGATGTCTGGGACTTTGGTTACTCACATGCTACTAATTTTTGGTTGTTCGTAATGAAAGTTTTGATGTGATCAGATTGTTTCAGCAAGAATGTCCATCCACAATTACATAGGAGAGGGATACAAATTACAAAAGTGCTGTTCTGATAGTACGTGGTGGTAACATCAAGGTAAGATACTTTACTTGGTTTTCTTTAATTTGTCACCTGCCGTATTTGGTCATACATCAAGTACTAGGGAAATGAAGGTTTTGACTGGATGAACGTAAGTGATTTTCTATTTTCTCTTCCATTTGGAAGCTATACACCTAATTCTTTTGGTATTCTTTCAGTGGATTTAACTTAAACAGTACATGGACCATCTCTGTCTGAGCCAATAACATAACAGCAAATACCATAAGCTTCCCATCAATTGTGCAGTGTAATGGCTTGTCCAAGTTAACAGCCATCACTAAGGATTCAAACATGAGCAAAGGGTCAATTAGAACAGAGAGAAGATAGGACAGAACGAAGAAGAAGAGAAGCACAGCAGCAGAGGGATGAGCTTATGTACAGGAGGGAAGATGATTAATATGAGATCTGGTGATGAATAATGATATGCTGATATATTAATAGAACAATCCGAGCGGGTACGCTGGAGTGCAGACAGAATATACTAACTAAAAGCTACTTACTATACACAAACATATAGATTCAGATTACTCTCTAATACATATAAAATATGTCCATTAGAAAATTTCACGATTTTTTGGCCACTTAGTAGCAGCAGAGCAAGGAAAACACAACATGTCATGACAGTGTATTATCAATATATGCAGTTAATATACATGCACTGAACGAAGTACACTGAAAAGACATTATTATACCTTTTCTTCAGGCTGCACTTTCATATCTTGGGAAAGTTGTTATAACCATGAATATCCTAAAATTCTATACAAGTTAAATGAAAATTTTTGTCAATTAGTAATTAGGTAATTTATTCTCAAATAAAAAAAAGAAGAAAACTGCGGATGTGTTCTTAGTGTGTGCGTGCATAAGCCAAAGTCAGACATAATGATATTATACTGTTACATTTAATTATATGTTTATTGTTAATTGAATTTAATTAATTGTTAATTAACTATTAATTATAATGTTTATGTAAAATATTACGCATTTTCTTTCGAAGAAACAGCTCCACTTTGGGTGATACATTTAATCTCTAATTCTCTTTTTAAAAATTAGAAGAGATAGTTGATACCTCTCATGATGGTGTATTACATACAGAGCTGTAGCCAGGAGATGATTAGCCTAACTTAGCATAAGGACTGGAAAGAAAAAAAAAGTAAAAACACTAGCACATCTTAAACACTGATTAATATTGTGTCTTGTTTGTTGCATCAAACAAACAGTGATGTAAAATTCACAGTTTGTTTTTTAAAGGGGAGTGAGACGTCATCTGTATAGAGGCTGATTTGATGCTATGAAGTAGTGGTGTGAATTCCCTTGATTCTGCTGTTTCGTCGAATTACAGGACTGAGTATTTCCATGAGGATTGTAAATAAACAGCTGATATCATCACTGGTTGCCTTCACTGTTTCAACACAAACATAAGAGTGACACTGATTTTCTCATTTCCATCTTGAAAAGAAAGGAAATAACCACAATGTTCCATGGTCTTTCAAATCAATGTCCTATTAATGGTATTGAAATAGATTAAATTAAACTATTCCAGCTGTTTGTATACAGCATAATTCTGCCACCCACTCCCAGCTGGAGCTGCCTAACTTATATCCCTACATTTAGCCATTTTGGGTTGTCTGCCTGAAGTGCATTGCTCGAGTGCACTTTGACAGCACTTGTTGGACGACAGGACAGCGTTGCTCACTCATGCATAACAGCACAGACATGAGTGCAAGTGTGACTTGGCGCTGAAACAATCTGTGAACAGGATAAATGTTTAATTTATGAAAATGAGCTGTATGTTTTAACTGCGCGCACTCTACCAATGTAATACTTCAGTGACTATCTGTTTTTAGTAACAACAGATGCATACACACATGCACACGCAAACACATTTGGGATGTTGTGGCTATGCCTGAATGCAGCTCTTCAGTGTTACTGCTTTAATAATCAGTTTTAATGAGCATCAGTCGCTGTTATTCCCTTCAGCATGATTCTCTCTCTCGCTCACTGCATCTGTCTGTCTCTGCATTTCTCTCTCTTAACCCCCACTTTTTCTTACTCATGTCAGCTCTCTCTCTCTCTCTCTCTCACACACACACACACACACACACAAACACACACATTCTATGTTTCCCTTCAACTACCCCCTCTTCCCCCAGCTCCCTCTGTTCCCTTTAGTTTGAAGCTCAATTAATGCCCCGTTTCATATCTGCTATGCTCAAACAGCCCTTGGGTCCCCACCCCACTCCGCAACACACACACACACACACACACACACACACACACACACATTAGGACCGCACACTGAGATATTGTGTCATGTTTTGTTGTTTCCAATTAATTTCATTGTGTAGGCATGTGCGTTTACGTACACAATATGATTTTTCTCACATGTCACATGGAAGTGGTGAAAAAAAAAATATTTTAACCTTTTCATCTGTGAGTTTTGAGTTTTTTCCCACCTTATCCTCAGTGTGAGCTTTTGACGTGCATGTTAGTCTTGTTCTTGTCACAGCTGGAAACACTCTCATCATGTTGTCACAAGCTCTGTTGCTGTCACCGCCTGACAAACTGTACTGGTGGATCACCCAGTGGACCTACACCAACAGCAATATGTCTGTCTGTGTGAGCCTTGACTTTTATAAAAACCCATCGATAGGATGGCATAGCATGTTTCCACTGATTAAGTAGCATCTACACGTTGGTTGTTAAGAAACATATAGATAGCAGGCTGATCTATTGAGAAAAAAGTAGCGGTCTTACTTGTTTTAAAGTTGCATCTAAGGCAGTTGGGAGCCTGAATGAGACATAAACCTGCATACGACAGCAAGTTTATCTGGCGCTAGCGCACTTTATTACAATTTTCTTCTTGTCTGAATTAAATTGTTATGATACTTTTCTTTGGGTAATACATGTGTCAGGCTGATTGCACAGATCAGACACCTGGCAATGGTGACTTTTCAGAATGGATTTTTTTTTAGATATTTTATTAATGAAGATCATTTGCACAAAGTTGAATGTCTAATTCATGTTGTAGTAGTTGGAAGTTGCACTTCCATCCACTGGAGCGTACATTTTTATGTACAGTCATATGAAAAAGAAAGTACACCTTCTTTGAATTTTATGGTTTTATGTATCAGGTAAAAATAGGTAAATACAACCTAAGATGAACAACAACAGATGACATATAACACCATTAACAAAACTAGGCCAAAATGCAGAAGCAGTGTGTGAAAAAATAGTGTTGGCACTTTGCTAGTCTGGAGTACTCAGGTGTGTGTCAACACCAATGCCAAAGTGGAAAAACACCAGCAATGATCTCAGAGAAGCAACTGCTGCTGCTCATCAATCTGGGAAGGGTTATATGGACATTCACAAACAATCCATCATTTTACAGTGAGAGAAATTATTCACAGGAGTGGACATCCCAGAAAATTCACCCCAAGAGTGAACAAGTATGGCTTGTTTGGAAGGGTTGCCAGGAGAAGGCCTCTTCTCTCTAAAAAGAACAAGGAAGCACGGCTTAGGTTTGCAAAGTTGCATCTGAACAAACCACAAGACTCCTAAAACAATGTCATATGGACAGATGAGACCAAAGTGGAGATGTTTGGCCATAATGCACATTGCGCACATTTGGGGAAAACCAAACACAGCAAATCAGCACTAACACCCTATACCAACTATCAAGCATGGTGGTGAAGGAGTGATGATATGGGTTTGTGCTACCTCAGCCCTGCAGGACCACCTCGAAGACACCATCTGGGAAATTTTTGCTGAGAAGACGGACCTGGAGGGACACCAATCAGCTGTCCTTTCATATATACATTTTTGTGCTGAGAGTATGTTTGAAACAAAAACTGTTTAAGTGTTCCCCAACCAAAAACCTTGGTTTAACAGCAAGGTGAGGGCCCTGCTCAGAACACAAGATTCTGCGTTCAGATCCGGGGGTCTGCAGGCCTACAGTAAGACACGGAGATTACTGAGAAGGGGCATCAGAGAGGCCAAGTGAAGGTACAAGCAGCGTATAGAGGATCACTTTCACAGTAATAACTCCAAATGCATTTGGCAAGGGATAAAGACTCTTGCTGGCTACAAGGACAGCAACACAACCACAAACTCTATAGACAGCACGCTACCAGACACTGTGAACCATTTCTTTTTTCTCGTTTTGACTGCTGTAACGGAGAAGCCAGCACCCATCCTACATTATCAGGGAAGGACAGGTCTCTTAACGCTTATCATCACCAAATGTTTTGAGATACCCACATTAAGTCTGACATCCCTGCTAACCTTAACCAACACCAGTTTGCATACTGAGCAAACAGATCGACAGAGGATGCAGTCATCACAGTGCTTCACACAGCCCTTACACACCTGGACCAGGAAAACACCTATGTAAGGATGCTGTTTGTGGACTTCAGCTCAGCTTTTAATACAACTATCCCCCACAGACTGGTTCAGAAACTGAGCAACCTGGGCTTAGGCAGGTCATTGTTCACATGGATACTGGATTTCCTGAGCTACAGACCCCAGAACATCAGGATGGGACATCACACCTCATCCACCCTCATTCTGAACACTGGCACACCACAGGGGTGTGTCCTCAGCTCCCTCCTCTACTCACTCTTTACCAATGACTGCTCTTCCTTTCAACCCACCAACATCATTGTCAAATTTGCTGATGATACCACTGTAGTAGGACTAGTATCAAACAACGATGAGACAGTCTGGAGGGAGGAGGTTCAGCATCTGACAGAATGGTGTTGTCATAATAACCTGGACCAGTTGTATTTTAAAGGACCCTACTCACCCTGGACATTTGGCTGGAGTTGGGTCATACAACAGGACAATGATCCCAAGCACACCAGCAAATCTACAACGGAATGGCTGAAAAAGAGAATAATCAAGGTGTTGCAATGGCCCAGTCATAGTGCAGACCTCAAACTGATTGAAATGATGGCGGTGGGACCTTAAAAGCGCTGTGCATAAATTAATGCCCATAAACCTCAATAAATTGAAGCAACATTGTAGAGTGGGCCAAATTCCTCTACAATGATGTGAGAGACTGAAAAAGTCACATAGAAAACACACTTGCTTCTGCATTTTGGCCCAGTTTTTTGTTAAATAAATAATGACATGGTGTTATATGTCATGTGTTGTTATTCATCTGAGGTTGTATTTATCAAATTTTTCCTAATACATAAAACCATAAAATTCAAAGGGGGTGCCAACAACAACAACAACCTTTCATGTTTTTTTTTAAAATTATCATTATTATTATTATTATTATTATGCTAAACAATAATGCAAGAAAAAAAGCATGATATCACAATCTGACATACTTCTTGAATAACAATGCTCTTAATAAGTTTCATTGCAACAAGCTATGGCATTTGGAGCACTTTGGATAGAATTTACAGTATTTGTATAGATTGTTTTCCTTAAAATGTGGTCACACTGTGCATGTATCCAGGATCATGATAAAGGACCAGTTCAACATGCCCATTTCTCAAAAAAGCAAATGACTATATTTCCCCAAACTGTCTATTTCTTCAAATTATAATAAATTTGTGTCTGTGGTGTATTGGATGCACTAAATAGACTGTGTTAGCTTTACTGGATTAGCTAAAAGGGTGTTTCTTGCCAGAATAAGTTCTCTCCATATTGAACTGCTGTGTGTATGGTCCATGACTTCCTCAGAGTGCAGCAGTACAACTGCAGCATGTGGATCTGCAGGATAGGGAACACTTCCAAAGCACTGTTAGTCCACATGGCTCACTCAGTGTGTGTACCTTAATTAAATCTCACGAATCTTGCCTGTGCTCTTGCAAAAAAAGTGCACAAATTTTGTCTTGGATTCTACTGAACTGAAGATGTAACTGTGTTCTGTACAACTTCTATGTTCATGCCACTCATCATCAGATTTGTTGGTCGAAGCACATGCTGTTTAAAAAAAGTATCACATTTGACATTTGCTTTCTTTCTCAAAGTTACATTTATTTAGCAGATCTATGTTGCTCTCATGTTTGCACATTAAATATAAAGCTACGGCAACTGGTTAGCTTAGCTTAGCATAAGGACAGCTAGCCTTTCTGCCTGAAGGTAACAGAATCTGCCCACCAGCCCCTTTAAAGTTCTAATTAACATGTTATATCTCATTTGATTAATAACCAAAGTGGAAAAATGTAAATGTATCTCAAATTGACTAACTGAAACTGACTGTTCCTTTTAGTTTGATGTTATTTTATATTTTGCAAAAACGTCCATGTCACCACACCACAAGCATGTAGTGCTAGAAAATAAAGATTAGTACTTGTGAGATTCTGACAACCCAACTGTAGTACAAGTAGTGCTAGCTGGCATACTTACATTTGCAGTATGTTAGCTTAAGATAACTCCCTCATTACCCAAAGTAATGACTGATGTGGTTTAGAGCAGTATCTGCCCTTTAAATCTGTTATTTATGTCTGTTAGAAGTTTGAAGATAGTGATAACCTAGGGTGAATATAATAAGTAAAATTATGCAGCTTTATCTGATTTGTAGCTGTTTGGCTCTTCATGGAGGTAACATTGTTGACCTTTTTAAGCTGGTAGTGATTTATCATGCACATCCCTACAGCAGATAATTACTGTACAAATGTAGTGAGTAATTCATTTATTATTGGTGATAGAACACTGTAATAATTAAGTCAATAAATTCATGTCATGTTTGTTTGTATAGTTCATAATCACTGTTACAGTTTGAAAGAATTTAACAATCTGACATTTTAAAATGAATTAAACAGAAGAACAAATTAAAAAACTAATTTTCAGACTTTAATTCCATATTTAGCACTGATTGCATTTAAACTGAGCATGTGTAGTTTACACCAATTTGTTATAATGTCAGAATGAAGGTAGAGGTGCAGGCCTGGTAGAAGGGTAGAGGGTTTGGTTATGGTAGGATTGAAAGATCATGGGTCATCTGAAGCTAATGGTTAATCATTTTTAATCCTTGACTGAATTTTCATGGCTACGGACATCTTTGGAAATGAGTTTAATTTTTTTATGTGGCTAGCCTAAAATTTTCTTGTTGTTATTGTTGTTGGAATAGAGCTGTTCTCTCAAGGAAACATAAAATATGATAAAATATTTTTAAAAATATATTATAAAATATTTCTGATGAATTAGGACATGTGAAATACAAAAGTTTTTATTTAATAAATTTTTCATTCAGAAAGAACTGTCTAATGTTTCTGAATCACTGTAGAGGAAGTGCCCCCCCGCCAAAACAAAAAAAACAAAAAACAAAAAAACGACTCAAGGATTTCAATGAATTTTATTGGAAAGGAGAAGAATCAAGAAATGTCTTAAAGCTTTTCACAACATTCTAACTTATATCAAGACGTATGTTTACTTATATCAAGTGCATTTTGGTGCAAATCTAAATTCAGATATGGATTAAAATTTGATACACATGTTCTGTTACTCAAATAATAATAACAGAGGATTGTGCAGCCTTGACAGAGATATGAAACAATTAAGAATTACAGTACTTTTAGCTTCAATATTTGATTATATTAAGACAAATCAAATCAAAACACAAAATTTCAAAAGTTACAGTTACATAGATTCATTACTTACACCAACATTTCAGATGGTGTGAATTAGTGTGGCACTAATTCACATTATAAACCTTTACTTGCTGTCATCAGTTCTTTAAAGTATGTATATAACACACACATCATATCCATCGTTTTTCGTGAAATGTAACTGAAAAATAAAACATCAGAGCCTCTGCTTATTAAGCAGGACAATATTTTTGGAAACAATGGATTTCACCTTCATCAAAAACAACAGGGATATGGGATGAATGACCAATGCAGGAGAAAACTCGTCAGAAGAGGCAAGGTTAAATAATATTTTAATTTGTTGAAACATTTTGGGTGTGTATCTTCACATGTGGCTATGAATCTTCAGCTGTTATTATTAGTTTGTCCTGTTAACTCCTCTGCTCCACTCTGCAGCTGTACTGTCAGAAAGGAATGGTTAAAAAAAATGATGATGAAAACAACTGAGTTTATTTTTTCTTTGTTCTTTGTTGTCACATTAAAAAGTAATTTGGTCAGGATGACAGTCCCAAAAACGAAACCACGCTCACAGAGAAAACTCTGGACAACAAATCCCAAAGTAAAACATTTTGCAGTCACCTCCAGATTCCTGATCAAAGCGTGACCTGTTTTTTTTTTTTTATTAATTTATTTATTTTTTGCATCAGAGGTCTCCACATCTTCATGTCCCAAGAGCAGACTGCTAATTTAACTTAACTTATTATCAGCTTGCTTGGATTCAGGTAAGTCCACCACTTTGGTCCAGACTGAAATAGCTCAAACAAACAAATATTGGATGAATACTCACCATTTTGTATAGACATTTGTGTTCCCCAAAAGATGAATCCTAATGACTTTAGATGCTGAGCAACTGACAGCGTCAGTGGGTGTGTCATATTCTACAGGTCAGAAAGATCCATTTTGCAATGCCCTCCATCAATGACACATCCTTGATTTACAATGGTTCTGCTCAAAACACAGACACAGGTTTATTAGGTAGCACCAAGAATCTGGAATGGAACTGGTTCAAGAATCAGAGCTCATTTGGTGGAAAAGAACTAACTAGTATGCCCATAGACTCTTAGTCTTGTTGAAAATGAATTTGTACATGTTGGGTTTATCTAGCCCGTCTGTTCATATTCTGACCCACAGTTTGGACTGAGGCCTAAACCAAAGTGTGTCAATAGCCATGGTCCCTTAAATTTTCTTTTAAAACCATATCCAGTTGCACAGTCAGAAAAGAATATGTCTCTTTTTAATACATGAGTTCTTGATTAGCAACACATCTTTGATGGTATAACAGGAAGTTTCTGATGTTATAGTTGAAATATTTTTCTCTACTGTGAAGGGTATTTTCTACAGTCTATATAGACAAAGAAATATGTCACTGGTAGCCCTTTTCTGTCCTCTTGTGTAAGTGATTTGTCATCATGGTAAAGGAGCTCAGTCTCTTGAAAACCCACCATGTTGAACCTCTTGTCATATGGATGATCATGAAGAATGTCAAGCCGTCCAGTAGGGTAAAGGTCACCACAGAGCAAATCCTTTCTCTCTGTCTAAAGGGGAATTAGTATCGATAAAAGTGAATTTTCTGTCATGCTGTGGAATGAGGCTTATTAAAATATTATTGTACCTTTGTAAGCTGAAGACCCATAACAGAGAAAAGACAATGGACCCAAAATGTGTCTGAGCTTGCGTTAAGTCTTTTCTCACTGTCAGCAATTGGAAGTGAATGGAGGTGTGCCTCATCTTTCTCATACAGGACTAAGATTGAAGTGCAGTGAAGTGGTGTTTACTGTAACACACTGCTGACTTCAACATTGTCTCTGCACTATACATGGTGCCAAGAGAATGAATGTGTAATTCTATGTAATTCTTCTTTAACATGAAATCACATGGATTGTTACCACATACTGTCCTTATACATTTTCATCCTATGTCTATTACACCATAAAGCATGAGGTAAATTATATAGATGCAATTTTCTTAATTTTAGGCCGTGTAATGTTCTTAATTGGCTAGCTTTGAAGAAATCATGAAAGGAAAAAATGGATTAGCAGGGTACACGAAGGGTGCCAGTTTCATGAATGTGCAGAATTTAACAGATGCCTTGTACATACAGCTTTTCTGTGTTCCTGTATTGGCAGGGCTTTGATATTCAGCTGTGCCGCTGATCACACAGCCGAGCTCTGTCTGATGGCATGTAGCACCATTCAGATGACAGGAAGAGCGACGGCCAGAAAGGCTCAACAGTCATGTGGGAACATGTCACTTCTCTGTCTGTCAGTCAAATAAGTGGCTAAAATACAGGAGAAGTACATATTTGTTAAGTAGCATTACATGGCAGTACGTGTTTTTTACAGCTACCAGGGGGCATTGCAACAAGCTGTAAACACGACATTGACATACTGTGTTACCTTGTAAAGGTTGTTATCATGCAGTTGCCTGCTTACACATCCAGAAGACTTAGAGCATTCTTTTTAATCTTTTGAATTTCAGTCCATTATTCACTCTTTTAGTTTTGTTTTGATCTTTTTCAACTCCTGAGAAATAATATCTGGCTCATGAAATACTCCACTATGTTCACTAACTAGTCAAACTTTCTGCCATTCAGACATTTGGATCAGGATTTTTTTAAACCTGAAAACAGTTGCCTCTTGCTACTGGAAACATGGTTTATGAGAGTGGTGAGACAGAACCAAAATTTTAAAAAGTGGCAGGAGGTGAAACCAAAATAATGAGCCTAAAGATTCTAAAACACTGTGTAGAGCTGAGGGGAACTGTAGAGTTTGGTGATTTGTGATTTCTTTGACATTATATGTGGTTATTTGATCTACTATTGATAAAGAATACTGATAGGTCTAGCTTTAAGATTTCTGTCCCATTGATTTGGTTCCAAATTTCCATTCAAACTAATAATAACCACAGCAAACATGTTCAGCTCCAACTGGAAAAATTTCACTGCAGCCAATATCAGGGGTATATCCAATATTATTAGAATTATTACTAAAGTGATGCATAATGGCTGCTAGAGCTGACATTTATGTGCTTTTTTTTTTTTGGTCAGATACTGTATGTTTTATTTCCTTGTGTGGGATATGCAGCAGTAAAAACCCGGAAGGTAGGTCAAAAATTAGCTACCTGATTTAGGATAGTGGCTTGGATGCAAACCTCCAGTAGATAACAGCTGTGATATGAAGGGTTGCCAGATCCCTATATTTCCAAAGTGTTGATGTATGTGGTCATAGTGAATGCCAGTGTATGGTAGGAAAAGGTCAATTTAAATCCAATTCTCTTTGCTCTGTCTGAAGGGAAATTAAGATTACCAAGCAGATGAAAGCCAGCAAGCAGCAGAGAGGTCACACCTGTGTCACACATTTGCTGCTTTGTGGTCATATATGTCCCAGAACCATTAATATTTCATTTTTTCCATGGTGATAATATGAATTCTGATTATCATCACTGTACCAATTTCCGTTTATGTGTGTGTGTCTGTTTGGTTTCTTTGGTTGGTATGTGATTTAACTAGTGCTAAGTTTTAGTCTAGAGTCTGGGTCTATGTTTGGAAAACATCAAGACAGATCGCTATCCTATGAAGAAGTGCAGAGTAAAAGAATGATGTGTAAAAATATTAACATTATCTGTGCTTTTACTTTTTGTACTTTTAAATTATCAAAACCATACAGAGGCTTTTTTTGACAAAATGGTGAATGCAGACACATGGATGGATCCATAAAAGGTATGCATAAAAGATAAATGATAATGTACATTGAGTTGTCAGGCTGTTTTGAATATTGTAAATGATAAATAAAATTATATATATATTCGTTTGTGATACATATTTGTTACATATATACATATATTATACATATATTTTACAAATGCTGCCAATCAACATGTACATGCACACCTTCCTAGTAGATTACGTGGACTGGCATATTACCACTGTTTAACTCAGGAGAACTGCAACAAAGAATTTTAATGACTGTTGCTGGGATAATCCTTTCCAAAGTATAAGTATTAAATAAACTGTCACATAATATCATAACCACTGTAGTTTGCCATCAGGCACACCATCTCCACAATGGAGAGCCTTGTCAGCTTGTTCAGAAATACTTTGCCTTGAGACAGTCCTCACCACTTAAATGACATCATTGGTTGCTTCTGTAAGACTTAGAAGGACCAGTATTACATTTTCCAGCAAAGGCACAGTGCAATGTTGTAGCACAACAAAAGCTCTAAGGAGAGGTCAGAGTGGTGGTTGAACAGACTAAGTACTGTGTTCCTTGACCCAGGCAGCTGTTCCTATTCTGACCAATTCCCAGCTAATGTCTAATTTTTTCCAGCATTGAGGGGGTCTGATGGACATCCTTGTTCTGCCTGTGTCAGCCTCATGCCTGAGTTCCTGTCAAAGTCTCGCTGTTCTTGCTTTCACTGCTGTTGCCTCCTTCCCAACCTACTGGAGGGGGACCCAACTTCGCCAAGCATCGCCTCTCTTGCCCCATCATTACCTTCTTGCCTGGTCTCCTGAGGAACTCTTCGCCACCATCACTCCACCCGTTAGCCTCCTTAGGGGTCCCAATTTTGCCCTCTTGTTTGGCCTTAGAGGGTTCCACTTTCATGTCTCATGCTCAGCTTCCTATGGGGATCCACCCGACCAGAATCTCCTCCTGCTTCCTTCTCGGTCTTGACTCGCCCGTCTGCTCAGCCTCAGGAACTATCCTCTGTCGGAAAAATTCTTTACGCCAGCTCTGGCCCTCATCTGGCTCTCTGCCATCTGCCTAGGTCAGGTGCCTGGCTTAGTCCCCAGCTTCACCTGAGTTCTCCTGCTCTCTGTCTCTCCGGCAGCCCCAGCCGTTCGTCCAACTATCTGTTCTCAGTATTTGTTCTTTTCCCGTTTGTTTTCAGCCTCACGTGTTTGATTAGTAATTAGAGTCAGTGTTCATATGGTCTTGTCACCTCTCCTCAGTTGTCAGTGTGTATTGAGTCATGTTGTTATGTGTTGTTCTTACATCCTCCTGATTCCCTGTGTTGCCCTCCCTCCTATGTTTGGTCTTTTTGCATTGTGTTTTGACTTTTTTTTTTTTTGGTGTTTTCCTGTTTTTGAATTTGATTGTGTCCTTTCAGTAAGTCTCCGTTTCTTTGTGGAAAATAACGATCTGACGGTCGAAAACTCGTCTCAATATCTGGCATTTGGATTCTGCCCCTCACATCCGGTTTCTCCCACCTTGACACTCTGTATTTTGCTCCTTTTGTTTCATGTTATTTCAATTTCGGGTGATCCTTCCATCCTCCCTCCTTGTCTTCTCATCTCATTTGGCAGACATTGCATTCATCCACCTCTTACCATTTCACACTCTGCACCTACATCATTCTCCCAATGGCTTCCTCCATTCACTCTGTTTCATTTTTCCTGGGTAGTGGCCTGCTGATGGCACACACACATGATGACAGGAACATGACCTTGTGAAAATGTGTGTAACATCTCAGTCTTTCACTCCTTCTTCCAGTGGTTCTTCCCTTCTATTCTTCCCCCTTTTGTTTTCCTCATCATTCTCATCTCTGTGCCCTCCCTTACCTTGCTCCACTCCCATTAGCTCATCTTCTCTCTCATTTTCACCATCACTTTTTTCTTCTACATGGTTTGCCTCCTCCTCCCCTTCACAGCTCTCTTCTCTTACACCTCTACCCCCCACCCCACCCTTTCTTCCTCTCTGTCAGCCTCCCTCCTTGTTTTTCCCCTCCTTCCTCTCAGTGTAAGTGATGGAGGTGTGTTTTTATAGGAAGTGACAGAGTAAAGAGCTGTATAAAGGTTACAGTGGCTTCCTCTATGACACTGCCATATTACTTATCACACTCGCAGTCTCTTAGACACACACACACACACACAATCACACTCTACATATTTTATCCCTGGGCACTTTGCTGCACCCTGGGACACCTAATAGAAGGACTAAGAAATTTTTATTCATTGATGTATTGCCGCTCTCTCTTTCTCCCTCTCTCTATCACACACATACACAATAAATGTGCATGCAAATCCCCACCCCACCCCAAAACTTACTAGAGAGAACACATGAAAATAGCTACTGGCTTTTCCTATGGCTGGGACACATATGTGTGTCTTTTTCTTTTCCCTGACATCATTTAAACAGATACACCTATAAAAAGTGTCCAGAATATCTATGTCTAGGTGAGCAGGAGTATTTCTTTCTGAAAACATAGCGGAAAGATTTTTCATGGCTGCTTCACAATAAGGGCCAACCAGTGTTTTGACAATGGTATTCTTTCAATTTGAAGGGGCAGTGACAGGAAGTGTTAGTTATTAATCCTGTGGCATTCATGCATCTAATGGTTTGCATTAGCATTTAACACTCCAGCATTAACATCTCCATTAAAACAGTGACCACTGTCAAGTCTCAGAGACTTAACTGGAACAGAAGAGCAGGTTGTTTGTGCCCTCTAGTGATTTTCCATTATTAGCAGCTAGATACATCAAGTATTTTTACATCAGCATTGAGTAAAATATACCAGGTGAACTGGTAGCTAAGAGTACAACAACTCATTTTTCTAATCCAGTTTGAAACACTGGACGCTTCAACTGTGAAACATATAAAGAATGAATGAATGAATGAATGAGGAACAGAATCTGAGAACCAAGACAACAAGGAAGCACCCAGGACATGTCCATGGACAACGATTAGCCTTGGCTTTCAAAAAGGTAGATGTTTTTGCTCAGAGGGAGGGGAGTTTAAGGTCAAACAGCTCTGTCTGACTGTGAGTTCATATGTCTGACTGGTTTCTCGTTGTCTACATTTTGGCAGTCTATATGATCAGTGATTGATAAATACCAGGTCCTGTGTAATGTTATGGTGATCTCAGTGTGCTGCTCAGTAGCTGTCAGTGTTGATTAAGTTTGACACATGATAGAGCAACTTTAATAACTGCTGTTAAAAATTGAACTGTTTCTCTCTTACTGCCTGTACATCCACAAACTATCAGGGGCTTATTTTAGACACATACCCTCTGACCATAATCTAATCTCTGTACAGTTCATACAACACAGCGAAAACTGAACAAGACAGGAGTTGTTGGGACAGGAGATGAGAAAAGGACCTTTAATTATTTATGTAAATTTATATTTGAAGTCTATAGGCAAACTACTTAGATTTCCATGACTTTGCCTTGGTAATTGGGATAATATTATTATTATACTGCAGCTCCCTTCCATTGTGGCTGCTTGTTAATTGACTGAATTAATTAAATAGTGTATCATACTGCTGCTCGTATTTGTGTTCTCTCTCTGTTAGGGTCTGTATAGGTTGACCACATTTTAGATTGAAAAAAGCAGATTTTTGTTGCCCTCTCTGGTTGAAAGCTTGAAGCCTGTTGCACCTCTGACCACACCTAGCATCACTGATTGTAACCCGTAACCACCCCAACGATGTCATTAGGCTCTGAAATATACATGTACAATACTGCAGCAAGGCGAGAAGTGAAATCACTGAAGATTGTCAAGATTTTCAGTGGGTGTTAAGCCGTTTTGGGCAGTGGCAGGATTAGCAGGATTACCAGTTTAACCACATATCTCAGGAGTGTGGCAGTAACATCACTGTTTTCTAAATGAAATAGCTTATTAATCTCTTATTAATTAATAAGTGCAGTAGTGTCTCAAGCATCTCTAAAGCTCAACCTAGGCATGTCTCTCTGCTGCTTTCTGAGATATAACTAAGGATCAGCATGTGACATCCCAAGTAGCTTACCAAACACTGGTGTTAAGTTGCTCTTTAAAGCTAAAAGTCACCAATTAAACCACTTTAAGCTGCTTCTTGCATCCACGTGACTATAAATCTACAGCCACACTGTAATATTAATGAAAAAGAAAACCAAACTGTTAAGGTGCTTTTCACCTGTAGTCTTTGTTCAGTTGATCCAGACACAGGGAAAAATTATACATCGGTGAATTTAAATTCTCATCAAGTTTGTGTCAACACTTTTTATGAAGAACCAACAGGAGGAAACACTGATTTGACCATTGTTTTAGTGATGTAATTCTGCATTATCAGACAGCAGGTCACTCTGCACAAGCTTTTAAGTTCATAAAGACCATGACTGTCAAATGTTGACCTCATGGTGGCAAACATCATGTGGATTTAGATCAGGTGAGATGATCAATGATCATCTGATATGATGGAAAGCTCCAGAACAGCTAGTAAATGGACCTTGAAGTGAAACTGGTTTGTCAGCTACAATAAGGAGAAATGTTCCAGTAGCTTTGTCTGACGGTGGAAATGTTAGGATAGTCATAGAAAACATTTAAGATCACTGGAATAATGATAGATGCTGGTAAACTCCAGTCTCAGTGTAACCCACAGAAAAACACTTGTGACAAGGTTGAGGTTAACATGGGTTTCATGTTAAGATGTTTGGTGGTTGGCAAACTTTGCCCCACCCTGACTTCTAGCTGAACTCGCTGACAGAGGGGCTTGAATCAGCTATCTTTTGTGTCAAAAACCCTTTTTTCCCTGCTTGCTACTGTTTTCAGAAAAGTAAATGAACTACCTCTGGTGAGGTCAGAAATACAGACACATACATGCAGAGAGATTCTGCAGCCCTCCAGCTTTTTTGTGTTGAGGCAGTTTTGACTAACAGAATGCTATCAGATCATTCAACCTTTATTCTTACACAGACACACACAACATGACTGATAGCAGTGTGATCATAAAACCTTCTTAAATAAGACCATATCAACCCACTACACTGCCAGCTATATGTGCATGCCATGGATGATTTTTGTGTGGGTACTGTGGGTACATGTTCATCACCTCTCATCTACTCTCCTCTTGTTTCATACAAATTCTCTTTCTCTAATCTGTATGTGTTAATGAATTTCAGCTGTGATAACAACCCTCTGTAACAAGCTTAAAAACTTTCTGTTTACCTATTTGTTTGTGTGCGTGTGCATGTGTGTGTGTGTGTGTGTGTGCGTGTGTGTGTGTGAGTGTATGTATTTGTGTGTGTGTGTGTGAGCACTTAACTGTCTATAGTTGTGAGGACCTGATGGAACACCAACATTGTGAGGACATTTGTAAGTGTGAGGACATTTTGTCATGTCAGGTTAGACTCCTTTGGCCCTGATGAATGATCTGTGTAAGTTTCAGAATATCCTCTTTACTGACATAGTAAATCTTGATGTGATGTGATGTGTGCCAGTGCTCTGGAACTCGCTGTATTGAACACACACAGGTAGTGCAGGTAAAATTTTATTTAGAGGCTCCAATTTTTTGATTGGCTAAGGTCCTTGCAATTGGCTATTTAAGTCACCTGAGAACATGACTGGGTGGAAGAAAAGGAACAAAATCACTGTCTAAAGCTGGTAGTAGATTAAAACTGAAAAACATCAGCAAATACAGATTTTTTTTGTAATTTTGCGATGTAATTATACTATACATCAGTGGTTCTCAAACTTTTTACATCAAGTACCACCATAGAAAACACTTGGCTCTCCAAGTACCACCATAATGACCAACATTAAAATACAGTAGCGTAGTGCGCCCAAGTGTTCAGCAAAAATGAGGCGGCGGTTTTATCCATAACAGTTTGTATTTAGTATTATTGCCAGCCACTTTAACATTATGTACATGTAGTATGAACATTAACACTGCACGTTAATATAGGAAAATGAAAAAAACTGTACTGTAAACTGTACTTAAATAATGATTCAATTAAATTATTATTGTATTGCACAAAAGGTTAAATAAAAATTGCACTTAAATCAATCAACTATTCTTAAAGTGTAAAATACATTGTGCTGCAGTAAAACTGTACTGGACTTAAATGTTAAGTAACAAATGTACTGTACTTGATTAAAACAAAATCAAAACAGGTCGTATGCGTAGCTGCAATTAACAGTAAAAGCTCTAAAAACATAACAACTGTACTAAAGTCAACTGAAGCCTTTCTTGCTGTGTCCAAATGACAGCCTTCTGAAACAAACAGAAACAAACACACACACACACACATACACAGAGGAAGAAGAATAAGATTAAGAATCAAATAAAAGTGAGGAGGAGAATTAAGAATAACAACTGTACTTAATTAAACACACACTGACATCATGTTGATGACAACTTACATGAGCTTAATGTGATGGGTGTGCATGCCTCTGTGAACACAGTCCTGCAATGTCTGGGTCAATAGAGGTCAGCTTCAGTTCACCCTGCTTCTGTACTTTGTTTTTATAACAAGAGAAGCCTTTCTCGCACAGATACGTGGTTGCAAAAGGAAGGAGAAAGTGCACTGCCTTGTCAGAAAGCACAGGGTAGTGGGATAAATAAAGTATATCTTAACAGTTAAGTCCACCGAAGCCACGTGAGAGGTGTCAATGTTTCTCATCCAGCTGCTAGCTTCAGCTTCAGGCATCACTGGGAAATAATTATGGAACTGTTGTCTGAGCAACGTGAGGTGTACAGTAATGTTGTCCCTGACTCCATCATGAAGCGTCAGGCCATTGTCAGACAGAAAACTCTCCAAAGCAGGAAAAGCCGAAACGTCACCTGCTTTGACTTTGATTTCAAATAACTTTTTCAGCAGTGCATTGATTTTGTCTTGCACATCAAAAACATTGATGGAGAGTCCCTGAAGTCCCAAATTCAGTTTGTTTAAATGTGAAAAAATGTCAGACTAGTATGCCAGCTGACTGAGCCACACAGCATCCTTGAAAATGTCTGACAAGGGGGAATTTGTGTCCTGTAGGAACATCTGGACCTCTGTATGCAATTCAAAAAGTCTCGAAAGCACCTCGAAAGCCCCCTTACTTCAGTATGACGCAAGAGTTGGACATGCTCACTGCCCATCTCCTCGCAGAGCACATGAAATAAGCGAGCGTTGATCGGCCTGGCCTTTATGAAGTTCACAGTTTTCACAGCAGAATCCAACACAGACTTCAGGTCATCGGGCATCTTCTTCGCTGCCAGCGCCTCACGATGGATGCTGCGGTGAGTCCAGTGCATCTCAGGTGCCACTTCTCTGATGCGAGCTGCTACCCCACTGTTACAACCTGTCATAGCCCTCACACCGTCTGTACACACTCCCACACACTTTAAATCTTAGTGTGATGACATCACACATCTCAGTAGCAACACCAGAGCCTTTTTATTGGCGCCTGATGTGAAACCCCTGACTCTAATTTTATGGATTTGAAGGTATGTTAAATGTATGGGGTGTGCTTACTTTTTTCATTTGACTAATCTGTTTTATGTATTGAAATTATGAAAATAAAAACAAGCTGCCAATTTTATGTATGTGTTTTTCACCTTTATTTTTTAGTATTTTACAGAGGATCAAGTATTTGCTTGTTCAAAAAGTCAGTAATCTTTTACTTACTTTTTCATTACATAGTGATAGAACCCCATCTATGCCTTCCTGTGGTCATGTAGACTTGTACATTTTGTATTGTGAAATAATAACAATTTGATGTCTACAATGGTATTAAATGATAATGGTGTAGCTGAGGGACACTTTCTCATATCATTAATCCCAGAAAACACTGAATGACTAGAAAGTGTATTAACAGCTTGGATTGGTCAATAGGACAATGTAATAAATTGAAATTTGGTAACTGGTGCAGATTGTTCTATGCTGTTCATAACAATGTGGCTATACCTTTATATTTCTGGCAGTTTTATCTCACTGCAGGTAATATTGCAATGCAGCTGCACTTATTGTATGGCTGTATTGGATTTCTAAGATTTTTTGCATTATTGATGTAATATTGTAGTTTTTCAGATATTTCAATGGCCAGAAACAGACCTTTTCAATTTGGTTATTAGGTCTGTAAATGGTTTCTTAATTGAATATTTAAAAACAAATTCTGAATATTTTTTTCTGTATTCCTCCAGATGAACTTCTTCATCAGGTTTTCTCTTTCAAGATGAGGTGACAGAGATAAAATATATATATATATCTAAAGTATCTCCTTAATATTATATAAATATATATGCATTTCATGTTAAACCATTTTGTACAAATAATAAAATATATTGTCATGACTGGCCCTGCGATGGACTGGTGATCTGTACAGGGTGTACCCTGCCTCTCACCCAATGACCCAATGTTCTTTTCCTGCCTGTTTTCTGTGTCACCTGTATTTCATTTGCAGTTTGTTCCCCTGCGTGTATATAGTCTTGTCTCTCCCCTGTTTAGTTGAGTATTGTGCTGTGTAAATTTGTTTTGTTAGGGTAATAATGTAATGAGAGCTGAACAGGCCGCACCTGCAGTGGTGACAGAAGCTGGGGGCAGATTTTTTTTCAGTTAAATAAATAAAGTAATTTGAGTATTATAGTGGAGCAAATCTGTTCTCTAGTTGCACACTCATTGTTGCTAGCTCACCCTTTTACAGGGTAAAATGGGATGTTAGCTGGGATAATCTTATAATGAATATCACAAAAATTATACAGGGATACCTCATTTTAACATGCTTTTCAAAGCTTTACATAACCAAAGTGAAAGAAAAGCATTTAAACTTTTGTTAAAAGTTTATCAGTCATATAGTGGACAGAAGTAATTTTAGTAAGTTAGTTAATTCATTTACTCAAGAGAAACTAACCAGCCAGCATTAGGCTGGACGGTCACTGTTAGACGTAGCTTGTATGAGTGATACTGAACTACAAGCAATACACTTTTGTAATTCTCCAGTTATCTGCATCTCTCTACAGTGGATTCAGCTTCCTGGTCGGTTTGTTGACAGAATCAAAAGACCACTGTGTTGAGTGAAGATAGTTCACTCCAGTCACCCACTCACAAGCAATGACACTGGTGATCAGATGAGACAATCAAGTTATTTTAAGCAATTATATGTATGCACATGGGGGATGGCAGGTTAACAAGGGGAAGCATTTTGGTCATTCTTTCACAAGGGGGATGGCATCCCCTCTCAATCAGGTGACAATAATTTACTTTCCACTTCAAAATGTGAGTGTCAAATTGAGCTGCAACAATTATTCAGTTAGTTAATATAACATATATTAGGATATAATGACATGCCCCCATAAAGATAGGCATACAAGGATATATATGTGTTTGTGTGTGTGTGTGTGTGTGTGTTTTCTGTATTCTCCCTCAGTCCTCCTGTCAATCAGTCTCAGAGGGAGTGATGCCTGTTTGTCAGCTGTCAAACACACACACACACACACACACACACACACACACACACACACACACAGGTGTCTCATAGATGTACTCACCCACATAAAGTACATTACAAACACACACATGCATCCATACAACACTCAAACACGCACACGCAAGCTAACATCCTAGCAGCTTTACGCCGTACGCCTCCACGTATTTCCTTCGTGACGGCTTGTCGAGCGCACTAATGGAAGAAACCCCACAGAAAGACAGAGATATTCTTTCCTATTCAGTCTGTCAGCTACGTTTAATCCAAAGCTGCTGTCTTTCAGAGCACAGATACTTTTAGCATTTAGGGGTCTACTGGGAATTGGATGCAAGCCTGTGATTTTACAAGTGGCTTCTTCAACAAATTGAGTTTTATAAGATGACTGGGCTGAAGATATTTTGTTTATGATTTTCTCAGTTTCGAAGTCAATCTTTATTCATATCAAATGTGAAAAGCGCGCTCGCCTCCTGTGTATTAGGAGAGATTGGATTATTTGTGAAGATTGGCACACCTAAAGTAAAACAGTGTCTTGCTTTATATTTGTGAATTTTTGTTACCTCTTGCTTTCTTTCGTTTCCCTCAATGTCTCTGTGTGTGTGTGTGTGTTTCTGCTGCCATCATCTCTCTTTTTTGATCATTGTAGTAAGAAGTAATAATGGATACAGAGTTGTGCTATTGGAGTTTATGTGGTGTGTGTGTTTGTATGGCTTTGTTTATGTGTGAGCGGTCACGTACAGGTATTTCTGTCATTGTGTGCTATGGGAAACAGAGTCTAATGTGTTTATAATTGACTCCAGCCCCAGCAGACTGGCTCAGTGGGCAACAGATGCCACAGTTGCTGCTGCCACAGGCTGTGTGTGTGTGTGTGTGTGTGTGTGTGTGTGTGTGTGGAAATATATACAGTCCATACGTGTCTATGTGTGAGAATGTCTGTGTTTGTCTAATTAACTAAGGATGTGTGTCTGTGCACATTTGTGTATAGCTATATTTACACAAGTGTGTCTTTTGTGTATCTGTGTGTAGTGCATGGTTTGCTGTACTCAATCCTTTTGTTGTCATTAATCTAATGTGTTTCCTTGCAGCAGATTGCACACCTGAATGTCTACAGAAGAATAGTTTAATTGGGATTCTGAGCTAGGTTTATATTCATGATGCACAAGCCAACTTTGCATGTTGGCAGTCTGACAGCCAGCAGAGATATTACTGTTTGGAAATGTGATCTTTAATATCTAGTAGCTTTGTGAAGATATACTGATGATGATGATAAATCATGATGACTTCCACCGTCAACAGGTTGTGTTATGTTAAAGTGAGTGTCTCAACATGTGAATGCAGATGATTAGAGGAAATATCTTGCTTGCTTTCAATATTTAAAGCTATGCGCACCTCATGTGTGATGCAAGAATTTCTGTGGCCCCTCAATACTAAAGCTAGGATTTCACGTTCTTGTGTTTTTGCATCAACTGTTTTGTGTTACAATCGTATGCATTTTGGCAGTAGGTAGGCATATTTGTTACATTTAAGCAGTTAGTTTATCCTATGGTCAACGTCTACATACTAGCCTGAACTTGCTGCAACTTGTTGCTGGTGTTCTGCTGGTCTTTGGTTGCCTCTAACAAAGGACTGTACTGACACTGATGATCCCCTGACATTTCAAAAATCAGAGGTCAGCTTACAGCGCCATCATAAGTTGAAAGTTTTGTTTTTGAGGTCAATGTCAAAACCTGTTTGATGGACTGCATTAAAATTTCATACAGATATTAATGTTTCCAAGAAGATGAATCCTGATGACTTTTGTAATCCCCTGAGTTTTCATCTACACTACCAACATCAGCAGTGACAGCATGTAGCCATTGTCATTTAACCATGTTTGCATATTGATGTTAACATTTAGCTTAATGAGAGCGCTGATAGTTTGGCTGTTGACTTCTTCATCAGTGTTTCAACGATTTTTGGGGGTTGATCAGCTTATCTAACATGACCATCAAAGACCAGCTGCCATAATCAGCTTGTTTTGACAGATTTTATAGACTGTAGTGTTATGCTGTGTAGCCAACAAAATAAAAAAAAATGTATAGATCTAGAATGATAATGAAGCGCAAGACTAAAATTTCCAGTGTATACAATATGCTTTTATTTCCTTTATGAAATAGGCAGCTTTCTATGAGTTTTGACCATTTCTCTGGCAGAGTTCAAACTGTTTTTGTCAATGCTGTCAAATAAAGTCCCCAAATTACTGAATGGGTGTCCCATAAGACCCAGGATTAGACACCCTGCTACTTACTCTATACAAAAATATTCAAATTCCACCTCAGGAGCACAATGTCCATTTTATGCTGATGATACTATATTGTATGTCACTGGCCCTACTGAAAACCAGGACCTCGCCAGATTACAGTCAGCTTTTGACATTCTCTTTTATTCATTTAAAACTCTTACTCCAAAAAAAAAAAAAAAGTACGCATTTGACAAGGGCACAAACTGTTGATGTTTTAATGTAAATCTATTCTCTCAGTGGAAATGATGCAGTGAAGCATTATAAAGCATTGCAAAAGTAGACTGGAAATTCTACCTTAATTAGAATGTACTTCATCCAAACTCTTTAAGCAACTCTAAATGGTGCATATAGTTAGACTTTTAACATTGTCTATAACTGTTATGCATCTGTAATCTGCTATATTTTAAATCCAATAAAGCAGCTGTTTGATTTTCATGCTTGTATCTGTTCCTTTTCAAATATGCCATAATAGCCTGGAGGAAAGAGAGGGGAGGTTTATTACAGCAGGGCTGATGGGGACAACTGTGATCCAGTGTTTTAATTACTAATGTCTGGTTAGTCAGTATGGTCCTGCATTTGTTAAGCTGCTACTTCGTTACTGTGCACCTCCTTTACAACCATCACTCTCCATCTATCCCTTGTTTTTTTCACTCAGTTATTTGTTTTCTCTTTCTTCTCATTCCCTTCCCACTCTTATCCTTATATTCTCTCTCTCTCGCTCGCTCTCTCTCTCTCTCACTCACTGCCATTCTCTCCTTGTGTTCAAGCTGGATTTTAATAGAAATATATTGTTTATGAACTGGGGACCATAATCAGATTTCTTCCCCTCCTTCTGACCTCATTAGTATTGACCTGTCCTTCGGTGATGATGTCACAGACGGCTGCTGTAAGCTGGCCAATGATCTGTGGTTAAAATTGGGTTGTGTCCCAACAATATGTGTCACTGTGTACTTTATGTTATGTGCACACATATACACACAGTGATTTAGGGATTCAGGTGTAATTTTTTCCATCTATTTCTGTTATGATATATATTATTTGTTTTATTTAATCAAGTTGAATGGGTTTATAACAATGCTATTTGTATATTCAATTCAATTCAATTTCAATTCAATTTTATTTATATAGCGCCGAATCACAACAAGTCATCTCAAGGCACTTTTCATATAGAGCAGGTCTAGACCATACTCTTTAAAATAGGTATTTACAGAGAGAGACCCAACAGTTCCCACCATGAGCAAGCACTAGGCGACTGTGGCAAGGAAAAACTTCCTTTTAAGAGGCAGAAACCTCGAGCAGAACCGGACTCAGGGTGGGCGGCCATCTGCCTCGACCCTTTGGGAAAGGGAGGGGGGGTGGGAGTGGGGGTGGGGTAGAGAATAGTGAGAGAAGAACATAGCATAACACAGGTTCCATGTAAAAAAATTTAAAGTGATACCAATAATACAGTAGTAGTAATGATAGTCGTGATAATTAAAGTATTAACTGCTAATGTAGCAATAAAACTAATAGCAGTATAAGTAATTTCTAATTATAGCAGCAGGTGGAGTTGAGTGGAGTTGTAGGAGTAGCAGGAGACTTGTCATCGCAGATCAGACTCTACAGCTCCAGATATATGTCCGGACAGAAATATTAATTATCCTGCCTGATCCCTAAGGAAAAATAGTCATATTTGTCTGTTCTGCAGGACAGTTCCAATTATTCATATCCTAGGCCAAAATTCAGAGGTGTAAAAGGTTCATGTGGATTCCAGGGTTTACATTTCATTGCATGCCAGAGGACTGCATTGGCTTTTGCTTAATATTTTGCTACAATAGTTTTCCTATCTTTACTCCCTAAACAAACCCATAACTTAAAGGTCCCGAAAGAAAAAATACAAGCACATTTTTTACTTCTTTTAATTGACGTTGTATGTTGTTGTTGAGTAATTTCCAAAATTTGCCTCCCATTCTGCTGAACATAGTAACATAGTAGCTGTTATGTGTACATGATAGATTAATCTTTGTTTTTTGTTTTTTTTATTTAAGGCGTGGTATTTCATGGGCATAACAGTACAAAGGAATTTTTATTTTGACTTTATTAATGCACATATATAATGAACATTCCTAACGTTTCCTTTTAAACCAAGGTGTCCATCTGTCTGAGATAGATATCCTGAAACTATGGAGTGGAGCTAGTGAGCTGAATCTCTATGTCAAATGTCAATTTTTCTGTCCAATAAAAAGGCAAGATGCCAAAAATAATCTTTTAAAAATGTCAAGTGTGTGATCTTTGTTTTTCGGTCTGTCTTTTTATTATCCACTATCTTGTGCCCATTAATGTCTTTCTTTTGTCATTTCATTTTTTTCATTATAGGATTGTCTGTGTCTACATGACATGTTTCTGTCACAATTCTTTAATCAGTTGTTACACTTTTACCAGAAGATGTTAAAGCTCTAGAAAGCAAGGTCTGATGCTTTGTCAGTATGGCATGTGTATTGTGTTTGAGTGTGTTTGTGTCATGTCAGTAGATGTTTTTGAGTGGTGTTGTTGTGCTGTATCCATTCTGTCCTTCCTTCTGAGGCGTGACAGGCTTAATACCATTAAGCTTTACTGTACGTTTGTGTATCTGTGCAAAAGGACAACATGCTCATGTATACATGTGTCTCTACCACTGTACCGTTTGGTGTTTCTCAGATTCTCTCATTGATATTCATATAGAGCTCCTGGATAAGGCCAAAAACTGCAGCAAACAAAATGAAATAGCAAAAATCCAACCACAGACTACAATATAACAGACCTAAGACCTATTTGTGGAGAAAACTAGAATTAGCCGCCACTCACTGCAGTCAGTGGAAGGTAGAAGATCCTGTCACTAAAAATTGCTGTCAGGAATTAACCTAATTATTATTATTAACTAATTATAATTATTAATTAACCTCCAAAATAACTTACCTATCCTGCATACAAGAAACTCTGTGTTGCCTCAATATGGCAGATGGAGAAGCCGGTCATTTCTGATGGAGCCATTTGTGTCTACTGTAAGTTAGTGTAGCTGTTTTTACAGCAGTACTGTACCAACTGTTACTGGTATTGGGTACCGCTGACTAAGATATTATTTACATAATGTACAGTATGTATACTGTATAACATAATGGGTTCCATCACATTTATCTCCAACTATTTACATTTTTATACACAAACATATGCATGAGTAAATGGATGGATGTACCATTATGCATGACTTTCTGTGTGTTTGCTAGCAAAGTCTAACTTTTGTTGTAGCAGTGATGAATGTATGCAATATGTGTGCATGCCAGAGGGCTTCCATCAACAGTGTATGAAAGCAAGCTTCAACATGATTCATTAGAGTGTGGGAGAGAGGAAAGAAGCCGTGAGACAAAAAAAAGATAAAGACAGGTCGAGCAAAAGATGAAGAAAATATTCTGATGAAATAGAGACCTGTAAAAAAATAGAGAAATTGAACCACAATGTAGAGTCACTTAAGCAGAATAAGATGGAAAAGGAGAAGGGGGTCGGTAGATGGCAATAGATAAGAAAGGAGGAACTCCTAAGAGAAGAAGAGGAGAGTGTTTGTGGAGAAGACAAGTTGTGGAGGAGAGAGAGTGGAGATGCAGTGATGGACAATATAAATTCCTCAAGGGGAAATAAAGGACAGAAAGCTAAAAGTTATATCACAAATGTAACCCCAGTAACTGAATAAATGAACATTATTTGGTACAACAATTCTGTGGTGACTGCAGTGGCTTTGGGTGTGAGATCAATCACCATATGATATTTTAACATGCAAAGTGGCAATCTGCCAGGACTATGTTTTGTGTTGTCTCAGATAATTGTAATTAAGTAGAGACCATTAAAATACACAGTTTTTCAAAACTTGTTACAATATATGGATCAAAAGGCATCAGTAATAAGCTTCAATGATTTGGAAAAAACAAAGAAAAAAACAGCTCTGTGATCATCAACTACAAGGAACTAACATGTAAATAATTTGTGTGACAAAGACTGATGTGGTTGCAGAATCTTAAAAACTAAATAAACATAAAGTTGAAAATATTAAACCTACATTAAGTGAGTTTTTGAACATGTGGGGTGGCACAAACAAGCTGTAAACACACCACTGACATTATCATCTTATAAAGTTAATATGGTGACAGTTGTCTGTGTTTCACAAATGTCACTAGTCACTAATTTTGTCTGTGTCTTGGTGCTGTGTAGGTTGTGTACACCAGAGGTTTTTTTTTGTGAAAACAGCTGCCTGCTGCATCTGGAAAGAATGTTGATAAGAGCACTGAGAGTAAACCAAAGATGCTATAAAACACCATAAAGCTAAGAGTCAGGTAATAACTCTTTGTGGGTTCCTTACTATAACAGTATAATATACAACAACAATAATATACATTCCACATTGTAATTTGACCCATTGTTGAATAAAAGCAGCTTTGAGCTCTCGATTTTGAAAGATAGTGGATACAAAAAATGCTTCTATAAAAATCCTAAAAGAAGGATAATTTTTTTTTCATTCATAAATTCAATCCAGAAGCCTATTGGTTATGATTAAAATTCTCTGAAATATTCACTTCTAATGTTTCAACTCACCAGTGATTTATTTGTTTGTTAGATATAAAAGCTCATTCACTGCTTATTTTCAAAAGAAAAGAAAATGGGAAGAAAAAGTCTAAAATCGCATTGTCTACAATAGCCCTGAAAGGCAAGTAAGAAAGTGAGAATATTCTTTGCAGGGAACTTCTAAGTTTTCCTCTAAAATTCCTTTTTTCCATCTGTGAAAACTAAATAAATGAATACATTTTTCACTTGCCTTTCACGGCCTCTGTATAATCTCCACATTACATGGAAAAAATATTTCAAGGTGAGAAAAATGTAATAACTTTAATGTGGAGGGATTTTTTTCTTCTATGATGAACCTGATAAAACAACACTTCATTAACTAACTAATGATGTGGGGGTACAAAATCGTTTGGCACCTTTTAATTTTTGTTAATTTTAGAGATTTTAGTTTAGTTTTTGTCAGTGGAATTGAGCAATGAAATTTTAATGTCTTCTAAGCATTTTGAGGCTGTCATGATCCCTGTTGTGCACTGTTACCTTTGGCTATCGCACTTGTATTGTCAAATTAGGTTAGTGGAAAAGGTGAAAAGGTTTACTTCATGCACTGTGTCTTTGTCACTCTGCAGTAAGACAATGCACTGACTCCCCTCTGTAAATCTAGTTATCATCTCCAAAATCACCTACCTCCAAACAAACCTAGCATTACCTTAGTCACCTGTCCTCTATACTTAAGAGCGAGGACTCATCTAGACATTTATTCATGTCCACCAAAATGATGTTACTGTTCATTGCCTGAGTTTGGCTTGAGAGAAGCGGCTAAAGCATCAAGCAGCTAAATCAACTTCTGAATAAAAAAAATTTGGGTGGTGGAGGATACTGTTTTACTTTTGAGCTACAATGTGTAATTTATGCAAGATGTTGAATAGGACTGTATTATAGTAGTAATTTGTTAATCTGATAATTTATTCACCTTTCAAATTGTGTAGTTTTTCTTTGTTGATTAAATATTCAATATATTATTAGACACATTTAGTCATAGTTCTTTGTATCAATGATTATTTTTAAGTTATAATTTTGTTTTTATCTTGATATTTGAGGTCTAACAAATAAGTTCAATGTATTTCTTTATGCACAAAATATCTGTAGATGATTTTTCAATATTGAAATGATGTGTTATTTACACCCATATCAGCTAACTGGCACCATGTAGCAGTGGTTAGCACTGTTGCCAATAATAAAAGAAGGAGGCTGGAGTATGTATAAGCATCCTGTCTGCATGGGTTTCCTCTGGTCCATGTCATGTCTAAGCACAGGACTTTAAACAAACCCCAGAGCAGACTGAGACATGGACGCAGGGAAGTTATTGAGTTTGGAGGGAATGGTGGATGGAGATGGGCTGGGGTTATGGCAAGCGAAGTCCAGGTGTGGGGAATCCAGGGGAAGGGGACTGGAGACTTGCTGGTAGTGGAGGGGGAGGGGGAGCAGACTGGGTGAAGAATCTGGAAGACCTGATGATGGGGAAGCTCTTTCAGCATACGTAGGCAGCAGCACCGACTCGGGTGAGACTAGGGAGCAAGGAAAACGGTAAGGAAAAAAGGTAAGTAGAATGCGGGACGAGTGGGGTTTATATACTAGCTGCTGATGAGAAGATAAGGAACAGGTGAGCCAGGCAGCTGGTATTCTGCCACACCTCTGCTGAGGCACAAACAGACACAAGGGAGAACAACAGGGAAACAGGAGAAAAAGTGGGAGAACTCTGTGAGAGGAGGGGGCTGTGACAGTTCCGGGTTCGAACCTTGGTTATGTGGAGTTTGCATGTTCTCCTTGTGCCTTTGTAGGTTCCCTCTAGGGGCTCTTGTACTTCCTCCCACAGTCCAAAGACATGTAGGCTAGCTTAATTGGTGACTGTAAATTGCTAATAGGTGTGAATATGAGCAGTTGCTTGTCTGTATATTTCAGCTCTGTTATAGACTGGTGATCTGTCCAGGGGTGTACCTACCTCTCGCCCAGTGTCAGCTGGGATTGGTTCCAGCCCCGCAACCTTAAAGGATGAGCAGTAGTAGATAATAATGATGGACAAGGAAAAAGTCAGCTAATAATATATTGCCCCTCTGTAAGGAGCGATTAGCGACCAGCAACAACACATAATTTACATATTTTACGATGGACTAAGAAGAAATAAGAAAAACCTACACCTGGTTTAAAAAAACATCACATCAGAAATTAATATAATACAAGTTAATATAGACACCAAATGTTGCTTGTCTCTACTGGTTGTTATAAACACCACTATCTCGCTTTTATTTTGAAAGTGGATCAAATTAAACAGGTGATGCTCTGCTCTCACTTTGAGTTTGTGCTCAAGGAATTGAGCCTGCCAAAAGTGAATGTGAGCAGCTTTGATCATTATGAACGTAAGATTTACGTTATACAAAATGTAGTTAATTCTTCTCTTGTATGTTCAGATAACTGTTTCACTCACTTTGTCTGTATTCACTCTTTGTTAACCTCTGCTGCCCAGACTGGTAACAAACAAAATACAAATGCAGTGTCATTTTTAGTGTATATCATTTATGTAATCAATAAAATGAAGAAAAGTTAAAGCAGACTTTTTTCATATAGTAAATGGGTATAAGCAGGTTTGCAGAACATCACTGAAGCAGAAAGGAGATTGTGGGGGATCATCTTTGATGAGCCACTGACATCACAGACATCACCCAGCAACAACAGCACAGTGTGTGTCTGCGTATGTGTGCTTGATCTGTCACTGTAAGTGATGTGACTTCTCAGTGCTAGACCGTGATTGTGATAAGCTATAATACGATATGTGTGTGTGTGTTCCCCAGAGGCAGAAAAGGTCTGTTTCCAGGTAGGTGGCATGGCCCACAGTGAGTCCTATTATCAGCCTGTCATACACACTCACATCTACCACTGGATGGGCAGCACACACACACACACACACACACACAGATGATGTATATGTATGTATAGTAATCTAAGAGAAGAGAAAAGAGGGGAGGAGAAGAGGTGGGATGGAAGAGGCATGGTTCTAAAAAAAAAAACAAGAAAGAAAGTAAGTAGAACATCATCTCATTTTCTATTTGTTTATCTATATCTCACTCAAATATACACTATCTGTTGCTGTGTATCCTGCCTCTGTGGGTGCTGCTGGATGTTAGGATAACTTAGCTTTGATTTGTTCGTGCGGATTAGAAAGAGCAGCGTTAACACCTCACACATACACACTCACGGAGCGCAGCAATCAGACTCCCTGAGTTTCAGTTCGAGCAGGCTCATTCTTCCAGAGGTCATTAACCAGTCCCTGCAAACACACACACACACAGACGTGGCACAGATTAAAATACACAAACACACACACCTTCATGCATCCACGTGGTGTTAGGTACTTGAACCTGCCAAGGGAGGTGTCAGCTCTTAATGCAAAAAATAAATTCTAGACATTACATCCGTTGTCACTTAACTGTGACATTGTGAACCTTGTGTGTGAGTGTGTGAAGCAAAGAAAGACACAAGGAAGGGAAGACAGAGAGGTGATGTGAAATTTACATCAGATTTTTATTTTAAACATACCAATGGTACACATTACAAGATTTCTACATAATTTTCAAGTTCACATGCATCAGTTTTCTTATGGTCTAAATTGCAGATAAACAAGAAATGACACCAACCTAACACCTGATTGTCTTCATTAAACTGCAGAGAAAACTAAGACAGAGACAAGTACATCAGAGACCTGACATTTAAAGAGCTTCAAGATTTTGCCCCTGTCTTTAGCAGATCAAATATAGAAACACAGCCTTGAAAAAAAATGATTTGCAGAAATTCGTAATACTGACTAAACCCAAAGACACCAGAGTTCCTGTTTGGTTGTAGATTCACTTTACATTTGCCAACACAATCCATGGCTCAAACATGACACTGTTGCAATGGCAAACTCACACTCAGCCAAGAGCTTGAATAAAGCATGATAGATGGACTGCAAAAGAGAATGCCAAGTGGTGCCATAATGTAGTAATTGTTGTGAAGGAACTACATTCATACATTAAGTTTCTTTTTGTTTAAAAGCAGGGCTCTCAGACAGGTTACTAACAATAGTTTAGATGGCTGGAATACACTGACAGCGTCCAGCTGACCATTCCTCTGAGAGACAGTAAAGAAACAGAACCTTCTGGTGGAATGAATAGTCATAGCAAATGAGTCAGTGTCTCATAGTCAGGGTCGTTAGAAGCACAGTCACCTTGGGAGTAGTATAGTTTTGGATAAAGGGGTATATAATTAATCAAAATGTTAGTTATTCTTAGAAATAAGTATCAGAGAGTTAAATCCAACAGGTAGGGCAGGTGAAGCAATAATTGTGTTAGTGCAACAAAGAAAGAGGAGGAATAGAGTGAAAGGATAACATGTGACAGCCAAAGAAGGAAATGAACAGCACAGAAAAGAAAAAAAAATCTGCCAAAAATAAAAAATAGAAGTAGATAGCTAAAGTAAAGGATGTAAATGAAGAGATGGACAGTGACAGAAAGGGCAGGACAGTGATCCACTGCACAGCAGGATAATTCAGGGTGCAGTTCAAACACAGGCTTTATGAAAGAATCACACTCAGCAAAGGGCTTGCTTTGCTAGCTTCAGTCCTCCATCAGTATCTATACAGGATGCATTCACGCACAGTGTGGGTCACCTGTGTTTGGCAGTGCTCAGAGTCATATAATCACTGCAGTTACATGCATAAATGAGCTTTCACACACTATATTGACTAAAGAGGAAGAACTATACTTGGGGAATGATATTTTTCAGTAGTGTGTGGCACCCCTGTACAGACCTTGCTTTGTTGCTAATTAACACCCTTTAATTTACTTCAACTGCTTGTGATTTTCCTGGAGGACACTCATTTGCACTGATGAGGAGATCCAATTTGGTCTGTGGTGCTAAACAATATCAGTCAATGCCAGAAAAGTCCTTGAACACATTTAAATAGCATGTAAATAAACAGAATTTTCAAAGGAGGTTCAGTCTAGTGATAAAAGGACCAATCTTCCCACAGGGACCCAGTTGAATCCTTTGAGGTACAGTGTAGAAGCTGCGTGTGTATGTCTACAAAGTTAAACGTGCGTGGCAAGTTGTGTTACCACTGCAGAGGGCAAAGAGCAGAGTGTTATGTCAAACTGCAGCAGTGCCAGAGGCCTTCACATGTAGAGTTGACATAAGTCCATTCAGAGTAGTGTTGTATGACTGACCCTTGGACTGAGGTTCCACTTCACATCATTTGGCCACCATAGGGTGGTAAAGACAATACTACCTGTATTGTTTTGTCACTTTAATTTAATAATTTCAATCTACTCGTCTGACATTTTAAAAAGTAATTATGAAATAGAACGCTGTCTCTAATTTGCCTTTCTCTCCCTGTTGTGCCATTTAACAAATAACACTGCAGCTAAGTGGCAAGAGGTTAGAACATGCTTCCTCTAAGTACTAAATACCAGGTGAAATTATACACATTCTGATTTAGTAAATCAATGTTACTGATCCATATTAATAATTTCTTCCTGCGCTTGTTTGTTCACCACTGCCATAGCTAATGTCAGCTGTCCTTTGTAAACACCAGTGTAAAAACTCAGAGCTGGCTTGACCACAAAAGCATTCACCACAGTTTTCTGTCTACTGCCCTCCATGTATCTACTATGCATCGGGCTCTCTCACATGAGTAACATGAGTAACAACAGTCAAGTCAATGCATACAGTGTATTCAGTCCTGGTCTGTGTAGTCTTCCCTCATCAGAGTGAGTTTCTTGTTTTCTGATGGAACCGTAGTTAACATGGACAGGTTCTATGCAGCCTGTTTTCCAGCAGTCTTTATCATTAGCTGCTTTTCCATCTAGATCTCCCACATTAATAGCCTTGATTAATGTTTAATGGCTGGATTACTCTGGCACTCTGACTTTGGCATGGTTTCAGCCAAGCTTTGGGTCAAACTGACGCTGGATTACTGTGTGTCTGCTTGTGTGTGTGTGTGTGTGTGTGAGACAGACTTCGGTGTCCTTACATGTCCTTAAAACTTGTTATTCCTCTGTTTATATTTCAGCACTGTGTAAATATGACTGATTCAGGGGATGCTAATGAAGGATTTTAAATGTTGATTTGTGCTTTTTTTCTCTCCCTTTTCCTTCATATCTGTGTGTGTATATGTTTTTAAGTGAGGATTAATGTTCGAAGAGAATACAGAGGAGGTTAGCAAAGGGCATCTGGTAATAGCATGCACACCTCTGGAAAAAAAAAACACAGAAAGAAACAGGAAATAAAGAAAGTGGGACAGAGAAAAAGTGAATAAAAGCAAGAGAAAGACAGAGACAGACAGAGAGTTGAAGCTGGCAGTGTATATTATCTGGGGTCCTGTTGGATATCATTCAGTTTGGAGACATAAGGATGAGCTGGCATTGCTTTGGATCAGCTGCAGCCTGGTGCTGCATGTGAGTGGAGCTTTTATAGTAACTCACCAGTGTTGGGGAAGTTACTTGTGAAATATAATCAAGAAGTCATTACTCATTGAAAACATATTGACACTATTACCTAATAAGCAACAAAAATAATGAGTTACTTGTTACTTGGTTTCATTATTAGCACGTTTGTTTAAAAGGGTCTTTAAACAACTCTTGTTGTGGTTTAACAAGAAGCCAGCCTATATTTTGTAGGTATCTTCAGTCTGTCAACAGCTAGCTTAAGCTGTGGGGTTTGTACACCCTACAACTCCGTAACAGGTGACTCCTGAATGAATTAGCATTACACACAACAATTAACTTTAACATGCCTTCACTTCCTTCTGTTTTGTGCCAGGCTATCATGTGTCAGTCTGTCCACTGAAAAGAGAGTGCTAAGTCCTCCAAATGAAACTGCATATGTTGTTTGTTCACGCCCTGTGGAATGAAACAAAGAGGTAATCTCTGATCGGACTCTGATCGAGAGAACATCATTTTTCTGTGCCTTCTTAAACTGTTCCAAATTACTGTTCAAAATTAAATCCATTTTATGATGTGACAGTGCTATGGCTATGTCATGTTAAAGGAGTAGTATGAGACAATGTGTTTTAAGCAGCCAGTCTGTGTTTTGTAAGTGTTTACTGTCCAGCAACAGGTAGCTTACTGTGCAGTATCGCTGTGCTTAATTACTGCAATTTAGTTACTGAATTTACAATTGTAATATCCTAAAATTTTTAATCACTGAAAAAAGTAATCATATTACTAAAATGTATGGCCATCATTTTGTTTGTCTCAGCCACTATAAATATATGAAAAAAATAAATATAAAATTAATATGTTGCTTTTCCAGTTGTATATGAACAATAACTTGCTGTTTGAACATCAACATGTTGAGTCTTGTCACCAAACAAAAAGATACAGAGGTGGAATGGTGAAAGGTTCATGTCCAACACTAACAATGCACTGTTCAGTATTAAGAAATAACCTGGCGTCCCAATTATAGCTGGGCATCTGGCACCTGGTGCTTCTACTGTCTGACTGGGTCAGATGAGCTGATTGGACACAGGGGATGTACAGGGTTATCAAGGCACATGCACAGGGACAGACAGACAGATGGACAGATGGATAAATGGATGTGGACAGATGTATTGAGATCTCTGCAAAGCCTCCAGGGATCATAAGGGGCACATTGAGACTGGCTCTGTTTTGTAGACTGGCCAGCTAGGTCTTTAGTTCACAGGGTGGGTGGCTGATTGGCTGTCTACATGCAGTGTAAACTTTATTATGTCAAGTTTGCATTTAAACAAACAAAAGCCTTTATGCAGCTATATTAAAGTTCTTTTCTCCTCTTAACTGCATAATAAAAGTTGAAATCTATCTGTCACTGAATATGTTTTAACATCAAAAATGGCCAAGCTGTTCTAATTTAGAAACTTATTAGTATTGGTACATTTGCTTGCTTAAATTTGCAAGGATATGATGAGGCACACCAGTATGAAAGGCCTCAGGCAACAATGTTTCTAATTCATGTTTTCTCAGTACCTGAAAGGACAACACAGCTATGGATACCTTGATCGTTATTCCACATGCAGAGTCCTACCTAATGTGGTCAAGAATGGTTTCTGGAGCTCAGGGCACCAGTCTTTAGAGGTAAGATTATTGTCAGAATGTATGATCAGTTTGTTCTGGTGCTGGAAACGCCCGTGGCTTCTTTATCTCACCCAGAGCTCGGTTTTGGATGAAAGTGGGGCAATGTGTGCTTGAGATCTTTTGAGCTTGTTCTAACTGTTATAGTCCACTCAAATCTTTCAGTGTTTTCTTCCTGGTTGATAAGTGGAAACCCAGTCAGAGTTTCAGAGTTTTGCACAAATAATTGAGCATGGTAGCTTCCCAGCCACAGCGGTGGGTCAGTCGCAGCAAGGTAATCAGGACCAGACAGAACAAAATTAATGCTCTCCTGCTTTGCAATACAGAGGCATGAGTATTGCTTCTGGGAGTATGGATGATGACCATTTCTCTGCCCCCAAAGCAGAATGGACAAAAAAGAAGCAACTTCATCAATGGTCATAAGGGCATAAGTGTGGTAAGCTCTATCTCATAGGTTAGCATGGCCTACATACAATTGGTCAGTGATCATGGCCTCTAGGTAAGTGAGTAAGTAATTAACTTAATTTATACAGTGCCCCTCTAAACCAGAGTTACAAGGTGTGTACAGTGCAAAGATCGCAGAAAAGTATTCACAACATTGTCTTGCAGACCTTGGTAGGCCTTCACCTATGCGCTGAAAGCTTTTATTTGGCCACAAATTAAAAAAAGCCTGCACACACACCAGGTTTATATGCCTGTGTCAGAGTGGCAGGCCAAGGTTGTCTGTGCGAGTATTTGAATGGATGCACAGGATGCATTGACTCTGTTATCCATTCCAGTTTGTTTGCATCCATCCTTCAGCTCCATGAACAAAGGATGACACAATCATTCATAACCTCCTCAGAGGTCATGGACACCTTGTTACATAAAAGAGCTGAGATACAGTTTCCTACCACTCATTGGGCCAAAAACCCTGGCTACTTGCCCACTGAATGCATGAATCACACAAAGTGTTGGATGATTGTTCCACCAAAACAGACCCATAAGATGCTTACCCTATTGTCTCTATGGTGCTTAGAAACTCCTAAGAGTACAGCAGGCATCCATTTGGCTACTCTGTGACCCCTAGAGGTACTGTAAGTGCTCTGGGAATGTGTGTTTTTATGTAAATGACCTGATGTTTATGGCCCTAAGTTAGAGCTCTTGATGAACTGAAAGAAAGGCTTGCCTCATTTGTGCCAACTGGCACTCGGTGTCCAGCCTGAAGTTTTTATGCATATGTCTGCATTTGTACATTTATCAGCCAAATTGCTTGCTCTGACACAAAATGCTAGCTAGCATCCTTGGCAGCATTGTCCAGCACTGGCAAAGAACACTGGTTATTGTAGTAACCCCTCAGATATAGTCTCAAGTTGACAGCGAACAGGAAAATTGCATTTTCTCAGCCAATATTGAGTGTATTTTTGAAGAACTTGGCTTCTATAAATACCGTTAAAATTGAAGATGATTGGAACATCCACAATAGTGATATTATAGTGTCCCTTTAAAAACATTTCAATGGTGTTGTTTATCCAGACAGATCTTTACAGTTTCAAGCTGTTCTCCTTGAACAGGATTGTGTCATCTATAGAGCTTGTGTGTTTACATGTCCTATTGGCAGGCCATCAGTCATCACTTTAGCATTTGGCAAGGTATCTAGCAGACTGTTATCAGATTACACCAGTGGCCTGTGTCATCTTCAGAATCGGAGTGACTTCACAGATTTGCCTGTTTGATAGTCCATTCAGCAATATTTATCCCTTATATGCTTTGTCACTAACTTGCCGAAACCACATTCAGCAATATATGAACATTTTGTCTATACTGCAAGGTAGCATGTTCTGATCAGCAGTGCAGTCTTTGTATCAGATTACTGCAGAGACCTGAACGTCTTTAAAACCCCACTCAGCAATGTGTGTTATGTATATGCACTGTCACTCTGTCCTGTGAGCCAACACCATACAAATTAAAATCTGTGAGAATTAAAATCTCAGATCAACCTATAGAAGTTTTCATACAAATGTATGATTTGCACTCCCACTGGGTAATCTTTGCTGTGATATCTAACTAAAGTTAATACCTAGTGGACATGTCTTGCGATCAGTACTGCAGGTTATGTGCCAAATTACAGTCTAATCCTGGATGACTTTACCCATTTATCTTTAAACCCACACTCAGCAATGTCTTTTTTACTATCTGCACTGTCATTCAGGCTGAATAAGGCCACACATAGCAATCCCTGAGGTCAGCTGTGGCATTCAGCATTTGGTCCAAGGTGGACTGGGTTGCTATGATGTTTATATATCCAATTACACCAGGGTCCTGTGCCATTTCTAGCACTGTGGAAGGGAGTTCATCATGTTCTCTAGTATCGATTGCCCTGTTGTTTACAATTTGAATAGTATATGTGATGTGCAAGTTGTATTGCTTTCTAAAAACCACAAGCATTTTCTACCTTCAGACTTTTTATATATGGAGTGTCATTTTGCCTCTTCAACCAGCTGCAATATTTATCACACTGTGTCATGATGTGTCACACCCTTGTGTGTGATTCTTTGCAAATGAATAAAGTGTTTCTTAAGGTTTTAGTAAGATTGAGCTATTTTGCGACCTGTTAATTGTTGTTGACTGTGGGAAGACTGTTCTTTTAAAGGAATAGTCTGACTTTTTGGAAAATTAATTTTCACTTTCTTGCAGAAAGTCAAAGCAACATTATGAAGTTATTTTACATTAAAATAACAGCTTAAATAATTTTGATAGTTTATTTGTAATAGGGAGAATGTTGACACTTCCATTCATACTCCGAATGCCAGTTACCTGCTCAACCCAAGATACACAGTGCAGTATGATCTCCCGTGAGAAGTGTGTAAAGCTTTACGGCAGTACATCGCATATCACCACAGTGTGTTAAGATGACATGGATCATAACATTGATGGAACCTAATCACATTTGGTAACTCACCACTGCTAGTCACTGCTGTGGCTTGAGTTGTCTCCCCTGCCATCCCTCCCTGTCACTAGCAACTCAGTATAGAACTAGCTCTTCGCATCTACATTTTAGCACATTTTAGCACAGAACAGCTGTGAGTTCAGATGTTTTCTTGATTAGCTGAATGCTATTTTGACATGAGTGGACAGCATGATTGTTGGTTTGTACTGACATGCTGATTTTGCATTTATTGCCTGACCTGAGGCTTTGTTTTCTGTACTTGAGCTGTTAGCTTCTAGGGCTATGCTGCTACGAGTACCCTTAACCCCTCACTCTCAGAGTCCAACAGAATTGATTTAATTTGAACCAGCACCCTGAAATTATTACTTGTGGCTGCAGAGGCCACTGTTGTCATTGCTCATCAAATAGTGTTGTTTTAAATGAGAAAATCATTACCACACTCCTATTGGGGTATTAAGTTTGGAGCAGAGAGAGGCAGGTAGCCTATGATTAAACATAAATGCTGGAGGCATGGGGAAACAGCTGGAAAATACTCCTGCCAGCTTCAAAAGTTGTTAATTATATAAGCGCAATCATCAGTTCAACCACTGAACAAACTAAATAAACTGTTTAGTGTTTTGAATTTGAGTTGTATTGTTGTAATGCTCATCCCTTTACTTGCAAAATCTGGTCACTTATTTTGTGTAGTTTAAGTTTGGTTGGATCTGCATTTTCTTTGTAACATTACTCTGTGATTTTTAAATTGCTGTTTATTTTTTAATGGGAACACCAGTGACCACTTTGTGGAAACTAATGGGGATCCAAATAGAGCAAAGAGAATAAATAATTGGCTTCTTCAGGATACACCAGACTTTTGCCTCATCTTTAAAGTCAGAGAGAAATCATGCTTTAATTTTTATAACATCAACGTTTTTGTCTTTCTGTGTCTGTTTGTCTTTGTGTGTAAACATGTGTGCGTGTGAGTGTCAGCAGAAAGTGCCAATGAGAAATTACCATGTTCATCAAAACAATTAGTACCCACTGTATACAGCTAGCTCATGCAGTGAATGTGTGTGTGTGTGTGTGCGTTACCATGCATTTAGGTGAAACCCTATTCCTTCACTGTGTGTGTGTCTCAGCTTGGTTCACTCCTTTCATCAGCTATCATATAGAGGTTGGATAAAAATGATCACAAGTTCAAGCATTTCTTGAAACTGATGACCTCTGCTTTACCTCATAACAACTTGTCTACATTCTTTCGCTTGCCTTGGGGTGTGTGTGTGTGTTACAAATAAAGATTAGCTACATTTACATGCTGTATGTTTATTAAATCAGCAAAAGGAAACTTAATTTTCATCATGCTGGAAAATGTACATGGATTTGATGTAGTAATTATCTATATGTGCATACATACAAAGATTTTGTTGAAAAAAGTAAGTCTGCTGTGTGTCTCGCTCATGATCTTGCAGCATGATCTCTAAAGGCCTTTCTTAGGTGCAGCATGATCAGCACATATTTCAACAGTTCACATATTTATTGAATTAGTTGACCCCCAGTTAGCCCACATTTTGGTGTCCTGGCCAAAGTATATGGGCGTGCCTGCATCATCTACACATACTCCACATCACATTTTAGAACTTACTTTAGCATGACAGACCAAACCATTTCTCCATTATAGGGAGGGAAAGTAAAATTGTTTTTGACTACTACTAATACTATATTAAGTTTTCATAAATAATGTAATGAAAGTGATTACAACAAAAAATTTAATTTTGAAGATCTTTGCGCTCTTATTCATCTCTGAGATATTTCAATATCTTAATTTTGATGGTTCAGTGTAATGGTTAATTTTACTTCCGTGACATTTAAGTGAACTGACCCTTTAGGGTATTCAGGATTCTGTTACTTTTCTAAACAATCACCCAGTACCATAGAAATGTTGCCATGGAATTGTAATTGTGTGGAAAAAAGTGAATTAGTGTTGCTTTCAAATTCTTGTGGAGTGAAAGGCTTGTTTTGCTCATGTAAATAACAGCTGATACAGGCACCATGTAGTCTCTCTGTTCTTTTTAAATACATAGTACAATCGAACAGTCATTGTAAGGGCTTGTTCTGAAATAGAAAATATACAAGCACCTACATATTCAAATTGAACCGAACCAAACCTATTGGGAATCTCTATAAGCCTGTAAGTGTTGTTGGTGAGCTCAGATTTACATACTACACAACATGGATGTTTCTGCTGTGAACAGTAATAACTGAAACACCAACAAGCATAAAGTAAGATAGGTAGTTAGTTAGGGTTAGTCAGAAGTATTTGGCTAGCTTTATGTCACATAAATATGCACACATATACACTCACACTCTCTCTCTCTCACACACACACTTTGCAGTCTTCAAGGGATTTTTGGTCATAATATATGGCCACTCTGAGGACAAGCTGGGCTTTACTCTTTGTTTATGGGAGAGAGAGAGAGAGAAAGTGTGAGTGTATGTGTGCATATTTATGTGACATAAAGCTAATAAATACTTCTGACTAACCCTAACTTCTTCTATCTGCATAACATTGGTGTTTCAGTTATTACTGTTCTGGCAAACATCCATGTTGTGTAGTATGTAAATCTGAGCTCATCAACAACACTTACAGGCTTATAGAGATTCCCAATAGGTTTGGTTCGGTTCAATTTGAATATGTAGGTGCTTGTATATTTTCTATTTCAGAATGTCTTTACAATGACTGTCTGATTGTACTATGTATTTGTGTGTGATCAGAGAGAGACTACATGTGGTGCCTGTATCAGCAGTTATTTACATGAGCAAAACAAGCCTTTCACTCCACAAGAATTGCTGTAAGTAACACTAATTCACTTTTTTCCACACAATTACAATTCCATGTCAACATTTCTATGGTACTGGGTGATTGTTTAGAAAAGTAACAGAATCCTGAATACCCTAAAGGTCAGTTCATAATGTCACGAGTAAAATTAACCATTACACTGAACCATCAAATTGAATATTGAAATATCTCGAGATGAATAAGAGCGCAAGATCTTCAGAATTAAATTTTTGTTGTAATCACTTTCATTACATTATTTATGAAAACTTAATATAATATTAGTAGTAGTCAAAAACAATTTACTTTCCCTCCTATAATGGAGAAATGGTTTGGTCTGTCATGCTAAAGTAAGTTCTAAAATGTGATGTGGTATGTGTAGATGATGCGAACACCTTATATACTTCAACCAGGACACAGTAATGGGCTAACTGAGGTCTTAATTCAATAAATATGTGAACTGTTGGTAATATTGCTGATCATGCCACCCAAGAAAGGTACTTTAGAGATCATGCTGCAGATCATGACGAGACACACAGCAGACTACTTTTTTCAACAAAATCTTTTGGCAATAATATGCACATATAGATATTACTACATCAATCCGTAGCCATTTTCAGCATGATGGTAAGTTTCACTGCTGGAGCTAATAAACTTATGCAACATGTGAAAATAATAATCTTCAACTATGTTTTACCTGGAACAGCATGTGAACAGACGTTATGAATGAAAACGGAAGGTCTCGAGAAAATGTGACTGACGATCAACCTTATGTGACGGCGATGAAGAATGATTGGCTGGTTTTGCCACGCGATGACGGGACTCGCCTGGTATCGGTATTACACATTCACTGCGTAAACTGGCAACTGGTATTTTGATGATTGTGTTCTCATTGACACTGCTGATCACACACATGTTTACTGAACAAAAGGCGACGGTATAGTAAAGCGTTCTCTGACTTTAAGATGAGGGCAAAAGAACACGGTGGCTGTCTGAAGAAGCCAGTGTTGTTCTCTTTGTCTGTTGGTCGTGTACAGTGTTCCGGTAAAAATGAGCAGCAGACCAATGCAAATGTCGAAAAATGCAGATCCAGCAAACAAGCTACGCAAAATAAAGTGAACTTAATTTTGCGAAGCAAAGGATGACGACCCCGGCAACCAGCTCAAGTCGAAAACACTAAGTTTATTCAGACCGTTCAGGTAATAAAAAGCCAGCTTTGTCATAATTCCTGTCTTACCTGATGAAGTCACAACACATAAGCAATCTATTACCTATTTTGCTTGGGGTAAATGTAAATGAGAAGGCCAGTTACATTAATTCAACCATCATGACCGAACAGATAAAGTGTCACAGAAAGTTACAACAGCAAGTAAGGAATTTACCACAAGAGATGGTGAAAAAGGAAAGAGGACGGCCTAACGGGGACAACAGGATTGACAAGAGAAAACAGAGGAGAAGCTAGTGAAGAAGAACACGAAAAACAAAATGACAAAGAAGCAAAAGTTGAAAGAGATAAAGATGAAGGCAGAGGGAAAAAAAAGAAATATATTTTATGCGGCCATTAGTTGTTAACTCATGCTATGTTAGTACTTACTCTCTCTCTCACACACAGAGAGGGGTAATGAAGCCAGCACTTTATTTCCCATAAACAAAGAGTAAAGCCCAGCTGAGTGGTTACATATTGATTCAAAACTTTAAAGACTGCAAGTGTGTGTGTGAGAGAGAGAGAGAGAGGTGAGTGCTATGTGTGCATATTTATGTGACATAAAGCTAGCTAATACTTGACTAACCCTAAATCAAACCTATTGGGAATCTCTATGCTTCCGTAAGTGTTGTTAAGAGCTCAGATTTACATACCACACAACATGATGTTTCAAGGTGAACAGTAATAACTGAAACACCAACAAGCATAAAGTAAGATAGGTAGTTAGTTAGGGTTAGTCAGAAGTATTTGTCTAGCTTTATGTCACATAAATATGCACACATATACACTCACACTCTCTCTCTCTCTCTCTCACACACACACTTTGCAGTCTTCAAGGGATTTTTGGTCATAATATATGGCCACTCTGAGGACAAGCTGGGCTTTACTCTTTGTTTATGGGAGAAATAAAGTGCTGTGTAAACTGTTACCCCTCTCTGTGTGTGAGAGAGAGAGTAAATTGCTAACATAGCATCTAGAGGACAACAGCTAATGGCCCGCACTCAAATATAGCTACTTTTTTCCCTCTGCCTTCATACTTATCTCTTTCAACTTTTTTTGTCTTTTTGTCATTTGTTTTTCGTGTTCTTCTTCATATATTTTCTCCTCTGTCATTTTTCTCTTGTCACTATCCTGTTGTCCCCGTTCCCTCATGGGCCCAAATCCTCTTTCCTTCCTTTTTTCACCATCTCTTGTAGTGGAATTCCTTCACTTGCTGTTGATTTGTAACTTTCTGGCAGTGACACTTTATCTGTTCAGTCATGATGGTTGAATTAATGCCAACTGGCCACTTCTGTTTACATTTACCCCAAGCAAAATGGAAATAAGATTGCTTATGTGACATGACTTCATCAGGTAAGACAGGAATTGTAATAAGCTGGCTGCAGGTTGACTCATGTGTGCACCTATTTGTTTTATTTTTTGGTATAATAATAACAGAATGCACCCACTCAAATTAGTATGAACACGAGTCTTCATCTGCAGTTCTCTGCAAAATACAATTAATTGTTTTTTAGAATTAAAACCATATGTAAACATGTCAGCATGTACAAGACAAAACATACACATTCATAACAGTAGTACTAGTAGCAGTAGTAGTACTGCCTTATTAGAGATTAAACTAATAACTTTATGATTGCTGTGTAGTAATTTGTACATAAAATGTCAAGTACAGCACCAGAGCTGTGGGAATTAAAGCAAATGCAACATAAACAAAGTATCTGGTAGCTATTATTGTTTATATGAAGAATAGGGAAGCAAATCATTGCCATAATAATTGGAATTACATCAGCAACTGAATACCAGTGGTTTACAGTCATTAACATGACACGAGGTCCTTCATAATGGAGGAGGATAAACACCAGCCACAACCTGGCAACCCAAACACTATTCTTATTAATGGTGCTTATATTATGCTTATATTAAGCATTGGTAAATCATTTATTTAAAATCATTAGTTACAACTTATAAACTCACCATAAAAGGTGATATATCAGAAAGTGGTATCCATAAAAACTGTATACTCTAACTTAAGGCTAGTTAGAAATATTGTAGAAATGTTGTAGTGAAGGGAATAGTGAAACCATTCCCATTACCAGGGCCCCAACATGGGGAGAGCATTCACAAAATAGATTGGCTAAGTAGTTACCTTACTGATACATGAAGCAGCTTTGGCCTCAGTTTGAGAAACAGCCACAGAGAATGAATCAGCTGCAGGTCCATCATAACCAGCTTTTCATGTTTCTGAGGGCAGACTGACTTCAGACAAACTGAGCTAAGAGTGGTGTTATTAGTAGTCATTTCAAGCAGCCATTAGTTTGCCACAATAACACAAAGTGGTATATTTTATTGTACATAGTAAGCATTGTATAATATTGTTTAAATTATTACAGTTAAGTAAGATGTTTGTAATACACAGTGTTTCTCAAGTAATAACTTTTGAGACATGATTCATTTACTGAGGTTTTACTGTTGCATCAGAAAAGCTGCATCAGAAAAGTTTAATAACTCAGATTGAACCATTATTTAATTTCACTGAATATTAAGACCCGTCAATCAGTTTGAAAGTGCAGGCAGTTCTAATCCTGAGGTTTCAGTCTTGATATTCAGTCTACCTGTTTTCTACTACTGTATTTTATTATGCCATTATGTTGCAACAGACCAAGCTTCCAGGGACTTCCTGGAAACTAATTCAGAAAATAAACATGATTCCTCTGAGGTCCTATTTGATTGTCTTTTATTTTGAAACGCAGTAATTCAGTAATCCTGTTCCACTGTAGTAGAGGTGGGTATTATGCATCGTTCATAGATTCATAGTCACTGGCTGCATAGATCCTTCACTTTGTCTCCTATTCTAAGCAGCTGCATCACAGCTCAAATGCATTTCATTACACACAACAGTAAGTGAACTCATCACTGTTCACACAGCCTGATGTTAAGCTCTAATTTGGATTTTCTTCAGGTCAGTTGTACATTCAGTTCTCTTGTTAGCCAAAGCTGTTACACTCAGTTCAGTACTAACTTAGCATAAGGTTAATAGCTAAGTAGGCTATTATTTATGAGAAAATTATTGTATTATGTTTGTGTCTGTGGCTTTTGTTATGCTCTCAGGGGCACTTCAATGTTTAAAGCTGCTGAGTCAGTAGCTGTAGTAGTAGTAGTAGTACTCAGTAGTAGTGCTTCAGTCAGAAGCTGTGTTTCCATATAACTGTCAAGTGAATTTGACGCAAACTTTTGCCGCAGAGAAGAAATTTTTTTTAATGCGAATTAGTTGTGTTTCCATCAATTTATTGGTTTGGAGCAAATAAACTGGGCTGCATAGGCTATGTTATGCATGGCTGAGAAGAAAGAAAAGAGAAAGACAAGGAAGTTGAGATTGCAAACCAGAAAATAAATAAATTGTTGTTAAACAATTGTGCCAACTGCCAAAAAACTTGCTTGGCCATCTACAAAGGAAAAACAGAGAGAGGGCTTTGTGGGAATATCTGGGAGGATCCCAGAAACATCTTGTTCCTTTTCTTCTTCTTCTTCTTCACTGGGAGCTGAAACAGCTGACCAGTCATGTGAGTTAAACATTAACTACATCAGAACTTATTCAGAAAAGGTGTTTCTGTCTCCCATTAAGCACCCTTGAACACCCTTGAAAAACAGAATTAAATATAGTGTTTGAAAATACTTAGAGTGTTAAAACGCAATAGATTAAAGTAATGTAACACACACAGCAAACACACTATGCAAAGTTGTGTACCAACATCATTTATAAATCATTTGTATTGTGTATATATGGTCTTGGCTGTTACAATACAACCATAAGAACATATAGCTTCATTCACCCACTGGGGCGTGTGTATGTATCTGTATGTGTGTGTCACTTCTCTCTTCATAAAGCGTTTTGTTTGTGAGGCTCCTCTTGGTGCGCCTTGGGGGAGGTTTAGTCTTGATTACAGGCTGCTCTCACTGCTCTACCAGCGGTTGCACAACTCAGCCTCCGGGACGCATCTGAGCCGAGGGTGAGCGAGGTAGACAAAGAGGCAGAGAAAAGCTGGGGGGAAAGAGAGGAAGAAAGCGTCAGGGCTTACCTGTACCCCCGGTCCAATATGAAAACACACAGTCAGTAAGGATCTCATCATGGGCCCAGTAAATCCAACTTAATTGACTGCAAATCTGGGTACAGCACTCCACAGCCTTGTGCACCAGTTTACCTCCCACTATCTCTCCCATCCCTTCCACCCGCACTAAATACTTAATTTTTTCTCTCCCTTTCTGCCTTGATGGTGGTCTGTCATTTTTTTGTTTGCTTTTCTTTTTTTTTTATCATTACATTTCCCCGTCCTTTTTTTTTTTTCAATTTTTCTAGTTCTTTTGTTTGATATCCCCTATTTGTGTGATCCTTTACTCTTTTGCATCCTCCCTGCTTTTTATTTGTGCTGTTCTGTTTTTTCTTCTTTCTTTCAATATCTCTGTTCATTTCAGAGCTGGTGTGATCTTTTATATATGTCGTTTATGTTGATCCTGTTGCTTTTTGTGAAATTGTTCTCTACACCTTCTCCCTCAACACACCACGGTGTCTCCCTTGACTCCTAAATAAAGACTAAAAATCTTTAATTCTGCTTCTTTTCCCTGCCTTCCTGTTTTCCTTTACGTAGCACCCAATGCACATCTATCTATCTATCTATCTATCTATCTATCTGGGAATAGACACAATGTGGTAAAAGTCTATTTTGTTCATACACTTGACTGACTTTTTCTTATTATCTCAAACACACAACACATATTAAGCATATTAAGTGGCACACCATCACACATTACCTATTCATCACACTGGTAAAAGGAAGTCAGTGAAGACTGTAGGTGACAGCTTTAAGGGATTTATTGCACATATTTAGCATTAGTGTGAGTATGCTTGCACATGTGCTAATTTTGTGCGTACACACATGCATTTCAGTGTGTGTGTGTGTGTGTGTGTGTGTGTGTGTGTGTGTGTGAGCGTGTGATTGTGCACTGGCCTCTGTGTAAATTAGTACCGGTTGTGTTTTGATGGAGAGAGCGATTCATTAATATTCATGAAGAGAGAAAAACATCAACGGAACACTTGACTCTGCCCTCACAGGAAACACTGGAATCTGTGCTTGCGTGTGTGTGCGTGTGTGTGTGTGTGTGTTGTGTGTGCGTTACAGAGAGAGGAAGACAGCTGATGCTACAAGTGCACAGTTTCCTGCCGTAGCGATGGTTATCTGCTGGTTATCTACCAAATATTCCCTTGCATGGTGTAAGATGAAGTTATGGCAAGGAACCAATAATCTAATATAGGAACAATTTGTGTCTAAATCTCTCAGCAAAAAATGAAACTTTATAGCTTTACTGTAATATTTACAAAATTACAACAATGAAATGCCTCAAAATAGATGTGAATGTGAAACATTACTGGCTTTGGATGCTGATGTCAGTGTTTCATCCATCTGTCCAATACTTTTGTCCTGAGCAACTTACTTACAGCTGTTGACTAAATTTCCTTTACAGTTGAAAGCCCTTGACAGTGCCCATGACAGTGAGTAAGAGTTTTCAGAGTCACACCTTTATGGCTTTGGTGTGTAGTGTCTGACGTTCCATATATGGTTTTTACTCTCTTGGAATGCCAGAAGCTCCATGTATGTCTTTCTATTCTTTGGGTTCATGTTTAGGTTAGTAGCCATGAACTTAAACATATAAGGGACAGGGAGAGGGCCTTTTCTCCCTTCTCTCTGTTTCTTGTAAAAGTGAGGTCATTCAGTGAGAGCCCGATGTCTCGGTATAAATCGTAAAGACGACTAACATATATATATATATACTGGTGTTTAGAGCTGTTGGAGAGAGATCCATATTGGCTCGGATCCTCTCACAAGCTACTGCAGTGCTTGTCTTGATGCTGAACTTCTTTGTAATAAACTTCTATATACAAGCAAGTCAGTGTCAGCGGAGATCTTCTCTTCATCATCTTCACATCATCACCATCGAATATACCACAAGAATTTGGCGTCACAAACAGGATTTGAGAGGGACACAAGAGGTGTCATAGTGTTGTTTACACTTTTCAATAATACAAAGCTCTAGAAACACACTAAATATTGTCCAGACAGAGTCAGCAACTACCTGGTGGACTCAGTCCTATATTCACATCTTGTTTTTGCTGCTTCCAAGAGGCCACAATGTCGGTTATTGCAGGTTTAATTATTAAGCATTTAACACTCAAAAACTGTATCAGGACTATGTGGGTGTGGTTTGATCAGATCTGATTGACTTTGGCCTGGCAATATAATCCACTGTGCATCACATGTTGTTATCTTAATGATAAGACGTGTTCTAAATGAATATGTTTAGGCCCATTTCATTGTAAACAATGTTTTTGCATCCATAAAGCAGCTGGTATACTGTCACCCTCACAGCTGAGACAAACCTTCCGTGGACTGACATTATGATGACAGTATCAGGACAAGTTGGATTATGTGTTTCCCACTCCTCTTTTCTCCTTTTCACACTCTTTTTAACTCAATTTCTCTTTCTCTCAGCTGTCACCTTCTCTTCCATCAGCTGTACATATGCGTGTGTGTGTGTATGTGTGTAGGGCATATAGAGGAGAGCTGGTGCACACCTGCACAGTGTGAACTGTCCGCAGGGAAGAACGGAAGATCAGTAGTGCGCAGCTGTCCACACACACATACTGTACACACACACACACACACACACACACACACACACACACAC
>BRZM01000042.1:395968-495387 GCA_033238685.1 Lates japonicus | reverse complement strand
GTGTGTGTGTGTGTGTGTGTGTGTGTGTTTGCATGCATTCATTAATCATGCAGGCAGCGTGGGTCAGCTGTCAGTGAGCTCTGACACCCCACTGTCAAAGACCAGTGATGGAAAAGCTGACACACACTCACACACACACACATCACTGAGTGCTGCAGTACAAGCATGTTGAGAGATCAGATGGCTGGTATCTTTCACTCTGTGTTAAGAAGGAAACTCATGGGACAGAACAGGACGCTTCCTTACAATATGTCACAATGTGGCCGCAAAGGCTGTTCAGATATAAACACACACTTATCAATGAGTCACACTTTTTTCTTCTTTTTTTGTCACGTGTAAATGGCAAAAATGGCCTTCCTGGTTAAGAGATTTGTCTGTGTGTGATTGTGTACAAATATAGTACAAAACCTGTCATCATGTACATACACACATACACAGTAATGTTGCTAGCCTTAGTGTCTGGCTCCAAGAAGCCTTTTCACTCAGTACAGTCCTCCTCAGCCAGAGCAACAGGTCTTTTACACAATGCACATTTTGACTTGTTGGCAGGAAAAGCGCAGGTGTAAAGAAATTAGATATAACATGTTAATTGGTGAGCTCTAGAGGTGTTGGTAGGCAGTTTTTTGGTTTGTTTGTTTGTTTTTCCTCTTTAACAGTTTACTCTGTTTCCAGACTTCATGCTAACTGGTATTGTTCCTCCCATCTAAAAGAAAGAAAGTGCATAAGCAAATTTCCCAAAATGTGCCACTAATTTATTAAGTGTCTCAGCAATGCATGCCAATAAACTAGCATACACATAATGAGGGCCAGAATACGGTAAGAAAATGCTGTCATTAGTAGAGAATGACATCTGTGCTTTTCTAACAGTTATATATCAAAATGCCTGCCAGCACACTTTTGCTGGCTGGCTATCTGTTGCTATTTCTGAACAAACACTAAACTGCCTTTTTAGCATACCTGCTCTGCCTCTGCAGATGCACTATATTGTACAGGGAAGGTATTTAAAAATAAAACACACTGTATCATTGTTGTTTGTTTAATATTTTTAGCTGGCTTTACAAACAACATTCAACATAAACTCCAGTTTAACGTGGGTTAAACATCACCAACCTGACAGAATGAAAACAAAAAATGGAGGAAAATAACATTTTCGTGCTGTGAATGTTGTGGATATGTAAGAAACCAAGTCATGCATGCTGCTGAAATTCAATGTGATGTGTAATTTTGCTAACAAATGCTAACAAATTAATTATTATTAAACTTTGTTAAGATCGTGGAGGTTTCATCTGTTAATAGAAAGTGCTGTCACAGATGCTTATTTTTCTCAGAATACATGTATGCATAGTAAAGCCCAGGAACACTTTTATTATCTTTCAGAAAGAACAGCGAAAGAAATGCTAAATGAGAGATTCCACTGAGTAACAGAAGCTGGTGGAGCAGCATCAAGCCTGGGCATGACATCTGAACTTTGGTATCTATTTGGTCATGTATATAAAATTTAGGAGATCAAGAGGGAGAGAATACAGAGCTGTATGTTGGATTTCTTTAGGTAAGGCAGTCAGGAGGAAATGCCTACTATTGAATATTGTTATCAGAACCCTGAATTGACAGCTTTATACATGTTTCTATTTATTCCATATCAGATAAAAACATTCTCCTCTTTGAGGAAGTTTGTTAAATTGGTGTTGCCTCCCACTACTACTTGTGTCAATAAAAACTGTGTGAACTTAAAGGTAAGATTAAAAACATAGCTATTGTAATTCATATAAAAAGGTGAGAATTTGACAAAAGAAAATGAAAGTGAGAAGGAGAGAGGGCTTAGTGGGTGAAGCTGGCTTGGATGCTCTTCCCGCTGTCAAATCACACATCCCTCTCCTCCACCATCATCCTCTGTTTCTTTTTAATCCATCCCTCCCTCTGTCTCTCCCTCCTGCTCTCTCTTTCTTTTTTCCACATCACCATCCTCCACCTTCCTATTAAATCTGTCCCTCCTGATGTCTCACATCGTCACTTCCGTAATCCTTTCATTCATTCCTCCTCCCCTTCATCTCCCTTGCTCCTTTCTAAATCCTTCCATGTTCACCTGTAGCTGTCTTCAGTTGTCTGTTTTCCAAACTATACCTCCTTCTCTTACTCTTCTCTTGCTTTCTTCCTTTTTTCCTCACCTGCTTTTCTGCAATTTTTTAAAAATTTGTTTGTGTTTGTTGTTGTATTTCCTGCAAGGCCACACCTCGACTATCACACTTTTTTCCCAGGTGAAAGAAATCAGTATTTGTTAATCCTATTACACACACACACACACACACACACACACACACACAACACAACACACACACACAGAGGGTCAAAATCCAAGGTTTAGACATGCATATGTAATCAGTCTTCAGGCAATGAAGTGACAAGTGTGTGTGGGTATTTGTACCTGTATTCAATAGGTGTTTCTGTGTGTGAGAGAGTATGAGGCGGAAGAGAGAGTAACAAGGGGGGAGGGTGAGATGTTACTTGTGCGACCCTAGATAATTAGCTTCATAGGTCTCTCTACCCTCCTACCCTCTCGAGAGAAAGAGAAAAGAGAGAGAGAGAGAAAGAGAGAGGAGGACAGCAGATAGAAAATACAGGGAAATGGCATCATTATTAACTGGTAAAATCTACTAAAGCTTTCACCTTTTACTTATCTAGATAATTTGAAATGCTGAAACAGCAGACCAAAATATGTGTTTTGGATAAGAAAAAAAAGACTTTTGCTATTATGATAGTAGAGGTTGGAATTGTGTCTAAAGTGCTACGCATTATAGAAACAATTAAATATGTAAGTGTCCAAAACAGAAAAAGTTAAATTGGTGTCAGTGGTTAAAGTTAAGATAAAGTTTTTAAAAGTAAGAGTAAGCTAATTGTCATTGTCTCAATTTCAACAAACTTTACTGCTGCCCAGCCCAACATCTTTTTTATTGGAGGAATTTCTCATAATCCAAAAAGGTGATTCTTCTCAGAATCTTTAAAAGAAGGTTTGGTGGGCCTTATGGATACACAGGATTTTAGTAAGTAACACTAAAAGTAAACATAACCACTATTTGTGTACAAAAAAACCCTCCACAGGTCAACTTTAATTTCTCAGCTTGCTGCAGCAATGTATGCGTACTCTAAAGTGTGGACAGCACACCATGACATCACAATGGGGTTTGGCCCCAGCCTCGTATTTACTGTACAGCCATGACAGTGGCATGAATCTTCTCATTTACAAAACTATAGAAGTATTTGATTAGAATGTGCACTTCGATGTTTAAGGATTCTTAAAAGAATATTTTTTTAGATAATGAGAAATTCATGCAATATTGTAACTTTTTTAGGACACTTTAACTTTTAAGGGTACGTTGTTAAATCGACTATATCCTCTATACTATCATAATACCAAAAGTCTTTTTTGTTTATCTGCAAACATACTTTAGTTTGCTGTTTAGTGAGGATGATAAATAGGTACATTTTCCATTGTGACACTGTTTTTCAGCCTGGTAGTAAGTCCCTTAGATTTCTCATTCAACTTAATACCCTAGTCTGTACTGCCACCTGAGCCAAAGGGGCAACTCTGACTCAGGAAGTTGAGCAGATCATCCAGTGAGCGCAAGGTCAGTGGTTTGATGCGCGGTTCCTCTAGTCCACATGTTTAAGTGTCCTTGGACACGATACTAAGCCCCAAATTGCCCCTGATGGCTGTGTGAGTGTTTGTGTGAATGTGGCATGTAGTGCAAAGCACTTTGAGTGGTCGACAAGACTAGAAAAATGCTATATAAATGCAGTCTATTTACCATTTGTGTGGATTATGTCCTTGTGCACAGACCATCAGTGTAGTATGTATCACAGTTTTATTAATTACTGCAGGTGCTGCATACACAGATTTAAAATGCTGTGTCTCATGTTTGTCATTTACTTGCTCTCTGACCTGCAGTTCTGCAAATGATTCCATTACAGTGCTGAGGGGGACATTAAATCTTTGAGCTCCAATCTATGATTTTTAATCTTGTGACTCTGTCAGATTTGGACCCATTTGTTTGTGCTTTCTCTGCATCTGTGATGGTGAATATGGAATGTCTTGGCTTGACAGTCAAACCTGTAGAAATTAATTCCCTTCATCTATAACATTTTCATCTGAACCAAAAACATTTCTGTTCATTTTTGACATCACTGAACAGTGGATAGCACACACGGGTATGTGGTTCTTTCCTTGGAGAACCTGATTCTGCTGATTGCTTTCTATTTTTGAATAGCAGTACTCTCATCAAAGTCTCATCAAAGATTTTACAGGAAGATTAGCCAGTCTCTTCCATTGTTTGTCTTTAACAGTATGAGTCCTCTGTGCTATTTTTCTGTGATGCATCATTCTCAGGGGAACATCTTTGAACAGGTGATGTTATTAGTTTTCAGGAGTTGAAGAGGAGGCCTGTCTTCTGCTCAGTAACCGAAGTGGTTATGAAATAATTGTTGCTTCAGTTTAAAATCAAAGCAGTCATCCAGTAATAGGTCCAGGTGCTCCATGCAGGTTTATCTTTTGAGCATATTAAAAATGCAGACCTGTTGTATCATTGAATGTATGAATAGCCTGTCTGCTGCACTTCAATTGCAATGGTGTGCTTGTACCTTCTTCATGCAAACTATCAATCTTTTTTATTACAGTTGTTTTCTATTCTGTGTTTATACTGTCTTACAAAAAACTGAATAAATGTGGGACAGATGGGGCAGCCGAGTGGCCCAGTGAGTGAGATGCATATCTTGTAACTGCAACACCCACAGTGTGATTCTGGCAAGGGAACTTTTATCTGTCTCAACTGTCAACTGTCTAATGAAGGCAAAAAGGCCACAAACGATATTCCAGAAATAATTTCAGAAGGAAATTATGGCTTAACTCTTATAAAACCAAGCCATTTATTGCTATTTTTTGTCCGCCTGGTCTCTCTGTGTATTAATGCATGTATAATCTCAACCCTTTCAAGCACAGTGAAGTAATAAACATCTTTTTTTCAGGGCAACCTGGGCTATCACAATATTTATGCTGAAATAAAAAAAAATCCAACATTCTAACACACACAACAAAAAATATTTACATTTTTACATATCATAAAAACAAGAAGAAATTGGAGCATCTGATTGGTCGAGAGACTGACCAGAAGTCGTCGTTGTTTATGTCAAAGCTCAAAATGGAGGTCCAATATCATCTTTTTTTTTTTTTTAATCCCAAAATGTAATAAATAATCACATTTTCACTGAGTTATCACGGTGGATTTACTGTGCAAAGTTCCCGAAAAAAAAACGCCGCACTTAATGGCTGGATTGAAAACCTTCTGGAAAAGAAATAATTGCCCCCAACCCACCATAGATCACCCAAAGAGTAAGCTTCCGATCACAACTTTCCCCATTAAGGTTTTAGAGATATTCGGCTGGCGATCCAGCGGAGTTCTGAGGGTTAATCCAAACACCAGGACCTCCCTTGCAGAGTCACAGATTTAACTGTTTACTTACTGAGAACTGGTGTGTTCTCGAAAAACCCACAAGCTGTGGCTGTCATCGTCTCCACAAGGGGCCTATCTAGATTACTGTTACCAGTGCCAGACACCACAGGACATCCTCAGAGGTCCCGTGTCCATGCCCTGATGGGTCAGAGCTGTTTTGACAGCACAAGCGGGACCTATATGCAATGTTAGGCAGGTCCCACAGATGCTAGATCAGATTGGGATGTGAGGAGTTTGGAGGCCAGGTCAACACCTTAGGCTCTTTGTCATGTTCCTCGAGACATTTCTGAGCAGTTTTTGTGGTGTGGTGGGAGCATTGTCCTGCTGCAGGAGGTAAAGAACATTGTATTTGTAAGGAAATTATCAATGTTATTCACTTCACCTGTCAGTGGTCATAATGTTATGGCTGATCGGTGTAAACTGTAATAGTAGTGGTGTTAAAATAATGCTCAGATTTTACTGTGTGTATTACCCATTATCTGTCTCTTACACAAGCAGCAGCTCTTACACTGCTAATGTCAAGAACCAACTAGAAAAATACTTTGAGATGGGTTACAGGTTCAGTAATATGTTAAGATATTTAAGATTAAATCTCAAAATCTGCTAAAGGGATTTCTTTTGTAAGTTGGATGAAGAACTGCAATAATAGATTTTTGAGTGCGACTTGTACAAGCATCAAAACTATAATATTAAAATCCAATATCTAGCTATAAAATTCTGTCTAAATATGACTAGGCTGTCACCAACAATATAGCATAGGAGTGTCTTGGGCTTTTCCCTTCGCCATTCTGGTCAATATTAGATGCTTTATCTTGTATACTAATTATTTTATCTTATCCATAGTCCTATAATCAAACCATGAGCCCTTGGCTTGCTACTAACTTTGAGTTTTGAAACTCTTCTCCTTCAAAATAACTGAGGGCGCGATGCCTCTACTTGTCAGGAGATGTCTTAGAATGTCTCTGGTCAGCACAAACACACAGTAACTCCAGCTCAGTTCAGTTCAAGGTTGAAGGGTTGAAAATGAAAGTTAATGTCTGCCCATTATACAGAAACCATGTCCGCCTCCTTTACACATATCTTGTTCTCTTAAGGCACGTTGTTGACTCACAGACATGTACACGCACACAAGCATATGAACACACCAACACATACTGACATAAATATACACAAGCAAGGACACAAAAAATGGGTGTATACACATTTACATACCCTTCAACCTCGCTCACCACGCCTCCCTGTCAGGTCAACGTTTAATGATGCTGAAGATAGAGCGAGAGGACGAGAGAGAAAGACAGAAGGAGTGAGTGTGAAATGGTGTGAAATATTGCTCCTCCAAATGAAGTTGAGGTCATCCATTTTTAGGCAGGAATGGAAGGATGGAGGGATGGAGGGATGGAGGAAAGAGAGGGGGGACATAAATTCTGAATGCAGCATGTTTTTAAAGGGAGAAATCTGCATAATATCTGGCAGATGATTGGCAGGAGAGGGCGTGGAGGGAAAGGAGAAAAGGGAGAGAGAGGGAGGCAAGCAAGAAGGAAGTGAGAATGAGTGAGGCTGAAATTTTGTAAACACTTCAATATTTCATCGGTGGTACTGGTTTCTGTAGGACACTTAACTCAGAAAAGCAGTAGCTTCACAGACACAGACTAGTAGTCTGAACTCTTAATATATGCAAAATATTCATGTATGATAAGTCACAACATTTGAAAATTTGAAACATACTTTTCAACACTTTTTCAATGTATTATAAGTATATATTACAATCACTGAGAAGGTGCTCAGGCAATATTTTCCAACCTGTTCTAATATTCAAGATGTAAGGCTTCAATTTATACATTTTTGTATGTTGTCATCCTGAACAAACTAAAGAGCTAATTACAGTGATGTCAAAGCAACTGTGTGATGTTTCACTGACTGGCATCACCTTTTGTGCAGAGAATTAACATCATCACTTCATCACAATCATATGACAATAGTAAGAGTCTATACATCTATAATGAGATATATAACCTCTCCAGCGTGTTCTGGGTCTGCCATGGGGTGTCCTACTTATTTGATGTGCCTGAAAGACCATCCAGTGGGAGGTGCTTAGGAGGCATCCTAATCAGATACTTGAACCACCTCAACTGGCTCCTTTTGAAGTGAAGGAGCAGCGACTCTACTTTGAGCCACCTCCCCTCAGAGGGAGCTACAGGTTTTATATAACCCATGGGCCAGGTAGGGGGCTGATCCCTGCTGTACCAGACTTACTCTACAGATATGTAACTGACAAATACAGAATTACAGTCAATAAATTATTGTTAAATGACCTTTTGCCTCTCATATCTACTACTGAACTGACAAAGCATCTTCTACCATGACGTGCAATTCTGAGCTTGCACATTGAAGCAGAGTGCAAGAACGTCAAACTTGGATTTTATAGAGTGCTGCCATTTGCAGGACCATATACAGACACTGTAGTGATATCAACTAGTGTCCACAGCAGGTGGATGTTCATATATTTTGTTCCTTCATCACTTATTTACCAGCTGACTGAATACTGTGCACCATGCTGTGGTGAGAGGTGTGTACTCACAGTCTCAACCTTGAACTACTGTAATACTGAGGAGTATCAGATCTGCAAAATGAGAGTGATAACATCAAACATTTGCCCAGGGGCAAAATAAGTTTTTTCAAGTTTTTAGTACATGCTAGGAATGTCCCTGTATATAATCCCCAAACCTGGTCACCTTGGACTATAATCCTCACCATGACCCTGAAAACAACCTCTTCATCTTACAAAATATCTTTCTCATGAAAGAGTTCATGACTGGAACTGTGACTCTTTTTTCGGTATATGTACAATAAATCTTTCATTGAAATATTGTATTAATTTGTGTGTTGTCTGTATGTCATGACCATTTGCCACCATAGGCAAATAGCCACTCCTATGAAAAAGTGTGACAAAAGAATTATTTTATGCACTACAGCAACATAAAAATAGGAATAGAATAGAATAGGAATAGAAATTACAAATGCACATTTATTGTTATCATAATTTCAATTAGAATGCCTCTTGACCAGTGCAAAGTGATGTGTTCATGAACAGACCTTGCCCCATCCTATTTTGCCAAATTATAAACTCCTCAAGAAGGAAAAAGGGAAGATATGACTTTTTTATTCATTCACATTACATTCATGTGTTTGGAGAACTCAAATTGAAAGGCGCTCCACTCTATAAACATGGAGATAGCCTCTGATGTGAACTGCATGTTAACACAAGAATATGTAAATTAAGGTCTTTCACAGAATGTTACTAAAAATGCTATTTTTCCTCTATGTTGGTCAACATTTGCTGTGTGATAGCTGCAGGCCTTGAGGGGTTGCTCCTCTGGATGGACAGCTGTGAGGTGACAGTGGTTATCCATTACAAATATGGACGATTATGCCTTTCATTCTGCACACAACACAAAGGCAGCAATATGTGAGAAATGTAAAAAGTCAATAATATTTTAGTGTACACCTGTTTGTTCTCTTACACTAAGCCTCCCAGATCGAACTGGAATGTGATCGTGCTAAAGGCCCAGGTGATCTCTGGTCAGGTGAGCACAGAGCTCTTGCTGGCTGTCCACTCTGTGGCCTCGGCTAACCTTCTACATTTTCTCTGAGGGCAGCTCACTCTCTCTATATTACCTTACTGGACATTACTGAAAGGCTAATGTCCATCATCACTCAATCAGACTTCTTACTAACTTTTTCTCTTCCCACAAGATTATTAACTGATTCCTTGCAGGGAACATAAGCACCAGCACAATTTTCAGGCTGACTAAAAAATACGCACATATGCTATGTGAGCAATTGTTGATGTTCTGTTTTGTTGAATGAGTTGCATCCACGGGTTGATTGATGTACTTACATATCTGGCATTCTATGAGCCTTGCGGTGCATGAAGTCTGCCTCTAGGTTAAACTTATTTGCTTGCATGTCCCTGTGCCTTTCGTCTTTTTTTCTTAGTTTTCAATTCTTTTGAACTAAGAATGAACACTCTGCAGTCTGCGACACTGATAGTAAACTCGAGCACACCTGTGCTCTGACTGAAGTAAACCTGTGTCATTGTCACAGACTGTCACTGATTGGTTGCCAAAAAACCAACAGGGTGGGCCTTATTGTAGATGAGCCTGTCAGAGGGCAGATGCTAGAGTGGGAGATGGAGATAGTAGAGGTTGAAACGTGTGAGAGTGGTGTGCTGCTGATAGTGAGGAACTCTATCTCTCAACCCTGGAGTATTTTGGTTTAGTTTCTGTCTGCGTCTGCTTCACATCCTGTCTTGTTCATTGTCAGCCAAGGCATACATTATATGCCCACCATACCACCTCCACTGTCAAGACAACTGTCACCATAGTCACCATGCCCTGTACACCAAGAGTCAACAGTTATCTTTAGCATAGTTTAATGAATTCAACTTAGTTTTACAGGCACAGTGAGATAAAGCCTTATACACAGATGAGCCAAAACATTATGATCACTGACAGATGATGCAAATAGCTGTGATTCTGGATCAGGTCTGGGATATATTAGACCTTAAGCAAAAAGTCGGCTCTAGTTAATGTGTTCAATGGTGAAAACAAATGGGCAAGAGTAAAAACCTGAGTGAGTTTCACATGAGTCAGATGGCTGGGTTGGAGTTTCTCTGAAACAGCAAGACTTGTAGGGTGCTCCTGGTCAGCACTGGTGAGTACCTACTGATTGTGGTCTGAGGAGGGACAAACCACAAGAAGCATCATCAAGGCGTGAGAACCAACACAGAGGGGCCACTGTGACACAGAAAATAAGCAGCAGAAATTTTTAATGATCGGGAGAGATTGTGGGAGGAATGTGCCACAGCACATAGTGGATTTTACTAATAAAACAACAAAAAAAAAGATGTAATTGTCACATAGCTAGTTAGTGTTAACAAAGTTACAGAAGCTTACGTTACTGTAAAACTCATTTGGCAAATGACTGTTGCAGACCTAAAGTGCAATTGATTGATTTTACTTGTTGTAAGAAGGTCATGATTATTGGGAATGTAATTATTTTTTTATCTAGAGTACATATGTGAAAAATTACACAAAAGTCTATTCACCACCAATTACTGTGCACACAGTACATCATAGGGCACTAGCAGTGCCTTGTTCACATGTATTTTGTATCTTGACATCATGAATTAGAGCTTTGGTTCTGTTCCAGCTTTGCAAAATAGATGTTTGTTTACGCATGTTGATGATCGTAGGAATATCATAGGGGAATTTTTGTTTAAAAGAAGTCTTTTAAAGATGCGCATATGGGTGGCCAAGATCAAAGGCACTAGCTTGTCGACCCTCTACACGTGTGAGCCATCAGAGGTGGTGCCCTCATGTCTGCATCCGTGTAATTGCTTTGTTGTGATGGAGACTGAGGGTAAAGCTGCTATGGACGCTGTGTCCACTCCACATCGCTCCAGGCAAGAAAGAAAATACACCAATCACACACTTATAGGCGAGAACATGCACATCCAAAAACAGACTCACACACATGGACACACATAAACAGAGATACACACTTATTTTCGCCCACGCACACTCCCTCCTTATCTATCTTATCTGACCCGTCTCTCCTCCGATCTCCTCCTGTGCTTTGAATGTTGCTTTGATACATGAGCGCTAAGCAGGAGGCAAAGAGGAGATGGTGGAGGCTTAATGAGGAGAAGTGGGAGCAGATAAGGTGGAGGAGGAGGAGGAGGAGGAGAAGAGGGTGAGAGGGAGAACAGAGAAGAAGGGAAGGAAGTTGGAGGAAAGAGAAAGAGAGTGAAAGGGGGAAAGAGACCGAAGAGGTTTGTGTGTGTGTGTGTGTGTGTGTGTGTGTGCTGTGTCCATGGTAGCGGTGGACACACACTGAGGAGGGAGATTGAAGAAGGACAGCGGAGAGCACACCCACTCCTCAGAGCAAGGGACTGAAGCAGAGAGAAGGAGGGGGGTGATGAAGAAGAAGAGAGATAACACTGAAGATGAGACAAAAGCAAGATAGGTGTGTGTGTGTGTGTGTGTGTGTCCATCAAGCAGGATCAGTCAAACTATCACCCATGTTTTCCTTTTACACACATACGCACACTCACACAGCGATCAATTGCCACTTAGTGGAACACAACCCTCTCACTGTGTATTTGAAGTCTGATTACCAGCTGGGCAGAGATATAAAACTGCTCTATTTGTCCGTCTGTCTCTATTTATCTATCTTTCTCACTCTATCATATGCAGAAACACACACACTTCCTCTCAAATAGGAAGATGACTGTAAATTAATTTTAAGAGCTTTTAGAACTCAGGATGATGTCTAACTAATTATCTAAAAACGAATTATCTAAGTGCCATTTGGTGGGAAGTCTTAATCAGAGTGGGAACTGAGGACCTGTCGTTGGCAGTGTCACCCAAAGGTGGTTTTGCCATGTATACAATTCTGTTATGAGAAAACCATTTACGGCAAATTTCTCACTGTAATTATATGCAGGGCAGAAACAAAGTTGGAATTTTGGACTGAATGCAACATTTTCAGCTCACTTTAAAATGCACCACCATTTTTTGTTTTTCATGGGAGCCACATTGGCAGATCACTTTTTCAGTGAACACACGATTTTTGGTGCGTGATTTGGAAAATTCATCACAAGTCACTTCATTTGAAACCAGAGCAGGTGTGGTTGCACAAAGGGTAAACAACAAGGGGACACATGTCAGGTCTAACCAAAAAGCTTATGTCACTGCACTTACTGCACACATTAAGTTCAACTCACTAGTTCTGTAGAGCAGCCACTAGCACACCACCCACCTAGCTGAAATGTGACTCCTGTGGTCCTTCAGAAGTGGAACAAATTACTTAACTTGATATGGTCAGCAGAATTCCTTTGTTTCCTCAAAAGACTGGGAATTGGACTGCATTTATGTAGCGCTTTACTAGTCATACCGACCACTCAAAGCACCTCACACTATAGGTCACATTCACCCATGCACACACACATACATCATACAGCACTTGTTCTATACATTTAAGTGCTCTCTAACACAGACACACACATTCACACACCGATGACACACCAGTGGCAGTTTGGAGTTCAGGACCTTGCTCAAGGATACTTCGGCACACAGACTGGAGGAGCCAGGGATCAAAACACCAACCTTCTGATTGGTGGGCGACCGCTCTACCTCCTGAGCCTCTGAGACTACTTTCTCACCTGCTATTAACTTCAGAATCAGAATCAGACTTTATTGCCAAGAAGGCATAGATCTTGTTGAGGAGCCCAGTTGCAGAGGGGAAGAAATTGTTATTGTGGCATGAGGTCTCGGTTTGGACCGCAACCTCCTGCCAGAAGGGAGTATCTTGAAAAGTTTGTGAGCAGGGTTGGGAGGGATCAGCCATAATCTTTCCTGCCAACCTCAGGGTTCTGGAGGTGTACAGGTCCTGGAGAGAAAGCAGGTTACAGCCGATCACCTTCTCAGCAGACTGGATGACACGCTGCAGTCTGCCTTTGTCCTTGGCAGTGGCAGCAGTGTACCAGATGGTGATGGAGGAGGTGAGGATGGACTCAATGATGGAGGTGCAGAAGTGCACAATCATTGTCCTAAGCTAGTTGAACTTCTTCAACTGCCGCAGGTAGTACATCCTCTGCTGGGTCTTCTTGTTGAGGGAGGTGATGTTTAGCTCCCATTTGAGGTCCTGGGTGATGATAGTCCCCAGGAAGCAGAAGGACTCCACAGTTCTGACTGGGGAGTCGCACAGGATGATGGGGCAGGGTGAAGCTGCATTGAGCTCCAGGTTGTTCTCACTGCACCACATGACCAGCTCAATCTCGCTCCTGTAGGTGGAATCATCGTCAGCAAACTTCAGGAGTTTGACAGACTGGTGACTGGAGGTGCAGCTGTTGGTATACAGTATTGGTGTACAGTGGTGTTGGTGTGTTTTCCCAACTTCACATGCTGCCTCCTGTCTGACAGGAAGTCTGTGATCCCCCTGCAGATGGAGTCAGGCATGCTCAGCTGGGAGAGCTTGTCCTGTAGCAGAGCTGGAATGATGTGTTGAAGGCAGAGCTGAAGTCCACAAACAGGATCCTGGCATAAGTTCCTGGGGAGTCCAGGTGCTGTAGAATGAAGTGGAGGGACATGTTGACTGCATTGTCTACAGACCTGTTGGCTCTGTAGGTGAACTGCAGGGGATCCAGGAGTGGATCAGTGATGGCTTTGAGGTAGAATAGCACAAGGTGCTCAAATGACTTCATTACCACAGAGGTCAGGGCGATGGGTCTGTAGTCATTAAGTCCTGTGATCCTTGTTTTTTTAGGGACAGGGATGATGGTGGAGGCCTTGAAGCAGGCTGGCACATGGCATGTCTCCAGTGAGGTGTTAAAGATGTCCGTGAACACTGGAGCCAGCTGATCAGCGCAGTGCTTCAGGGTGGATGGAGAGACTAAGTCTGGCCCTGCTGCCTTGCGGGGGTCCTGTCTGTTGACGTCTCCCTCCAGGATGGAGAGAGTCGTCCTTGTAGTGTTGGAGGAGGGGGCCTCTAAGGTGTGCAGCATCCCTTCTTGCCCCTTGTAACCTGGTGACACTTGGGTCAGGTGGAATTTGAAACTGTTAGCAGTTGTACTGGGACCATATTTACCTTGGATTTACTTCATTGTACCAAGTTAAGTTACTTTGCCTGTTACAAGGAGATTGATCTGTCTGTGACAGTAGCATAAGGGATGTGACGAGGGGGCAGCAAGCTCACGCAGAATATTAGCGGTCTAAGTGTTGAGCCCCGTATTTTTAACCCAAGGGAAGTCTTATATATAATGCTATTTCACAACGTCCCGTCAGATGATACATGATAATAGCCGTTACCGTTCATTCTTTCATTCTGTTTTGCCAAAGTTGTGAAAAAGTAGTGTAGATTGTTACTGCATTTACATTTTTGGCATTTTTAAAGTAAACTGCTGCCGGTGTATGTTGTAAAATGAATAAAATTAAGAAAGAAATGCAGTATAGAGTAGTGAAATCACTTATTTGACCTGGGATGCTCAAAAGACCAAAACACAATGTTTGCTGTGCCTTCTGAATCACAGACCACATGCTAAGATAATTTAATGATGGTAAATGTGAGTTCTCAACTATGTAATGGAGCATCACCTTGACCTTGCAGTGATTTAGTTATAAGAGGATTAAATTGTCTGAAATAATAAAGCTTTGACAGATGAAAGACTTGCCCTGACATTAAGATGAGAGAACTACACAGATCATCTGTTGTAACTGTGTGAAGAGTAGGCAAGGTTGATTAGTGACTTCATTTTGCAGTTTGCAGCGTTGGCACAGAGGAGTAAAACAGAGTGTTTAGCAGATGTAGAGACGAGTAATGAGGAAGCATGGAGGTACTAACAATAGGCAATGTACACTTGGAGCCAAGTTTAATCTACTGTCCTAACCATCGCCTGGTTGTTGATAATACAGGAAACAGCACAGCACAGATGTCATCATTTGAAGGAAACATACTGGCTGCTGAGGACGTTGTAGAAACATAGAAATAGAAATGAAATGACATGACAGACTCTCAAGCAGCGTGATGTATGACTGTAAAAACTGGTCTGATAACCCTAAGGCTAAAACTAATAATTACTTATCTTGAAAAATGCCAAATGAAAGGATTATATCAATTATGTGTAACTGACTAATTGTAGTGACTAATTGATAAAACCCACCATAGTTAAAGGATAAATTCAACTACAGAATAGTAAAATGAGCATGATTTATTTAGTATCTAGTATCAACCATATCTGATGAAAACTGATATATTTGAGCATTGATCCACTGATTTGTATGAAATTCCAGTTAAAAGTTCATCAAAAATTGGTGGGTCTGTGAAAGAAGTGGTTAAAACCTGCAAAACACATCTCAAACCTTGATACCACTGTAAGAGGGCTATAAAGTAGTGTGACCAACTAGTATTTATTGTTTATTCATTATTATATGGGAGTAGTAATCTTAATAATCTTAATTAGTGTTTGAGATTTTTTAAGGTTATGTAATTGCAATGCAAGCACAAGAAAACCCCATGAGGTTCACTTTTAGTTGCATACACATTAATGACTAACACTAGTTTTACAATTGCTAAACACTAAGATAAAACAAGAGAAGCAGAAGCTAGAATATAAGGCCTTCTCATCTACTGCAGAAGAATGACAGGACAGAAAAACACGAGGAAAGAGTATGGAGGAGGAGAGATACAGAGATGGAGAAATGGAGAGGGGGCGTAGGAAGATGTGTTCATTTGTGTGTGTGCTTCAGTGTATGTGTGTGTCTCCTATTCAGTCCCGCTGGCCTTGTGCTTCTCTTATGTTAGCTGAAGGTTGAGCCTTGGGCTCCAATGAAAAGACCCCATCGGCAGGCAGTGAGCACCGTGTTCCTGTGTGTGTGTGTCTTTTGTGTGTTTAGAGAGTACACACACGCATACACACGCAGGTTCCTGGTAGCCTTGGGCACCCAGGACCCACACACACTGAAGACACACTCTCCCTTTGTTCCTCCCAAACAGCTCTATAGAAAAGTAATAAAGACAGGAGAGCTCTGACAGCCAGTTCAACCATCTCTCCTGCTTATTTTATTTTTTCTCCACCATTCTGTTTCTCTCTGCTCCTCACCTTGATCGTCTGTCTCACTCTCTGTCTCACCCATTATGTCTCTGTCGCTGTCTTTCATGATGATTTTGTCTGTCTCCTCCTGTCTTTTCTATCTCAGGTCTATGCTACATTTTATCTGTTTATCTGTTTTTCTTAACTTCTTTTTCTCTTGATGTATGTTATTCTGTGTCCTTGTCTCTTAAACACACACAACCATTTATCATACTGTATGTTGAGACAGGAAATGAGGGGACAACATGCAAAAGTTGCTTTTTAGACCCTCACTTGCTTTGTTTGTACATTCACTCGCTGTCTTCCTCTGTTGTGTCCATCTTAGTTTTGATTTCTATTTTCCTCCATCCTCCATTAGCTGCCATTCTCTCTCTATATTTCTCCCCATTTATTTCCTCCCTCTGTCTGTCACTGTCTCCTCTCTCTCAGCTCATGCTGAGTTTGCCTCCAGCCCTCCGTGCCTCTCTCTCCCTCTCAGCCTGTTTTTCTCTCCTCTGTCCTTCGATCTGTTTATTCTCTGCTTGTTTTTCTGGCCTCCACAGCTCTCCCCCTTCCCTGCCCAGACCTAACACCACCAGCTCTCCTCCTCCTCCTTTTCTTCTACCTCTCCGCTCTGTCTACATTTTCTCCCCACTCCGTCTTCATCCCCTCTTTTCTCTATCTCTTATGCTTTAACTCTCCTTTTATTTCACCTTCCCTTTCCCTTTCTCTTTATTTATCTATCTCCATATTCATTCTTGATGGTAGTCTATATCCTTCATTCACGTTGTTTTTTGTTTTGTTTTTTGGAACCACTTAATTACATTTTTGGCTAACTCCTGCTTTGTTTTTTTCCTCCAGGTCATTTTTTTTTCTTACTGTGTTATCAGCACACCAATGAGAAAGCATGTCAGTTTTTTTTTCTTAGAGATCCTCATCAGAGTAGTATCATATGGAGTTGTGAAATGGGAGGGGCCGCTGTTTCCAAAAGTGTTTTTCCCCATTCTGTATTCCAATTTATTTTTTTTTCCCTTTAACAATATCCTCAGTGTTACTGAAGACACAACCACTGGACTTTTGGATAATGTCACGACCCTATTTCATTTCTGAGACATCCTATTTAGGCTGTCATTTTGACATAGCAGACAGGTCTAAATATTACAAGACCCATGAGCCTGTGGAGAAGAAGCTAGTCTGAAGTGAGGAGCAGTAGGGAATTCAAAACACTTGTTATTGCAGTTCACAGTTCATTTAATGTGCAGAATGTATTTTATTAAAAGCATAATCTTTAGCTCCTGTCCACCATTAGCAAATCACTTGACACAATTTCAAGCACTCTAATTGGATGTTTCTTATACCTTTATAATCGTAATTAGTTTCTCCCTCAAAATATCTGTGTACTAAAACTTGTATATTAACATTATAACATTGGCTATAGGGAAAATGAATGGGACTTTTTCTTCCAGAACTAGGGGCACCCGAAATAACTCCTCCCATTTCACGAATGTAAAGACACGTTTCTGAGTAACATTATTGTGAGATACAAATGGCTGACTGAAATTGCAAAGTAAGACATCTGGCAAATGTAGCATATGGTATTTTTGATGGCAAACAGCAGGAAGTTCATAGAGCTATTAAGTGTGTACTTAATTTGTGAAGGAAAACAATTTTTTTTTTTGCTTACTTTTACATTACTTGTGTGAGGGTGGCCTTTTTTCTGTGCTCTTAACCCATGCTGCCCCATTGCTGGTCTGGAACCCACTCACGGTGATTTTCTTGCCACCTGTAAAGCTAACTTTTTGTAGTCTTTGTTAGCATCATTATTGCCAGTAGCTGCTATTTCTCATTGGGATTTCATCTATCATGTTAGCTAGCCTGAGCCAACAGATGTCAATTTAAAAACATGAGGACAAATGGAGCACACAAACACTGAAAATGTCTATATATTACTTAACAAGACTAATGTATTATTTTGGACAGGTCACCAATCTATCACAAAGCTAACACACAAACAGCACAAACACATGCACACTTGCATGTCCTTAATTGCATCTATTTTGAGGTCAGTGACACAGACTAGTTGAATCAAAGTTCAAGAGCCAGAGATAATGTCATTTTGTTGTTGTTTTTGATGTCCTCACTCAAGATCCCTCTCCTCTCTGTGTATTCTACTAACAGAGATTTTTTCTTGATGATTTTCAATAAAAATACATAAAGGACTCTTGGGAATCATCATGCCTGGCCTGCAGTGTCATCTGTTTTATTTTAAGTATAGAGCTCCATTGTACTGGGACATAGAGAGCATGTATGTGCTGAGGTAAGCTGTAGGTATTATGAAGGGCAATAATGTGAAAGCACAGGTCTACTTTTGACACACAAAGGACATAACACCTATGTCAAGACAGGTTAAACTGATATAGGAACTGCTTGTGGCTTGTTTTTCGTGTTTTTCTCAGTAAGTAGAAAATACATACATAAAATATATCCACAGCAATAAATAATAATAGTAGCAGTAAAATGCATTTAAAGGAACAGCTATATTTAATGTATCATTGCACAACATGACTTTGTTTCAATCCACTCTAACCTCTCAGAGTGCTGAGATTTCAAGCTTTTTACATGCACCCGGGTATTTCAGTCCCCTCCTAAACTCTACCCATGCACTATCCTTGCTGTATTTTATTCTATTTTTTTCTAAATTTGGTTCAGTTTTATTAGTGGTGATACAAACAAAACTGGAGAGTGGAAACTGACTTTAGAGACTTCGGCTTGTTCCACTGTGCACTGAAAACTCATTTCTTGTTGGAAATGTCACAAATGTCTCAATGGAAGGCAGCAGGCTACTACAACTTTTCTACAAACAATGGTTGATTGAGCTCCAAGAAAGATTTCTGGGAGTTGAAAGTACAAGTTGCGACATATGATAACATCCTTAATATGTTAAAATGCAAAAAAAGACAAGACCACTGTTGAGAAACCAAACAAGACAACATTTGCTTTTTGTTGTCAGTCACATCGCAACTTAAATATCCAGAACTGAATTTCCCATGCCAAAAATCTTCCATTTGAAGGCAGCAAAAGTCTGCCATTTTGAGAGCAGCTCCAGGTGTGGTTTGCTAATTACCACAGAGAATCAAACACCTGAAGGTACCAGCTCTTGAGGACCAGAGTTTAACACCCTCGTCCCAGCAGGCTGAAGTATCATCATGGCGGTATTAATGATAGAATAAACTTTGGCCTCTACAAACACATTAAACCCATCCTCACCCCTACAAACACACGCTACACCTTTCCTCTTGTTCCTTCCCTCTGTCTCTGTCAGTGTTAAGTGCTCCCTGTGACCTCAGCTAATAGTGGTCCCATTCTCCCCACGTCTCCATCTGGGAAACACACAAAACACACTAACAGACACTCACTAAACACCATGTTATACAGTTCTACTATTTTGTCAGCCAGAACCAAAGCTAAGTCTCAGGCTGTGGGGGGTGACGATGATAAGTGTGTTTCATTTAAAGTCTTATTGATCAGTTCAGCTAATTATACCCATTTGTTAACCCATTTGTGTATCTGCTTCAGTCTATATGTGAAGTCTGTGAAGGTGGAGGGCTATTTTGACAGTAGTGCTTTCTCTACCTCATTGTTCATCTTTAATTTTTGCACCCAGTTAGTACATGAACACTGAATTCAAACTGGCTGCAGAAGCTTAAAGTACAACTCATTTTACGAGGAAAGATTTATTCCTAGCATGTAATTAATCTTAAATTATGAGTCGAGTTAGATCATAATCTTAACATCTTCATGACATAAGGGAACTTTTTAGTTGAGTCAATGCTAAAAAAAAAAAAAACAGTAAAATATTTTGACTAAAATGACATGATACCAATATTTGAGACATAAAAATATCCAATACTGGTCAATATAGGCCTACATGATGACATAGGTTGACATAATATGCTTCACTCCAATAGGAACTTGGTTTCAAATCTCAGAATGTCTGCCCACATATTGCATTATTTAAGTGATTCCAGTGGTTCTGGTGTTGTGCTCAACATCATAACCAGTCTGGGGTTTTTGGCAAGATCAAGAGTGAGGCTACAAGGTCAGTTCCAACCGAGTTTTCAGAGATAACAAATGTTAACTGCTTCTAGTAACTGCTACTGGTGTGGGCTGCCACTGTCAAAAACAGAAACAAGATTCAAAACTGGGCACCAAAGCATTACTGCTACTTTTCTTTCTGTTGTCAAGGGCCAAAATGGGCTCATTACTGAAACATATGATGGCAGGATCGAAACATAAACATGCTCTGTATATAACCTAAAGAGTGAGAGAGAGAGAGAGGGAGAGAGAGAGAGACAGCATGAGAAATTTCAGTCAACGATAATTTCACACATTCAGTTTCACACTTTAAATACCTCTGTGCTTAGTCGTGACTTTATCTACCTGTCGCAGTTGAGCTTGCTTGCTTAGAGGAATGTACAGTGTGTCTTTCAAACTTTGCCTACAATGGCACCACTCTTGTCTGGTTCAAGGTAACACTGATGGGTTGCCATGGTTTTGGTAGTGAGCACTGCCAATCCTCATCACAGCTCTCTCTGCTTTACCACTAATTTCTTTTTCTGTCCTCTTTGCTCTTCTCTTCTCTGCAAAGGCACAAAATAGTGAGAGAAAGCCAAGGTCTGGGGAGAAAGCAGAAAGAAAGGAAAGAGTGGGAGAGACTGTTTACACAGACCTGTTCAATGCAAAAAAAAACAAAAGACTGTGCCGAGGTAAGCACGGGAGAGCAGAGCGGGCATTGTGCATATGTTCACACATACAAACACACATTTGCAAGAAATCTGAAAATGCGTGTGAGGATGTGTAAATATGTGTAAGACTTAAAACAGTCTTAAATGGGAGGGTCAGTGCAGCACTTCCGTCAAGACAGCAACCTATCCTACAAGTTCTACAGTAGCATTTGATTAAGAAGCGTACCTGAAAAAAGCTGCATCTCCAGTTTGCTTTTTGGTGGGCTTTTTGGTAACTAGAAACCCAAAAGTAGAGGATCTGAAGGCATAAAACAACAAGGAATCTGGGCCGTCCTAAGCCGTTGAGAGCTTTGTATACAAGTAGAAGATTTAAAATCAATTCTGAAACATACCTGGAGCCACTGCAGTGTAGCTAAGACTGCAGTGATGTGTTCCCTCCTCTCTGTTTTTTTTTTAACAATCTCACAGCAAAAAGTCAAATTTTACTACTAATGTCACTAGATGAAAAGTCAGAGCTCACCAGAGTTATTAAGCTTTATCCTCATCTTCATTCAGCTATATATGTCTGTGCAGAATTTCATGGCACATTTATACCTGAGACATGCAGCTTTAGTCTGTCTTTTAGCATGATATCATGTACACAAGATGCCCTTGTGTTTTCATTTTGAAACAACCAAAACTAGAAACATTAAAAAGTCAGCTGCAGCTGACAAAATCTGGTAGTTGTCTGGACCAAAATGGTAGACTGACTGACCAGCCAACATGCATGGCTAAAAATGTTGAAATATACATACTCCTATTCTGAGTTAAATGATATAACACATACGGCATGTTAAGGCACTGTATGCAAATTCAAAGCAGTGTGATGTACAAGCTACTGGATGTACCTTTTGATAAAGTCTCTATTACATGGTGTTGGTAGAAAAAGGGTTAGACAAACAGGATATTTTGGCAGGAAAGTAAAACATATTCTGTTTTGGTCAAGTCTGGTGTGATCCTGATACTTCAGGGTTGTTACATTCAGTGTTTGGCTGGAGAAATTGACTGTGTCCTTTGGTCTAAGAAACTGGCAGAAGATTGTGTTCTGGCAGAGGGAAAGAGGGGGAGAGTGGGGATAGATGACAAGGAGAGGAATCTTGCTGCCAGGTATATAGAAGTGAGGGGAGACAAGGATTTTTGGCAAGTGTGTACAGAGGGAAGTAGCGGAAGAAAATGATGGTCTTTTAGCCATGTCTGTCGTGGTGTCTCTCCCTCTGGAATGTTAACTTGATGGATGGAGCTCATTTCTTCTCCAGAGGAGATAAATGAGGAAGGGTCAAATTGTGTGAGGCCCTTACATACACACATGCACAGATATAAATACACATACATGCACATACATGCACATACTTAGAACACATGAAGTCATATACGCATATGCACACACTCCAAAATAAATAAATAAAAAACTATCTGCAAAAACTCAGAAAGGCAGTAAACATAGCAGATGGGGTTTGAAACGCGAGAAAGCTTCACTGTTTTATTTTGCTCCATCAGAGTTTTATTTTTCAGATATCAATTTGTAATTGTTGGTGGTATACTTCTAAAGTTCAATAGCCTGTATCTGTGGTCAAAGACAGGTAGTTTTCAAGTATCAGTATGAGAACAACATTATTTGTGACAATGAGATAATCAGAGCCCTTCAATCTACCTGTGACCTGCATGTTTCCACCAGCTGTTGGTCTTCAAGGGCCAGGTGCATAGAACTTGTGAAGAATCCTTAAGCCTTAAGCTGTGTAATCTATTAGGGCACAGTCCTTATACACCCTGAACAATACATACTCAGGGGCTACTTCATCAAGTTCACTTCCCAAGTTTTGGGTTGAACTGCTTGAATATTTTGTGGTATGCATGAGGCAACTTGATGCTGCTTAGTTTAGGGATAACCTGCTTAGCTTTGATGAGCATATTTGGAATATATTTTCCAACTCATCACCCCTCACTGTAAGATCATGTTTCCTCTATGTAGCCTGGACCGTGTATTAGTGTGACATGCAAAGAACAGCTGGACAGTTTGGAAAAAGACACTTACTCACTTTCTTGCCAAGAGAAGACAATTGATACTAGTCTCATGTCCGTAAGGTGAGAGGTTTGCCCAGTCTGGCAAGTTCAAAAAGATCATGGCACAGAGGAAGAAACTCATCTGGTGGTGTAATAATTAGGTCATGCCTGACTGGCACAATTTGACTGACATATGTGCTACAAGTGGTGGCCGCCAATGACCTTCTTTGTATGCTTTATTGCTCTAGAGTTATGCAGGCCATCGAAGAACACGAGAGAAGAGTCACATTTCTCTTACCTTTTGTCATTACCCCCAACTGGTAATCACCTGCAGTTTGTCTGCAGATTGGGCAAATGCAGCAAGGGAGCAGGCAGTAATGGAGAAGGTTACTTTTGATTCTACTGTGGCTCTGTGGAAAAGAACTGGCACTTTTTTGAGAGGGTGACCTTCTCAAAAATGTACATCCACTGCCAAGCCACCATATTAATATATTGATGTTCTCCTGCCTCTTGTGGTTCAGGGATATGGTAGCTCCTTTCTGACCCTAATGACTTTGACCCTTAAAGACTGTTGTTGATGCAGGTTAAAGGCAGGTTCATATGACTCCACTGTCACACTGCTGTTTATTGGTGTCTCAACATATGTGTATGTATACATACTGCATGACTACAACAATGTTACCTGTAAGCTAGCCAGTATCATACGCATAGACTGTGTGTCATTCTGAATGATCAGTTACCAGGAACTCTAGTACTTCCTTATTGTCCTCCTTTCTCTCCCCCTTTTCCTCTCTTCTCTGTACCTTTATAAAGTAGATTAATGATACCCCTGGATAAGTGCAAATGTTTCACTGGAGTTGAAATATTTTCCACATATGCAGATGCATCTTGACTGTAGTTTGCGAGTGACTTTGTGTCTAATTGTGCCCACTTGTTTCTTTCTGTCTGAATACACTGTAATATACTGGTAGGGTATGCTTGAAACAGATTAGCCTGTATGACACATTGTTGAAATTTGTTTAAAGTAAAAAGTGTTTATACCTGTTCAGAATGGCCATGCCTGAAGTCAGGACAAGAAGCATAAAAGCATCATAGAGAAGAATGAGATGCAATAATCTGTAATAGTGATAACAGTACACACGGTTTTGTGCCCTCCTTACAGACATGAACTTGTTTGCACAAACAGTATGTGTATTACATCTTTTGTCAAGAACCAAAAACATGATAATGTTAATAGAAAAATAAGATAATAATGAAAAATGATGATGATAAAAACAAAATTGTAATGTAAAAGATTAACATATGGACAAGTGACTAAATCCCTGCTTTAATGCAGTCTTCTTCAACAATCACACACTGTAGCTGAGCTCTTGATTACCCAGACGTATCTTTTTTTTATGTATGTACTTAGCCATTTGACCTGGTGCACCACATTCTTGCCTTTAGTAACACTATGGCTCTGTCAGTAATGTTAAGCCTGATGTTACTGGAAGAAACCGATTTATCCACTAAGAATTAGTGGAGAATGAGAATTAGTCACTATGAAAACATGCAGGCCAGCATGCAACATCTTTCATGATGCTATCAGATGGTATGGGGAGGAGTAATTGTCATATTTTCTTAAGATGTGCCACTTCTGTATCCAAAGTTTTAACTTCTCTCCTTCAGTTAAACACAGACAGTGATTTGTTGTTCTACAGTGGACAGTGCAGGTAGTTGTGGTAAGGCAAAGTGAACAGGAACAACAATGAAGAGAGAGCGATTCGGTTCAAACAGCCAGAATCTCTAAGTGATGACTGTATTACAGCAAAGCAGACACAGGGATTATGTGCAGAAACAGGTAAACAGCACCTTGTCCACTTACTTTGTGATAGACACCTGTAACAATGGTAACTGTACACAACCAAGATGGCGGATGGCTAAAAATGCAGGACAACCAATAGTCGAATGGTTAGAATTGAGGCATGTCAGAAACTTGCATGCTCTGATGAAGATCTGATAGACCAAAAGCTCAGAAAATAAAGAGAAAACTGCATAGATCTAAGTGTGCAGAGATCTCTCTATCAGTTTGAGAAAGTTGTCAGATGCAGCTCCCACCCAATTCCAGAGTCTGAAAAGTTTGAGGGGAAGGGGCTTGAAGATGATGTTCAACAATCTGACAAGCCCTTTGTCTGAAGCGTATTGACCTCTATAAATAAACAACAAATGTTCCAGTTTGAAATACATGTTGTTTGGTACCTACTTTATCAGAAAAGTGTTTATAAAAATTGGGTAAAATCTTTGCTGCTTTTTAATGCTTTTGTTTGTTTGTAAGGAAGTGAGTGTATATCTGCAGTAAATTTAGATCCAGATTTTTATTGAATCTTTTATAAATACTTCATTGAAAAAGGCGGGCATTGGTGCACAAAAGCCCTTTCTCGTATTTTCTCTGGCTCTGCAGTCTGATACACCACTCACTGTGCTCCAGCCCAGAGTGGACAAAGCAGGCTACGTCACTGAGTTCATTCGGACAACCTGATTAGCATAAAAAGACATCCTCAAAAAGATATGAGGGAGATGAAAAATGCTTACCCACTTCCTGTCTCTATGTCTCAACATCTAGGTATCTTGTCCTCATGTTTCATCGCCTCTCTTTTCTTTGTGATTTCGCTTCCTGTTTTGCCAAGGTCAAAGTTTGTGAAAGGTGGAATATCTGTCGTCTCATCAAAACTGTGTTCTCTCTAGCCATCTGCGTGTTTTTCTCACAGTCTTTGTCTGTCTTATTTTCCTTGTCCTTTCAAGCAAACATTCTCTCTTGAATGAGGAGAGCGTAATGAAAACACCTTGACCTTGAAGAGGAAAGATCGCAGCAAACCACAGAGTTCTTTTGTGGGAATAAAATTCAATTCAGCTCAATTCAGTTTTTTGTTACACGCAGTTTAATTTAAGGTGCTTTCTTGATGTTGATAGTACAAACAGTCTCAGAGACAGTAATGATCAATAAAATAAGTATGGATGGCGACATGACTGATTATTATCCTTTTATCCACGGATGTTCTGTTTCATCAATATGATTTAAAGAGACAGAGGGAAAGAGATGACAGAGATGAAAACATGCAACAACATTCACATCTTGGGACTTGCCATGTATTCTGACATGTAATATAAGTCAAATAAAAGCTTGTTATTTTAATCTATCCTAATTTGCCTTGACATGGTGCAATTTTACTTTCTCTCCCTAACAGCAAAAAATGGTTTGGTCATGCTTAGAAAAGAAAATAATCATAATTTAAATTGCAGTCACGGTAGTGGTCAGACACATTGCAACTCAAACATATCTTATAATAATAATAATTAAATAGATATTTTAGATTTTAGTTTTCTCTGCCACCAAATATGGTTTCTTTCTAGGAGTGAGTGGTGGTGATGGTCAACTTACCAAGAGCTTCAGCCATCATTTTGTTTACAATACAAGAGATTAGAATATGCCTGCTACAGTGAGTCGCTATTGGAAAGGGCCGTGGCTAGCTGGTTGGCAAGTAAAGTTTGATGCTGACAACATTTCTTGTAGCACTGGCTGTGGAGCGATGTAAAAAATATCCATATATAATTTAAAATGTTCAGCCTTGTTACAATGCTAACTTTCTAAGCATTCTACTTTTTATGGTCAGTTTGTACAGTGAGAGTAAGAATCATTATTGCCACACAGAAACACACACGGACACACACACCCACACGGCTGTCACCTGTTACCGCAGGTGTTTGGGCTTTGACAGAATTACAGCATCAATTCCAGGAGCTCTCATGGATACTGAATTGCATGTATGTATGTGCATATGTGTGTGTCAGAATGTGATAGAGAGAGAAATTAATTCCTGTCTCCTTCTTTCACTGCTTCTCTTTCTTTTGATTTATCTCTATCTCTCCTGGGATGGCACAGTTGATTGTTTTAATGGAAAATTCAAACAGACTACCCCTCCTCTCTGCCTTTCTTCCTGTCTCATTTCCCACCCTTTTCTTCCGTCTTCCCTCTCTGTATTTCTCTGTCTGCCTTCCTCCTTCTCACCTGCCAAAATATCACAGAGCGTTTTCTCCACTCTGTCTGTTACTGATCAATACGATGAAAAGGCCAGAGAGAAGGAGGGAGGGAGGGAGGGAGGGAGGACTGAGAGAGACTGAGAAAAAGGGATAGGGAAAAGGAGATGGAGAGCAGTGAGAGGAACGGGAGAAGAGAGAACTAGATCTCTTTATCAGTCTTTTTACTCTATCAATTCCTTCACCACCTCCCTCCCTGTTTTTTTTTTTCGCTCCCACTGTCCCTCTAAGTCTCAGAGGCCAAACGTCCCTTACAGAGGGAAAGTGCTAAACCAACAGAGTGTATGTCAGCCGTGCTGTCGGCTATCATTCTGCAGGAGAGGGAGGGCAGGAGAGAAATAAGAAAAAAGAAGAGAGAGAACAAAGTATCCAAGAAAAAGAAAAGACAGCAAGAGAGAGGTGGAATGAAAGAAGTAAGCTACACAAAGAAAAGACAAAGACAAAGAAACAAGACAAGAGGTGAATAAACTGGAAAGAAAGAGCAGAAAAATTAGCAAAGGACAGGAAAAAGATAAAGATTTTAATGATCTGCACTGGAAAGAAAAAAAGAAAAACAAATTAACAAACATTTTATACATAGCATATGCTGCCTTAAAACCAGTAAAGGGGGCGGTAGGGAAACATTTTTATTTGCTCTTTATCAAGAGTAATTACAATTTATTATTACAATTTAGATCTTATTTTGGACATTTGATCATTTGCATTTGTTATGATACTTATTAGTTTGACATTTTTAGAAACATGTTAATTTGTTTTCTTGATTACTGATAGATAAGAATAATACCACTCTTATATCTTCTCATTTCAACATGAAACTGGAGCCAAGCTGGTTAATTTATTTAGCCATAAGCGAGGATACAACGTGTTAATTAGCGAGCTTTAGAAGGAAGTTACACAAATTTAATTACTTTGTGCATAACCAGGTGCTTTGTTTTCCTACAGTCTTAGCACTAAGATGAGCTAATCTATGGTTGTAGCCTTAGATTCAATGGTCCGAATACAAGTGGTATCAATCTTGTCCAGCTCTCAACTGATAAACACAGTTGTTAATAACTGTGAATTTCAAAATGTTCCTTTAAACTAACCCCAGGTTTGCCAAGTTATTTGGAAGAAAATGAGCAAACAGTAAAATTATTATTACCCAAACAGCTCTTTACTGAACATCACAGTTTACAGGCCACTTTCTGGGTCACCTTTGATCTACCATGGCTGTCAATTACATGCACAGTTTTCTTGTTGAGATGGGTTTACCTCAAATACATTTTTTCTCTCTCTCTCCTTTCTCAGTGCCTGTTTGAGTATCCCCAAACATTAAAATTGCTCTTAGCTGTTTCTGGGTTGGCAGCCATGGTCAGATAGCTTTATCATATGAGAAAAGAAGAAGAAAGAAGAAGAAGAAGAAGGAAAGGAAGAATTCCTCTAATTTAACATCAGAAAAGCACTCTCACAGATCTGATCTGATTTCTTTATATTGACTGGTGGAGAAAAGTACAGAACTTGACATGTAATCACATCTAAGTTTTTGGTTTGTATACTTCGTGTATGAAGCTTGTTTCTTGCTAGTGTCCATGCCCACACCACTAAAGAATAATTATAGTCATTGGGCAAACATTGCAATTACAGGGGACGTCAGGGGGATATGAAACTGTTTTCTGCAGCTTTTATGATGTATACTAGCAAGACAGCCAATTTACATAAAAATTTCATTATTTGTGGGAATATTGGTCTGCATGTAAACCGAAACCAGCACAGATAGATGAACCAGATGGATAGATAGATGATAAGACAGGAAATGAAGTGTGCAGTTAGTCGTAGCATGGTTTCCTACAAACATCAAAATAGCCTCACTGACCAATCAGCTTACTGACATTAGCACAGTGATTAACCAACAACACAGAGCTACTAGCAACTGTAGATGAGGAGGAATGTGTGTGTTTATGTAGAAGATGTACGTGAGAGCAAGAGTGTATGGACAGACTGATAGATATAGAATTTGATACTGTAGCCTCCAGGCTTATCCTTATGAATCTATATCGATGTGTGTGTGTGTGTGGGTTGGTGGTTATACTGGTGTGCTAACTCTGACCCCGAGGTTGTGACAGGCTACTTCATACTCCTTCTTAGGGGCTCCTCCCTTATAGCATGCGCATGCCTAAGGAAGCCAGGAGGCCAAAACATAGGAAATCTGAAATGCTTGTAATATTAAGATGTTTTGCACGTCATGACAGTACATTGTTGTCGTTGTATGCGTTATTAACACTATTAACACAGATGACTCACTTCAGTGAGTAATATACCTAACACACATTTTAAATACACATATCAGGCGCAGCCTGTATGTGAAAAAATGTACAAGATTGCATGTTTTTACTACTAACCAATAACTAATATCCTTTCTGGGATGTTAAATAAGCACCTAATATGTTCTTGCCACATAGTATACTGACTGTGTATGTAAGACATACCGAGTTGCCCTATAATGCCTTGTTGTGGCCTAAATTTCTTTTCAATCAGAGGACTTTTATTTCAATCCTTTTTTAATGACAAATGAGTATGAATTCTGGTCAAAATGAGGAATATGAAGATTCTGTCATCTTCCCCCCATGCCACCCTTCACCCCCACCACCACGGCTGACCAGAATGGTCCAGAAATGTCATGTCCTCCTCCTAATGAGGAAGTGTATGTGTGTGTGTGTGTGTGTGTGTGTGTGTGTGTGTATGTGTGTGTGTGCGTGCGCATGCATGTGGGTGGGTGTGTGTGCATGCGTGCATGTGTGTGTGTGCGTGTAGGGTTAAGAGGAGTTTAGGGCTGACATGTCTACAGAAAGAGGAGTGAAAATGCACACACACACACACACACACCCCCCTCCCCAACTGCCACCGAGCTCCCAAACCTCAGCCCCAACTAAATGCTCAACCAAATCCTACCAAATCCAATTTTCTCTGGAGCAACAGCACTACATGATTACACAGAGAGACAGACGGAGGAGAGACAGGGTGAGAAACAGATGGAAAGAGAGTTTCAGTGAGAATGTCAGGAGAGGAGCAGAGAGATAAGAGCAGCTTAAAGGATAATTCCACTTAACTTAATTTTGTAGTTGATAACATTGTACTCAACAAGTGAACTGGTGAAATGAACACTAGTGTGTGCCCACCTTTGTGAAACCGCATATTCACTTTATTCATACCATGTACACAGTGAACTACAGACACGACAGTGAAAGCAAACACACAAGTGAAATTTTTACCTAAAAATTGACAAAAATTTAACTTACAGATAAAAAGTTTTAGAAAGAGTTAATGTGCAGCAACAGTTTGAATTAAACCTGATGCATTTTAAGGTAACAACAATTTGTTTCAGTTTTTTTCCATTTTTTGTGTCAGGCAATCAAATCCAGTTTTAAACAGCAGGTTTCACTACGCACACATTTTCTTTGTGTTTTAAATATGATTATCACTTTCAAAGTTTCAAGCAGAAAATGTCTTTTTTTATGTTTCTGTTGAGAGATGTAAATGGTTATAGAACATTGTATGTACATCGATTCGTTCATACTGTTATTCTGTCTGATTTAATATGCAGCCTGGCCTGGATCCTTATCTGAGAGAATCAGTATGTAGCGATGAGCAGATTTACAGGTGTGTGTCATGCCATGCAGATTACCGTGGTTAAGTAGTTTGTCTCTCTCTAAGGCTCCATTTGTATTTCTAGCAGGGTACTTGTCAAACTACTCTGTTCCTCCTGCTTTACCTCCAGCATGCAGAAACTGACAGCAGCACAAGTGGCATTGCACCAGAAATGCCTCACATCAACCTGAGTCAGTTGATAAAAGAGCACTGCCAAATTTTTTATCCAACACATTACTCTTCCTCATCTAAACCTGGTAAATGGTAAATGGACTGCACTTATATAGTGCTTTTCAAGTCATATTGATCACTCAAAGCACTTTATAATACAGGTCACATTCACCCATTCACATACACATTCATATAGCATTAGTTCTACATATAGCATGCTCCAACATACACACCCATTAACACACCAATGATACACCAAGACACCAGAGATTCAGGTATGAATGCTTGCCTCAAGCAGAGATGAGGAATAAGCTACTGCGTGAGCTGACTTCTTTCTAAAGCTTCAGATTTTTACCTTCTAAGGAAACTATTGAAAGTGAGCCGGCAATCTGAGAATCACTTTACTGTCTGGGATAAAACTTTAAAAACACAACCTACATTCAGGCCAATACACTCAAATATATAATCATCTTAAAAGAAACAATGAGAAGGAAGTGTGTGAGTTTGAGGCCCTTAACTGCTACTTCTGCACTGGACACCTCCAAAGACATTTTTGTGCACAGACTGCAAATGAAAAGGGAGTGTCTCATATTTGTTATGATTACAAAGAGCTATCATTTAGTCTGTGTACACACTAATTAGACAAGTCTATAGTAATAATAATATAACGCTATAGGTAGTGCAAATGGCTTTGGTTGTAGTAAAAGCTACATCCACCGATCAAGGTTACTGAGATTGCCTAGCAACCATCAGCCCACCGCATCACTTCTGTTTTTTTTCCCTCCTTGTTCATATGTTCATTTATGTTCATTGAAATCTTCCAGATAGTTCACCGGTTTCGTAAGCAGCTCCAGCCTTGAGTCAGCTCACTGAGTTTTTCATCAACACACACACATACATGCACTGACACATGCCTATTCATGCACAAGCTCACACACCTATTTGACAACACACACACACACACACACACACACAGCTGAATGAGTTTGGTGCTAACAAAAAAATGTTACAGAGTGTCAAACCAATATCAGTCTCTCTTCACTGCTGCCTACCTCTCCATTTTCAGCTCAAGGACAGAAAAAGGGAGGCAGGAGGAGAGGAAAAAAGAAAGTGAGAAAGTGATGGAGAGAGAGAGCACCTTACAGGAAGAGAGAGAGATGAGGAGACTGATGTGAGAAAAAGCTTTAATTTTAATACATACCTGCTTTTAAATAAATGTTAGAAAACATCTCCATTCACATATGAATGCCTCAGAAATACATAAACAGGGCTGTGGCAATGACGAGACCCCAAATACATCCCTAGAATTATATACGTGAAGTCGATACATCTTCATTTATTGAGTTTAAATAATGATTTAAGTATTAAATGGCCAATGAAAAGGTTTAAGATGTCCCAGTAATCAATGTCTTTAACAGTTCATAATTAAAAACTTCTAACAGTATGTTCCACTCTTTGAAATCCAATAATATGAAACCAATTTACAAAATTTGATTTTTGTTTTTGTCTGGAGAAACTAATGTGAAAAGCCTTCGGCAAGTAGCAAGTCTGGCACCCTGTGGGTCGGTTGCTGTACGTGCACAGGGGGGTGATTCAGGAGTTTGAGTGTGGATGGAAATAGCTGGAGGTATGGAGCATTTTCATCAAATGGAGAAAACTTGTTTGGAAATCCAAGAAGCCACTGAGTTAACAAATGAAGAACAAGATACACACTGGCAAAGCCCGGCTCATATTACCGGGCCATTTAGCTTAATGGCAGTGAAATATTACCAATATTTCTGGATGTTCCTCTGAAATTGCCAACATGGTTATTTCAAGGTAATATACAGGCTTATTAATGAATGTATCACTGTCACATCAGGGGAGAACACATTATTACTACTTACTTTTGTTTGGGAACAATCTGCACATAAACTGGGGTCAGATATGGAGCAAAATTTTAAGAAATCTTTTCAGTGAGATTGTAAGTGACACTTCAAAAGCAAAAGAAAAATCTACTGAAATCTTCAATGTTAGAAGCTCTGTTGTGTAAAATACAGTGCTGCTGGCCTTTAAAATATGGCACTGACAAGATTATATTAAAGCCCCCTCCCCTCTAGTCAAAAATGTGTTTGGTTTATTGTTATTTGATGTGCAAAATGATGTACTGTGTGTGCAGAGTTTGATACTAGAACTGTTTTCACATTTATGTGCTGAAGGAGAAAAGTTTCTCTGTGCTCACCTTAAATCTCAGTTTAACCCTAGTTTAACCCATGTACACAGTGACATCACAACTACTTTGGAGCCAATCACAGGGCAGTATGTCACCATGTGATAAGAAAACTTGAAACCTCAAGTGCAGATGCTGACACTAAGAATGGACTTTTAATGAAATAGGGAACATCTTGAAATTTTTGAAATGATTTGTGCATATTAATAGATTCTGGTTCTTTTGGTGACAGAGAAGGAGAAGATGTAATTTTAAGAATTTTAATGGTAATTTAAAATTTTTCTAATGGAAAAGCTACATCAAACACAAGTTATTATTCAAAGTGTATTTTCATGTTTCTTTAAACATGTCTGGAGATCTTTAAGTATAAACCCTAAATGTTGCACAATAATACTGCTGATATTAAATATTCTAATTTGGCAAATATATTTTCTATTTAGAATTTTCTAATATACTTTATTATTATGATTATCATTATTATTTGTACAGCAGTGACAGAAATCAAAATTACAGCTACCTTGTTTCTACACTGTGGTTATGAATATAATCATTCCCAGGATTGTAGGAATTTAGAAATGACAGATTTCTATCTATTCATTGTATTTAAAATCATCATCATTTGTTAGAGACATGATATTCAAGGAGTTGAGTAAATAAATGAAGGGAAAGCAATGAAGTGCTGGGAAAAGACTGGGAAAATAAAGATGCGGAGAGACAGACAATTAAAGCTGCATGGGACAACAGTTAGCATTCTGCCAGCATTGTTTAGCAGTGACAAGACGAGCTGTTGTGTATGTAATTATGTTATTAGCTTTTTAATACACATCCGCGTGCAGTCATTTAATTCTGGTAGCATTTCCCATCCCAGTGATGGGTCGCTGATTGCTGCACTCAGCCGTTTTATTAGGCCTAATTAAATTAGCGTTATTTTGGTCCTGCCGTCAGCGACACACTCAGAGTAGGCGCACTGTCATGAGGAGCAATGTGTGTGTTTGTGTGGATTTCAGAGTAGAATCTACATGGTTATATGTGTGTGTATTTTGAGATAAACTTTGACTTTTGCGCGTGCATCAGCACATGCAATTGCACTCGTGCTCAGTGAAAATGTTTTGAGATTCCGCAGCGTGGATATATTATTAGATTCATAAGTGCAGCAGCTCCAATATAATGAGGCACACACAGAGTGTAACACAGGCTTATCCTCTTTATGTCAATAGAAAATAAAGAGTGTATGCACGTTCAGAGGTCCACATTTGTGTGTGTTTTATTAGTGTTCAATCACAGTTGTCTCTCTGTGAGTGCTGCAAGGACGCCCCCATCGTTACTCACCATCTCTCTCTCTCTCACTCTTCCTTCTTCACCCTTTTCCCTGGAACCTTTCCATCTCTTATTTCCCCCCCATGTCTTCTTCTCAAACTCTCTTTCCTGGGCATACACATTTTCTTGTTCTCGTTTCCCACCTGCTGACCATTGTTTTTTACATGCTACAGCAACTTTCTTTGTATCAATGCTCCTTTCCACTCACACCTTGGGTGTGGTAGTGAGGGCAATATTACTGTTGGCCTAATAAGTAATGACTGACAGGAGCACATGGTTTAGTCCACAGCAGTATTAGAGTCGAAATAAAATAGTTTGTCAAAACTGTCAAAATGTCATGTGCGCTGATGCTGAGGACATCCTGCAAACATGAAGCTATGATATAATTTTAAAATAGCAAAATCAGGGTGCTAAAAGAAAAGTTGTCGTGAACACAGCTTATGAGAGTGTTTCAGAGTGGATTAATGTTGGTATGTAACATAGCTAGGTAGCTAATACTATAATAATCAAGGTGCCGATAAATGAAACATCACTGGCTTCAGTTTAGGAAACAGTCACAGAAAGTGAATCAGCTGCAGGTCCATCATCATCATCTTTAAAGCATCAGATGAGCTGAGTTCAGAAAGGTGTTACTAAAAGTCATTTCACTCATTTTCAGCTCTTCGTACTAAAAGAAGATTTGCAACAATAACACCAAATAGTCTGTTTTATTCTGTATATGCTGCATTTACCATATATGGATTGTGACTTAAGGTGTCTTTAGGTTTAGTTTTTATTATGTTACTTCTATGTTGCAACGGACACCTTAATTCCACTAATAAAACATGATTCCAGTTAAATCTTATCCTTAGTCTTTTGAAGTACAGTAATCCTTTCCAAAGTAAGATGGTATTCCACCCTTCTCTTATCTTATGGGTGTAATGAAGACCTGAAAAACTGTGACTGAAATAATGTTCTATTATCTTCTAAAAACTCACAGTGAATCATTAATGTACTAGTTCTATATGCTGAGAAAAGAGGCTGAAATATAATTTCTTAAAAACACTAACACTGATTATCTTAACAACAGCTACAGATGCATACATTTATTTGTTGATTTATGTGTACAGGGGTGACAATGGATTTATTAAAAAGGGAATGGACTCACTGAGGCTGTAAATGTACTGGGTCCAGATTTTTGTGTGATTTTGATGACAATGCCTCACACACACGTCACCATACACTGAATGAGACACCCATGTATGCTCTAGAGCCTCATATGTCAAACCAGCTTGCATATATATGATATATGATAAATATACATGGATAAATATCAGATAACTACTTATTCACACAGACGAAATGACGCGAATGCGATGCATCTGGAGTGTGTGTCCCTGCTCAGAGACAAATCCTACATTCATCTCACATACACAGACACACACCTATGACCCAGTGTATGCTAATGAAATGTAGACGGAAGGTAATTAAACAGGGATCAGACTGCTCTTTATCAAGGGCTCTCCACTGCTGGGCTAAATTAACCTCTGCCCACACACACACACTCACACACACACACATTGTGCCTTAAGGATCCATACACACACATTAAGTCAAATGCACATTTGCATACACAGATAGACTTTGTTGTTTGGTGCAAGGAGTTCATGATAAAATATAATCAAACTACAGTGGCTATAAATTGAATGCAATCTAACATTTTTCTAAAAACCTTCTTTTAAAAAAAGCACATCTGTCAGTAATAATTACACTGACAACAAAGAAATACATTCAAATTAAAATGTGTTTTTGACTTTCAGGGCAGCCCAGTGGTGCAGTGGTTAGCACTATCGCCCCACAGCAAGCAGATTACAAGTTTGAATTTCTTTTCTGTGGAGTTTGCATGTCCTGCTCAGGCCTACCTCGGTTCTCTCCAGGTACTCCAGCTTCCTCCCACAATCCAAAGACATGCAGGTTAGACAAATTGCCTGTAGGTGTGAATGTGAGTGTGAATGGTTGTTTGTCCCTATATGTAAGCTCTGTGATACGCTGGTGACCGCTGTAAGCTAACATGCAGCTGTCACAACATTCGTGGTTAGCTAAAGGTAAGCAGATGCTTACCAACCTCATTTAAATGTATTTTTTCTAAAACTAGTTTTAAGTATTTGACTTTTTCTTGACTGACTAAATCGTCTTTAGTATTATCATTATTATTTTTAACCTTTACAACTCAAAAACCAGTTACATCTAATAGAATAAAAATAGGAACAACATTGTTTTACAGGCACATTTGAACCTGTTAAAAAAAAAAAAAAACATAAAAACAGACCAATGCATAGGTCAGGTGGTGGTTTGATGAAGAGAAGTGTCTATTGCCTTACCTGCTATGTGGAGGACTGCTAGTATAGATGAAACACATTTTCAGACAGTGTCATGTGGAAGACATTCAGTGTTGTTGCTTAGTGGTTGTTGTATGTGAAATGTAACAGAAATAGTTGTCAGGAATGAAAAAGAGAGCTTGAGAGAGAGGTGTGTATATACAGCCTCAATCTAACTTACACAGAGAGGGATGATCTTAATCAGTTATGCACAGAGAGGTTGTGTATCAGAATCAGTATCGGGGAAGAAACAGTAATCACATTAAGCCTGCAGAGCAGCACTGCCAGCAGTTTTAGACCAAACTGGCAGCACCTACAGGTGAATAAAATAATATCTCCTGCAAACAAATATATCATTTAAGCTACCTGTAGGCAATGATGTTACAACTTTTTTTCCCCTATTACTGTTGCTTTTTTGTGCCACAAATTGAATAACTGAATACTGTTCATACTGGTTAAAGTGTCATTGTGTGTCCACTGGTTTGGAGAGGGAAGGAGGGCAGTCTTGGCAGTCTGACTTTAGCTGCTGAGAGAGGACACAACCTGGGTACTGGAAGTGTGGAACTGTGGAAGAGAGGATATGAAAACAGGTCAACCTATAGCCAACAGCTGCCTTGATTGACGGTGACAGTACAATAAATCTATTTATGACATATCCTCATTATCTTTATTACTGCTGCTGCCATTGTTTTAAAATGACAAGGGATTCTGAAAATAGCAGCTATACTACAGTTGTCACCCTCTGTCTCTGTTAACTCTGGAACTGTCTCATCCATGCTACATGTTAACTTCACTGCAGCTAATGTCACACTACTTGAGAGTGCTGCAATCATTGTTTTGCTCTGTATTGTGACGTTGTCATACAATATTTGCCAAGGCTTTTATGAACTTTACGAAGATCTTAAGCAAAAGTTTGCAACACAGTGGGATTGATGCATGTATACCTTGAAATGCAATGCCAGGTCAGGTTACCTTCATGACCCAGCTAAGCTACAAATCTACAGGCCTGTCTTTTGTCCTCATAGCTCCTGCTTAAAAACAATCTAAACTACCACTCTAGCTAGTTTTTTTTACTCTGTTATGTTGCAAATGCTGTGTTTGTGTACATGGGTTCTTGATGATTTATTATATTGCATTTGTTTTTGCTTTGGACATAGATACTTTCGATTCACCATTCCTCCTTAGCCGTTAAGGTTTCCTTGGCGTGCAGTTCCCTAGGATTTGGGGGCAGAGCTTCTGTAAGGCTGCCCAGAGAGGGTGATTTGTTTTGTACTCTGAGTTTGAATTTCTCGGGATTACTCCTTTTTTGTCTGCTACTTAATTTATTGGTTCAATCAAACTTTATTTATCTAAGGATTATGAATGTTGAGAACCTAATTACATATAAACATGAAAGAACCTGGAAAGACATTTCCTATTCATGGTATAACTATGTTCTGGAACCAAAAACAGGAAAACTATTAGTTTTCTAATTCTGATTGCCTCTGACTATCTTTAGATAAACATAATTCTGTCCCCTATCACTTACACTGAAAAGCCAAGTCTGTAGATATATCTGGATGACAGCTAAACTGTTGCAATGAACATGTTAGCACCTTATTGCTTTAAAGGTGGCAGATTTGAAAATGAAAAAACCTATCCTTTGAGTTGGTGGACCTTCATCATCATAGTCACAGTATTACTGGGAACTGTGGTACCCCAACCAACTTAATTATTTGCCAGGCGACGTTTGGGGAACTGAAAGCCTGGAGAACAAACCGGCACGGTACTGCATGATTGGCAAAATGGTCACTACATCACCACTATATTCACCAAGGACATAAGATAAGAGTATAAGTGGCCCTCAACACTCTGACAAAATATGGACTCCTGTATTAGTAGTATTAGAACTATTTGTTTATTTTCATCCTGGCCATTCATTGTCACAAGCAGGAATCTAGAATGACTGACTTTCAATTCGGTGAACTTATTTTTGGTCATGCACCAACAAGTTAAACACACTCTATGACCGCCTATGACCACTAAAATTGAGCGATCTGAGCTTTGGCAGTACTAAACTGAATGTGTGTGAAGTTAACATCCTTCTCAGATGTGAGACTGTCCCTCTGCAGAGACAGTGGATAATTCTGGGGTCATATGTTCAGTATTTACTATAACGTGCAGTAACAGTCACTGTTCATTCACCCTTTTCCTCTCTGTCTCTCCCTATTTCATCCCTCCTCTTTCTTGTTTGCAAAGAATATGGAAGGTAAATGTCAATGTGTCATTTCTCACTGTCTCATCCTCTTCTCTTTTTATTCCTGCCATTTTTTGCTATACTGTCCATCTTTCTTTCATTACCCATGTAACAGTGCTATCTCTGTATTTGGTTCTAAGTTTAGTTTACATACACTTGCTATTGTTTCTATATTTGTCTTCTTCATACTTCCCTTGTAAAGCTATGTTTTCCTTCTATTTCTGTTTTTATCTTCTTTAATTTTACAGAGCCCTAGTTTGTCCTTCATCAATAATTACCTATTTTTTCTTTTCTCTATTTAACTGTCATTTTGACTATGTCTTGATACCTTTCCATTCTCTCTCCTCCTCTTCCACACTTAATATATCTCTTTCTGAATCCTGGCAACTCTCATACTCTCTTCATTTTGCCTGCAAAGCTGCCGTCTGATTTTCCACATAAAATTATCTCTTGCTCTCAGCTCTCTATCTCTGATACAGCAGGCCCATATGCTTTGAGCCACAGCTCCCTCCATGTCTTTTTTTTTCCTTTTGTTGGAAAGCGGAGCATCTACAGAGGCATTGGCTCCCCTAACATATCACATCATCAGTGCAATTTGATACAGACAGACAGATTGTGGAGGAAAGAAATCACGGTGGACTGATGTGAGCAATGTTTTATTGCTTATGAAACAGAGCACAGCATTGATAATCTGTTGTCTTAATAGTTATATGTTGCTTCAACATGCAGTAATGTATGTCATAGTCAGCGATAAAGTCGTGTCAAGTCCACAAAGCATGATGTTTAGTAATACCGTTATTTATATTACATGTATTACTCTCTTGTCCGGGCAGCTATTGGCTTTCCATGGTACAGGCGATGGCCCTGTTAATCGGAAGGTCGGTGATTCGATCTGGCTCCTCAGTCCACATGCAAATATCCTTAGTCAAGATACTGAACCCCAAATTACCTCTGATATTGTCGTTGGTGTGTGAATGTATTATTGTGTCTGCATTGACACATAAATGTATAGAACTAGTGCTGTGAATCTGTGTGTAAATGGATGAATGTGACCTGTAGTGTGAGGTGCTTTAGTGGTTGATATTACTCAGCGCTATTTAAGTCTGCAATCCATTTACTCTTATCGTGTCTTCACATAATAAGATATATGATACGTATGTAATGGAACTGTTTTCAGTCTAAGTTGTTGTAGCACTATAGTGCCCAAAAATTCTGTTTGCTTTAAACAATTTTGATAATGCAAAATTTACATTTATAAATGTAAATATGGCACAATGTTCAGTACTTAAAAATACAATTATACAACAAATAGTTCCGACCAAGCAAATCCAGTTGGTCAACAGAGCATTTAGAATATGCTCAAATCAACATGACACACCTTATACATCACTAAAATATTACATATACATTTTACTTTGTTGGTAATAGTTGTATAAACTTTATTATTTAAAAGCAATATTAACTGGTGTGCTTTAGCATCAGGCGAGCAAGCGCCTGGGTCCTGACGCATCACTGTGGGTGCTCAAATGACGTTGCAGCTACCCTGTGCTTAATATCAAGGTCAACTCAACTGAAAATAATATACAAAAGTATATAGTTATTTATTTATGTGGACCTTTTCCAAAAGTTTGAATTTCTTAATAATGATCCCTTTCTATTCAGGTCTGAAAATATAACCCTGCAGTTGCTTATTTATTAAATTCCAACACTGAACAAATATGCTTACACTCACATATGCATACAATAACTCTGCTTCTGATGTAACAATTGTTCTTTAAAATAAAAGTAAAACAAAGCAAGTCTTAGTCATAATCAAAGGATAAAAAGTATGAGCAGTGTTAGTTTGTACTCATAAGGCAAGGGGATGTTACCTGAAGCATGGGCTGAGGAAAGATGGTGAATAAGCAAGTAACTGATTTCACACTGGATGCTGCACAGGTCCAAAAAAAAATTTTCTGGCTGGCAGAGGAGTTCAGAACTAAGCTATAGCAGGGCAGGAGACATCTACTCACAGTCTATGGAGAGTTTCCTGGTCCTCTCTGTCTTCTGCCTGATTACAATACCTCAGCAAGGGGTTTATAGATTTATTTGATGTTGATGAAGACTGAACATTCTCATGTCTGTATGTGCATGGAGCCAACAGCCAATTAGCTTAGCATACCAAAAAAGACTGGAAACAGCTAGCCTGGCTCTGGCCAAAGGTAACAAAATCTGCCTACCAGCACCTCTAAATCTTACTAATTCCCATGTCATATAATGTTTGCTTAATCTGTAGAAAAACTCAAACTGAGTGAGAACAACACATGGTGGTATAATGAGGGGTTTCACATCAGGCTATTTTTTGCACTAGGAGCAGCGAGTGAGATTACATTATACGGACAGGGGTTTCTGTTATCTAGCCTACCCTCACTGATAAAAATCTGGTGGACAAAATAATAGAAACATCTGTATGCACAGTGCAATATAACTCAACAGCACCACAAACCACAGCCTCCAAAACTATCATACAGTTGAATGAACACTTATATAAACAGTTTAAACAAAAACTTACTGTTATAATAATTTTTTACAATTTTATATTTATTGCAGCCCTGTTGTTTTATACAGCTAGTTCTAGTTGGGCGTGCACATTAAACTACCATTTTCACAGTATTTAATTAAAGCTCATACATTTACACACCCAATGAATACATGTTTTTCACCTTATAACAGAAATTAATTGAGAAAGTGCTGGCAAGTGATTTCATGCTGAGATACTGTTAAGTCTTCACACATACAATAGCCACTTACATGAAGTCCCAGTTAGAATCTATTCTGGTTGTTCATATCAGTGAATATTATTAAACCCTTTTTTCATTGTCACAGTTTTTGCAGTGAGACACTGGCACAGATTATAACACCATCATAGAAAACCCTACTTGTTTTCTGCATTGATTTGCATCACTAAGCTAAACTTTTTTCCCTTTTCATTAGCTGGAAGATGAAGTCAAAACTGGTGTGTAGTTCCAGTTAATTAGGAACCAATGACCCAGTGAAGCGGAGCCGATAAATGCCATATTAAGGAAGTTAATGTGAGTTGACAGAAACCAGCATTAATCAGTCAGACCATGATCACTGTGTCACACTGACCCACAGGCACATAGCCTAAACACAAACACACATCTGCACTGTGACACACACACGGGCATTATCATGGATCACTGATATTACACAAATCCATCTTTGTGTTGTACTTGTGCGGACACTGTTTTCCCCTATTCACTTGAATTCATTTGCTATTTCATTATTTTATTTGCTATTTTTTGCCAATTCAACTTGAACATTCATCATAACATTAGTAGAAATTGTAATGAAAATTTCCTTCACACGACTTATGTATATGATTGGTTCCATATGAGGAGCAGATAGAAACCAACATCTCCATTCCCAGATGGTCCTTTATGTTGGATGTGGATATCTAGATTTTGCTCTTGCTATCTCCCGACTCCTGGTTGATGACTTTTACTTCTTCCCATTCAAAGCAGTTAGTTGACCATGTGCAAAGATTTTTTTATCAAAGCATTAAGGCACAGTCACACCAGAAAGTGGCACCACCATCGCCACCATTGCAGTGAGCTTCTCCCAGCTAGTCTGTGAAGGTTCTCAGTCATCCAGGTCACGGTAGTCTTAAGTGCTGAAGTTGAAGGCAACTGGACTTCTTTTAGGTTCTTGAAGACATTTCACATCTCATCCGAAAGGCTTCTTCAGTTCTCAAAACTGGTTGGGGAGTCCCAGGTATTTAACCTCTGGGGGTGGTTATGGGAGTCATTGACCCACCCTGACCTGTCTCAAGGTGTGAATGGGGGTTAAGTCTCCTGGGTAAGGATCTCAGGACTGCATTGTAGGTGGCTGAAAGTTGGTGTCGCAAGCCACCACCTCTGCTTAGAGATGGACGTTCCAGGTGGACATAGATGGCCTCTTTTACTCCTCTCTCAAACTATCTGTACTCTCTGTCCAAGATGTGGACGTTGTCGTCATCGAATGAGTGTCCCTTCTCCTTCAGATGTAAATGAACCGCTGAGTCTTGATGTCAGGGTGGGTCAGTGACTCCCATAACCACCCCCAGAGGTTAAATACCTGCGACTCCCCAACCAGTTTTGAGAACTGAAGAAGCCTTTGCCTTTCGGATGAGAGGTGGAATGTCTTCAAGAACCTAAAAGAAGTCCAGTTGCCTTCAACTTCAGCACTTAAGACTTGTGTCATTTGTTCAGGAGATTTTTAGTGAGAGCTGAATTCTTGGTCTTCTCCTATCCAAAAACGGACATAATTAAAGTAAAAAAATTAATAAAAGCAGTTTAAAAATTGTCCAGGCTGTGAGCCGAGCTGCTGCTAACTTTTGCTCATCTTATGATCCAGAATTTCAGAGGATTTTTGGCTTGAGCCAAATTATCCAGAGGCCTCCTCCTCTCAAAAACAAACGGACCCGGTGATTAAATCAGGTAAAAACACTGAATAATCCAGTTTCACATTCAAAAATCTGTTTCTCTGTTAACTTAAGATCCAGACATTCAGGAGCTCTTTTTGAGGAGCAGTTTATATCCAGATGGAGGAGGTTAAATAAAAGTGGATAGTGGAACACAGCTAATCAGTTATGATAACTTCCTAAATGTTGTATTCCCTGGCTCTCAGTTCCTTTATAAATGGTGTAGATTTACCTTGCCCCTGCAAATTCACAGATCACTGTTATTTGGCAAAATGTTACCATTTTAAAAGCTGGTCTGCTCAGGCCATAAGGAAGGATTAATTGAAAACAGCAACAAAGCTACTACAGTATGTTTGAGTTGAGCAGTTGTCTCAAAGTAAAACCCTTGACAAATCAGTATCAATCACTTGCCATGCTGATGGTGTAACTGGTCTAAATGAAACATTACAACACTGCCCACAAAGACAATCTCAAAATCACCATGCATGTTTCTTTGGCTACATGAGGCTGTTTGCTTAGTGCTCAAGGAAATATTCACTATATGTGAACAGTGGCTTTGCGACTTTGAAAGCATGTCATGTGTAGGTGAGCATGTGAGTCATAGCACAGGTGGGATCTACTGTATGCTTTTCTTCTTAGCATTAAGTTGCCTGTACTTCACAGAGACACAGTAATGAATAGATGAGAGAGGTGAAAGATGAATGATACAGAGAAACAAAGTGTGTGCATGTTTGCATGTGTGTATGTGTAACACAGAGATTAGGACTCAGAGCGAATGAGATACTATAATTGACAACAGTGCAGACGAGAAAAACTTCAGCAGATGGTCACTCAGCACCAGCCTGTCTGCAGTCCTACCTGTCAGCTCTCCCTCTCTCCGTCTTGTCAGTGACTCTGCTCTTCACCGCCCCCTTCTGATGCCATTGATTGCCATGACACATTGCTCTCTGTGAAAACACAGAGTACAAAATACTGGAAGTGGCTGTGTTCTCAAGACATCTATTTTATTTATTTCAATCCAACATCACAGATCCCTGCAGACATCTTGGGTAAACATTTTGATCAATCATTACTTTGAATTAATATTTCATCCCCTCAAATTCCTAATTAGTAATACATACACTCTTCTCACTTAATTAATTCAATAAATCAATGTTTTGTACCATCGGCATACCTCAAATCACTATGCTCACCCTTGAATTTATTATTTTCTATTCTACAACTGCTTTTCTGGATGCAACACATTATTTTCTCTTACTCTGCATTTCACTTTATCAATGAAAGGTACTGACACAGATTTGTTACGAAGTGGATGACATCTGTGTCACCAAGGTTTAATGGCGAAACTGTGTTATTCTGAATAATACATGACAAAAGATATCTACGTTAACCATTTTTAAAATGTGACTGGAAATATGGGAAATGTGCTACTTCACATTATCATATGGTCCTTAACATGTGAGTCAAGATTTTGCTGCTTTGGTGTAAATCTGTCTCAATGTCATGGTTTTAACAAGAAAGCAGATTTTGACAGGAAAAACTGACTCTGAACCAGTTGTCAAATTTGTCAACCAGGTATGTAACATATAATTTGACATTAGAGTAAACATAACAAGACTAAGAGGTACACAGCTATGCTAGTGGACTTTTTTTGCTTTATAATAATATCACCTGACTTCCTTCTTGCCCCTGTCATTTGCTGCTTTGTCACTTCAGAGTAGCAATATGCATTACACATATTCATGAAATGACTGATGTTATCTTCTTGGGAGAACAGTCACCAATTCTATGTTGTTGCTAAAGCTAAGGGGATAACTAAAATCAGTAACATACATCTTCTGGAACCATGAGTAGCTGTGCCAATGTTATGGCAATCCATTCAATAGTGTTTGAGATTTTTCAATCTGGACCAAAGCGGTGGAGGAACCCTGACATCCCTAGAGCCACACCACAACCATGACTAATTGTAATCAAATGAAGATTTGAGTTTTTACCTGAGGTGACAGACCCTACCTATAATGAACATACAGTACACTCTCAAGTAGATGCATTCACAATAGCACACACCTATGCCACTCAGGAAGCTAAGTCATCCTCACTGTGCATAACCTGCACACGTGTGTTCACCCACGCACTCACACTCACACACACACACACACACACACACACACACACACACACAGAGTCAAGGACACTGCATAAAAGTAGATATAGTAGCAAACTTCTTGCCATTGCCTTTATTGACAGGACAGCAAGAGAGAGACGGGAAACAGGGAGAGAGAGTAGGAGAGTGACATGCAGTAAAGGTCTGGCCAGAGTCGAACCAGGGATTAGCTGCTCAGGTCACTAAGGCCTATGCGGTACACACCCTAAACATTTGGCTATGGGGACTCCCCCACATTGCAATATTTATATTAATGACAGTGCTTTGGCCTATTGACAAAAGTAAAGGAAGGGAAATTCCTACCTAAAGCTAAACTAAAAGCTCCATTGTATGTATAGAAATGCACTCACTCTGCATACCATCCTCATACACAAACACAACACAAACATCCTTACTACTCCCTATTGTTTCCCTCTATTAAAGTCAAGGTCACTTCTCAACAGATCTATCATCTGTATTTGTTGTCAAGAGCATGCATCATTGTGTATGCATGCATGTGTATGTTCAGATATTCTGTTTCTCTATAATACAATACAACCTTCACTCCTCACTCTTACAATGAAACCCAACCTCCTCAAAATAACTGTGGTATCTCTATGTGCAAAACAACTCAAAATCAGTGTCTTTCTTTGTGTGTTTTGTTCACATTGTATATAAAAGATAGACACATTCCAAGAAGAAGTTTAAAATATATATATAATGAAATTACAAAATAACACACAATCTGTTTTCTCACCTTGGACAGCCACAGAACAAAATGCCTAACAGGGTATAACAGTTTGTTTTGCAGTGTAAATGCAGCCTGGTTCTGTTTGTGTTTTTATACTGTAGGTGTTGAAGATTAGACTTTTCTGGTCACAAACTCTGCCCCTCTGATTTCATTGAAAGTGTTAATCCTTCTTTTTTGATTTGGGTGACATCTTTGGTGTTAAGCTGTCATTTATCAAAGCACTGATAAACAGATGGTATTATGGGTATCGCTGTGACTTGACAGACACCAGTGTGAGTCACACAGACTCTGATCACTCTGACACACTCTCACCCACAGGCATATAGCCCTCACACACTGAGACACACACCTACAGATGACTGTAGACAGAAACACAGGAATTCACTCAGTATTCCAACCTTCTTATGTGCATTGTGGCATGTTTTTCTGTGAAATTTGTGTTGAGTAACTGCCAACCAGGTCAGCCCAGATCAATTTGCATATATGCCATGTTGATTTGTTGTATTTGGAAACTCAAAAGTAGAACAAACATCTTTCGAACAGTTTGTAAAACTAACCGGAGTGAAACGGTCACTGCAGAGATGGGTGTTGGTGGTGTTCCTCAGTTCTATATCAGTGTGTCTGTTCACAAATGAACACACACATGTTCTCAGGAACTATTTTCTAATATAAATAGTGTGTTTTGAGACAAATCTCTGAATTTGCTTTACACCAACTTTAAAAGCACACAATGCTTAAAAAGTCCTACTTAAATGTTTTTTTTAAAGTAATATTAAGCAACCATGATTATTTGATGTAACAACATGACATGGAATTTGCCAGACATCCCAACTAGGAACTTAAAGGTGTTTTACATTGGAGTCATTGGATGTTTGAAATATCAAGTGCAAAGGGCTACACAATATAGTGATGCCAGTATCTTAAATGCTAGGCAGTATTAGTGTAGTAACAAATGACTGTCTCCATTTATCACTGCAACCTATTATGTGGTATAGTTTGTTATTTCTGATTTAATTGGGATTTAACACTCATGTATGTTTATTAAGGGTGGATTAGTTGTTACACTGCTCAGGTCCACCAATCCTAACTGTGAATGGTCATTCCTTGATGTGAGTGTTCATGACAGAAAGCAGAAATTTGTCTGGAAAAATTGTTTTATTAATATTGAACTACTTATCCTCAGAATTACAACACATCACTCTTTTACTCTTTTTTTAATCATAATCTTTCCCAGTCCCAGTATACGTGTTTTCTTTCTTTTCTCTCTTCCCATGTTCTTTCTTTACCTCTCATCTCTTTTCATTTCTGTCCTCCTTTTGCTCTCTTTATCTCTCTTTCGCTCCTCACTCTGTTCTCCAGCTGTTCACTGAGCTGTGTGTTTATTTGACATATTGAACGGTTTTGAAGCCAATAACCTGTCAGCATGTCTTGGACAGTAAGTGCTACAGAGACACACATATTCTCACATGTCAAATGACATATACATTTTTTAAATGTGTATATGCACACACCAATGTATGAATGCATATAAATGTACACAGAGGTTAGTACACTTGCACATACACGCCTAAAGTAATTCTGGCTCTAGACTGGCCTCATTTCCACCTCAAAGGGCCTGACTCCCACACAGGTGTTTTCAGTTATCTGGTTGATTAGACCTCTGGTGAGCTGGTTAGTCTTTGGCCAGTATGTGGTTCTAGAAGCTTGGTGATGTAGGGACTCATCGCAAGAAGCTAGTTAGTGAACTTCTGCAGCAGGTAAGCTAAGCACTAACATTCTAGCCAGCTGGGAACATGCAATAGACAGTCTAAAACACTCTCTGAGCTTCTTTCTACTTTCTCTGTATCGTACTTTATGCTGCTTGCATGGCTAAATCATGCTGTGTTCACACCTAAATGAGTTACTTTTTTTGTGTTAATGTATTTGTAGCAGTTTATTACCAAATTAACCTAGATACAAGAGTTAAATTAGGTGATTAGCCGTTTTACAGTTTGTTGACGTCATGTTCCCAGATGGCTGCTTGTAATAATTACAGTCTAATCCATACGATGTGAATGTGAAGCTTTTTTTTTAGCTTAAGCAATTCACACAGTTTATTCAAAAGACATATTTGTACCATTGACTACCATTGATTTTTTAAGCAATCTGCAAGGCATTCTTCTTTTGCAGAGGAGGTTATACTCTGAGAGAGGAGGTTAGATAAAAGTGGATGATGCATCACAGCTAATAAGCAACAAAAGCCTTCTCCATTTTAGACTCTTTTACACTTTGTTTCCTCAAAGGTCAGCACTGTCAGAGCTGCTTGCTAGTGGTCAAAGGTTCAAATTTGAGTCAAAATTCACCAAAGCTGAACTTAGGGAGAGAAAATACACAGATTTACTTTGCCCCCAAGAATGCAGCGATGGTAAAATTTAGCCATTTTAAAAGTAGGTGTGACCAAATGATTACTATAGGTGTGTAGAGGTTTTGAAATAGTGCTTTAGGCTTCTCTTCCAGACAGCTTTGTCCATGCATTATCATGTGTAACCAATGTCAAATTAACGCGCCCTGTCATTACATAGATTTTCATGTGTGACAACAAAACGAAAATGAGTCCAGGTTCAAGTTTCTGGACCAAGTCTTAAAATGCAGTAATAGTTTTGGTGAAGTTCTTTTTCAACAGTGAGACCAATTGCTGACACACTGTGAGAGAGCCATGCAATATTAATTGTTCAGTCAGACTATGTAAGACTCTGTGTCATTGTCGAGTCCAAAATTAGGAATAACGTGAATATATGAATCCTGCTTTAGCTTGCAATACAAATGAGGCTCACAGGTTAGTCTTGTATTTTAAACACACACTTTTTGAACAGTAAGACAGTGTGTCTCAGTGCTCCTGCTGTAGATGCATTAATGTCTTCACTGACACACAAGGGCGCTGTGCCTGCTGTATATCATTACTGTTAACATCTGCATAAATCTAAATAAACCTCTAATTTGATCTTTCAGCAACCAACAGGTCCAGGTTCAGTCCTGACCCCTCTCTCTCCCTGGAGTCTACATCCTGCTGCAGATTTGCATAAATGAATGATGATTGTGAATATGTGGCAAATATGCAAATGAACCAATTATGATTGATCAGCTGATTGATTGGTGTTGTCTCTGCCAGTACTGCCCGCCCCCATGTGCTGCTTTCTGTCCCACTGAAAGTAGACCTTCCATTCCCACTGCAACGGCTTGTCATGGCAGATGTTGTTGATTGACAAGTGTGTTGGCGGGGCCAGAGGTTGGGGATGGTTGAGGGTGTGTTACACAATTGTCCATTGGATTAATACACTAAAAGATAGTCACATGTTATCCTGCTTAAATAATCAGAATAACTTTAAGAAATCAGGGTAAGAATATGTCCTTTTTATTTTGGTGAAATGTCACGTGTTCTCATAAGAAAAGCACACACACATAAACACACACGCATACACGTCAACATAAAGTGTGTCTCATACTGATGCATCCAATCTGCAGAGGCTTTTGATTCTTTCAAGGGCACACCTGAACATGTGCGCACACACACAAATGCATACTCAAACACACAGTGTCTCTCTCTTACATGCCCCACACACTGAAGAAGTTCTCTTTCACACACGAGTTAACTCATCTCTCTCTCTCTCTCTCTCTCTCTCTCTCTCTCTCTCTCTCTCTCTCTCTCTCTCTCAGGCCAGAGGAGAGGCTGAGCCAATGTCTAGTCCTGGCCTGACAGTGTAGGGAGGGCCACAGAGGTGAGTGGGAGTTGATTGAGTTTGCTCAGCTACAGCCCATGGGACTGCAGACAATATTACAGGACTCACACTCTTGCTCGCACAGACACACACACAGACACGCACCTGAAGAGCGGCCAGCTACTACACACTCAATTTAATCAGGGCTTATGTCTATGGAAGTGAGCATATGTGACCTCCTCTGTTTCTGCACCCACCTCTCCACCTGCCTCTCAGTCTTTCTATCTGTCTATCAATGTATCATTCTGTCTGTCTCATGGCTTCTGCTTCACTTTCTCTCTGAGTGCCTGTCTGATACATTTTACCCTTCTCACTATCTCTATCACTGTATGTCTGACATCTTTAAGAAATTACGATACATATCATTTTGCATGAGTCTGAGTGCATAGGCAAAGCCCTAAGCTTAGCAGTGCTTTTGTTGTTTTTTTTAGATAGATTTAATAGCGACAGGAATTGTATGCTAAATTGGGGCTCTTAGATCTTAGAGGCATAGCTGTAAACTCAAGTGGGTAGAGAAAGGTGACTGTATCTCCATCTAGACAATTAACATACGTTGAGACAAGATGAGGACTTCACATAGAAAACAGCAGGTAGGGGTGTTTTGATATCCATCACACACTGTCAACTGCCTTAAGAGGCGAACCACTCACATCGCAATAACATTTCTAGTGAAATCAAGTAGCAACACCAAACAGTTAGTGTCTCAAACGGGTGGTAAAGCTCACTTCTGCATCAAATGCAGGCGTATCTGTCTGTATACTGTCTATATCAAACTAACCAAAAAAAAAACTTTGATGCTAGCTAGGTTAGCAATACTGATCAAATTGTAGTCAGACAAGGAATATTTCAATAAAATTGACAAGTGGGCTAGCCTTGTGCATCGACCCTATTTTGGTTTTCTTGTTTTTTTGTTGTTGTTTTTCCTTCTTCCTTCCTCCCTCCTCCTCCTTCCTTCTCCTCCTCCTCCTCCTCCTCCTCCTCCTCCTGCCTTTTCGTTGCTGCCTTTGTCCAAAGCAGCTTCTGTCAGTACTCCATTATTTTGCTCAACAGAAACTCATGAGAAAAATACATATGTTTCAGATAATGTTACTTCAATAAAAATCCATTCGGTTTGTTGTTTTTGATTAGTTTTCACATTTTAAAAAAAGCAATTTGGGTGATCTGATTTCTGTTTTTTATTTAGTTTGTTGGCGTTTTTATGTTTGTTTGTTTGTTTTGTTTTGGCCCTCCTGAGCAGGGCTGACATTAGGGGAACACCCGGTAAGCTGTCCCAGGCCCTATTTCAGGGCAGGGCCCAAAATGACCCTCTAACCATCAATTAATCTGCTAGAATAGTTATTTGAGCTAGCTATGTGTGAAAACTTGATAGTATAAGCTTGTATGTTGAGACACTTCCAGCACATCAACATCAGCTGCTGTGTACAGAAAGGTAAATTGAGCATTATTTGCTCTCAAGTCATAATTTTAGTTGCTGTATCTGCTGATGATATAATGTGCTTGCTCACGTTTCATGTGTGTGTTTTACGCACATGAGAAAGTGGTGTATAGGAGAGATTTGAATTGGTATAATTGAGTTTAATGGAATTTGATTGTTTGCTAACTAGCTATGCTATTATACATTATTTCTGTATGGATCTGCAAAATGCCCACATAAGGGCCTTTGGAGGTAATTTTATCCTGGCCACATGCAAGACACATGGTGGGACTGCTCATAACTAACACTAACATAGATTTTGACAGGGTGTATATAACATACAACAACAAACACCCACCCTTCTCCTTGTGGCGATGTCGCCAAATTGAAAAACTCCAAGACTAAAGTTCTAATAGACTAGCACTAACATTTAAAACGTTAAAACGTGAATTATAAAGTGGAATATGTAAAACCAATACACATTTTAAAACTTATATGCCTGCTTCTTATCACTGGATGGTGGGAAGGCCGGAAAGCCGATGGGGGTTCAGGTCGTAATTCCCAGTGACCTTACTTTTACCTTAGTATGGTTCCTGGTACTTTTTACCTCCCCCCTCCCCCCACTCTGTTATACTCTGATCATAGGTGCCAGGCTGACGTCAGGCTGAAGATGTCGCTGCACCAGGGTTGCCAACATTGCCACTACCTGGGTGGAGTGACCTCCTCCTCTCCTCCTCCTCCTCCTCTTCCTCCTCCCTCCTCCTCCTCCTCCTCCTCCTCCTCCTCCTCCTCCTCCTCTCCTTCCTTCCTCCTCTCCTCCTCCTTCCTTCCTTCCTTCCTTCCTTCCTCCTTCCCTTCTTCCTTCTTCCTTCCTTCCTTTTGATGCCCGCCCTGGGCTTAATCACACGTGATGCACTAAATCACAGGCACATATTTGAACCCACCACCAATAAGTGGGTTTAAAAAAGTATGCCAGTGTTAACACTTAAAAGGAGCAGAACCTTAAGTCTAACATTTAAGGATATATTTTCGATCATACCCTAGGACTTCCACCTAGGCAAATACTCACAATTTTACAATATTAGACATACACAAAGCTCCATTAACACACTTTCTCTCTCTGGTCTATGGAGAAGAGATGTAGATATGTAATTGGCTAATTGAATAGGTGTAGATACTGACTTAACATATTACATACAAATCATAACAAATTATAAACTTGTATTATAAACCACAAAATGTGGATGTAGGTGTGGTAAACAGCAATCTTTGCTAACAAAAGTTATAATAAAAACAACTGGCTAGCAACTTTGGCTGCTTTACTTGCAAAGTCTTTGGTGGATGGTATTGTGAGCTAGCCAAATAGTCTCATTTCTGAATAGAAATAGTCTCATTTTCCCTCATTCTCATTCCTGCTGCCTCTGTCTGTGTCTTCTTGAAATGATTGCTAATGTCAGTCCCTCATCTCTTTCTTTCCCTTTTACATTGCAGCATGTTGCTTTCATTCTTCTCTCTGCTGTGCATTTAATGATAGATAGCTAATGTAAGCTAGCTAGCTGTTTACACAGTTTACGTTTCTGCAAGTCATGCAGGAACTCCCGCCCTACTGTGCTGTGATTGACTAGTACTCACTGGCTGTGAGCAAAAGCATCTGTCTAGATAACCAACTAAAATACAGTGGCATGCAAAAGTTTGGGCACCCCTGGTCAAAATTTCTGTTAATGTGAGCAGTTAAGCAACGAGAAGATAAAATGATGCCCAAACCTTTGCATGCCACTGTACAGCTGGTTTTGGCGTTGGGAACTGTTCGGGCAGCGTCAGAGCGTGAGATTGAGAGTGAAAGCGTGTGTCACATGCTAGAATCATGAGAGTTGGCAACCCTGCGCTACACTTCTTGTATAGCCAAACAAATCTTGTCAATCTTTGGTCAGGTTAATATTGTTAAACTCTGGGTGAAAAACCTATTGAAATCAAAGTCATAAGGTCACTTGGAAATCACTTTTAGAAATATGTATCGTTGTCCACTAGAAAGAATGACCTCAGTTTTGTATGACATTGTACTGATACTGTAGAGGCATAAAATATATATTATGCACAAAGTGTTTATATATTAAATTTGAATAATACTTGGATTATAAATTTTGCAAAATGTGTACTAAGACAATGTGTTTGTGTGTGTGTATAAAGATACTTGTTGCTACTTCTACTACCTTTCACGTCTGTGTCTGTGTGTGTGTGTGTTAACAAGCTCTCTTGGGTAATATAATTGCAGTATTCAGGTCATTTTCCAGAAATCCTTCAATTAACAGAACTAGAGGCTGCCCTCTCTCTCCCCCTTCTTTTCCCTTCTCTCATCTCCTTTCTTTTCTATCCATCTATTCCTTCTTCTGTCCTTTCATATCTCTCTCTCTGGTCAGATTCCTTCACCTCCATCTGTATCTTCCACAGTGCACCTCCTCGCTTCTGTACAGTTTCCATCAAGGATCACTTTTAATGGCAGAGTTGAACATGGTGAGAGAAAGGCTTAGAAGAGGAGAAAGTCATGCAGGAGATCAGAGGATTTGTTTGTTTGCGTACCGGTGCATGTCTGTTGACTTGATTTATATTTACCACCTCTAATATCAAGAGTAGAAAAGACTTTGGACTATCACGCAGAACACACACAGCTGCAAAAGCTTGGGTGTGGTCGTCTGCATGTTTGTGTATTGACTTTGTATGGACTGACTAATTCCAGTAGTTCTACTTTTTCCAACCAATGTTAAGCTTGCTATGGATGATGTTAATCAAACTGAAAACAGGAGAGACTGGAATTAATTGTGAATGAAACGCATTGAGTGAGAAGTTGAATTAATTGGAATTAGTGCTGTTTACTTGTAAGTTGTTGTAAAGAGTCAGCAGGTGATTACACCCGCTTTCTATGTTTTTGTTGTTGTTTTTTTAACCCAGTCTTTATTAGCAAACTGGCTCTTGTATGCTGGCCCCATTATTCTTTGCACATGCCATTATTTGAATAATCATCAGCTGAGTGAGAAATATCTCATGTAATAAAGACCTCACTGTGTACATTCAGTCTCATTATCCACAGGAAACACAAATTATCCAACAACAACCTGGAGCCAGAAACGTGAATCAGCACCACTTGCTCCAAGTGTTAAGTGTTCAATTTATTTTTCCCTTGAAGCCATACAGAAGACATGAACCGAGCCTTAGTCTCTTCTCTCTCCTCTTCTCACACACTGTTTCTCTAGAGTAAAGCTGAGTGTTGCCAGAATCTCCTCCACGTCCACTTCCCTTCAGGAATAGTATTGGCATTCACCTTCGTCACACACCCCCTCTATCTCTAAAAGTACGCAGTAACAGTCACCTTTTCTCTCACCCCCTCTTTGCCTCTCCCAACCTGCCAACCCTATTGCTTCTTCTCTCTCTCTCTCCTCTCTCTCTGTGTCTCTCCATCTAAAGGTGAATGTTAGCGGTCACTGTCGGGAGATTTGCCCAGAAAATTGAATCAGCCAGCAGGTTGGGGGCCAGGGAGGCACAAGTGCCAAGCCTACACTGACTATTCTGTGTAAGGTAAAGCATGTGTGTGTGTGTGTGCATGTGCATGTGTATCCACATTTGTCTATACATATGTACGTACGTGTCTATACTACATAATATGCAGCACTGTGTACATATTTTTCTGACTCTGAAATGCTAGGATACTGCAGTTTCAGTTAACCCCAAGGAGACATCAGCTGTATTCCATCCCACTCTATTTTATTCTGTTCTTTTCTATCTGTAATGTGAATGTAGTAGATTAAGTCAAAGACAAAAAACAAACACACGAGACAAACTCTTACATGGAGATTTTAAACACAGCACCCCGATGCAACCTGCACCCTGTCTGTGCCAATCTTCAGTTAGAGCTTTTCTCCATAGAAGAAAACACCCAAAGACCTTCTTGTTTTCTGAGCTTATGGTGTATTTTTTATTTTGAATATAATATCACCCACATAATATCTGCCACTCTCTATTAAAATGATTCCACAGTAAGGCAAAAAAAAAGAAAAAGAATTTGTTTTTGTTTTTCTGTAAGGATTTGCGCTGTAGTCTCTGCACAGCAATTTATAATTGACCATTCACAACCAAACCTGTTCCCTATAAAGCAACTGTCTAATCATAGCTTAGCAGCCATAACCAGGCACAGCAGGTCTGTCAAGTTTTGGATTTCTCCACAATGCCGAAGCATAGTGCATGGAGCTGTGGTAAGAGCAATAGTCTGCATTTAAAGACTTTGAAATGTGGCTTCTGTTTTTTAAGAACAAAATTGTGAAGAATGGATAAGCCATATGTGTATCTGCTCTAATGTAACCAGCAAATGAAATAACCAAGTGTTATTTTTACAGACAAGGGCCATTTTATTGGTTAACTATATTAGCATGTGAGGTTACAGGCAACATTACCTGTTATGGACCTATAGGAGCCAAGGTATATCAGTGTATAGGTAGTATGAGCCCTGACTTTGTCTTTGTTTAGTTTGGAGAATAATCCATGGCTAGAAATGAAAAAGGAAAAAGTCTGCTTTTGTTTGTTTGCTCCTATGAGTAATTGAAGACCCACTGGGTTTTTTTATTTTTTTAAACAATTTCCAAGAATTTTGAACTGTAAACTTGCAACACATCTTTGTATACTGCATCAGGTTACTTTGATTATTACATAACACTATATTCAGTAGGATCAAAAAGAGGGAAACAAAAGAAAGACTGAAATGAAATATTCTCTTATAAAGACAGACAACAAAATAGGAGGCCAGAACATAAACAGCAGACGGAGAAGCAGCTGACAGCAGCAGAGAGAAACAACTTATATCTAGACAAAGATGTCACAAGAGACAGAGAGACAGTAAGAAAGAGAGAGAGAGTGAGATAAAGAGAGGTGCCTCTGGCTGTCAGGTAGACCAAAACAAACACTGGGTGCCATGTCGCCAAAGGGCCCGTTTCAGCCAGACTGACACTAAATTAGACCTTCCACTGTCTAGTTCAAAGCAGCAAAACACTGACACAACATCAAGTGTGAACCTCCGCCTGTGTTTGTTGGAAGAGAATGATTTCTTTCTCTCTTTTTCTCTCTGTTCTCTGTTTCTTCCCTTCTGTTCTTTTGATTTATCCTTACACTTTATCTTTTTTTTTCTGCTCCTTCCTTCTCTCTGCCTTACTTTTATTCCTTTTACCCCATCTTTGCATTATCCCTACATCCATCCCTACAACCCCCTGAACCCTCTCAACCCCCACACACACCGGCCATTGATTGTGCTGCCCTCTTCACCCATCTCTCTCATTCATAATTGAACAGCATTAACTGCCGCTGAGGCCAAGCAGTCGTTTAATTAGCTGACCAGCCTGCAGAGACTCTGCCTTTTCTGTACTGCAAAACATACATTACTCTCCTGCTCAGAATATCCAAAACACAGAGAATTGGCCAGTTGTGTGTTTGAACATGGGGATGATGTCAGATAGTCAACAAATATTTTGTACCACTAATGTATGTATGTTCCTCTGTAATAAGATTATTAGTTTGGCTAATTGGTGCTAACTTGATCAAGCAAAGTGTAATTTGTATGTGTGTGTGTTTTACACTTTCAGTGTTTTGTGGGTAGTAATAGCAAGGTAATATTCACCTTCTACAGTATATTCTTTCTTTTTCCTTTGAAGGAATTTCTGAAGGATATGTACGTGTAGTTGACTGATAATAAAGTTAAAATTTGCAAATCCTCCTCTAAATTGTCACCACTGTGGTCAGTCAAAAGAAGTGACCACATCCTTGGTTTTCAGACACTCTTAATTGTACTAAACATTAAGCCAAAGTATGTTTATGGAAAAATGAAGCAAGTGCTGAACTACAATTTATTCCATTTCTAAATGCTAATGTCACCATGATAACATGCTCACAGTGGCAATGAAAACATGCTAATCTTCAGCAGGTAAAAATTTTAACACGTTCACTATCTTATCTAGCATGTTAACATGCTAAGATTTCTCAAATTTCATTGCAATCGATCCAACAGTTTGGATGTCTGTCTGGCCAAAGATAGGCTGGCAACACAAGTAAGCAACCCAACAACTGTCATTAGACTTACATCCAAATGTAATGTGGATTGGTTTATGGAAGTCACGACATGCAATTTTTCAAATGAGCCACACCCACTTCAAACCGATGACAAGAACTGACAAAAGCACATAGCACATCAAATATCTATGTGATATAACCAAAGCTTTTTTTAAACTTTGACTATTTATTTTGTGTTTATGTCTGACTACATCACTCATAAAAAGCTGATGCATGGTGAGGACAGATTTTGCCTCTCAAAACTTGTGTCTTCTAAATTACCAAACAGTTCAAAACTTCAAAATCAGAATTCAAAAACTACGTGACTTATATCTCCAGCAGATCTTCTCAGATTCTCAGTTTTAGAAGCCTGCTCATGTGAAATTAATTATCCTTTTCGCTCACATTGCTATAATAAAACCAGGTTAAAAACAGGTTTACATCCGCTCTGTGCCTTTCACCATTGGCAGCCACCCAAAATTGGATCACACATTGATTTTTTCTCATTATCACTGTAGCTGAGGAAGTGAGACCCCAGACCTCCCTTGATTTCCTCACCTGTGCAATCTCACATCTACTGCTGGAGCGTTGCACAGTGTTCAAACTTTTATTGAGCCAGTCTTCTGGAATACTGAATTTAGTAACTAATTTAGTGGCAACATGTCTAGATGGATTTTGTCTCATGGCAGCTTCCTCACCTGGTGCCACAAATAAAACTACAAGAATTATGGCTTCCACATTTGTAAATACACAATAAAAAAAATGCTAAGTACAACTTTAGCTGCTTTGTTTTGTGCTGTAACTGTAATTTCCCAACTTTGATAGTTGTGTGTTGTGTTAGCACAGGTACTGGATGTTTTCTCTTGTTTCCCACTTTATCAGAAGATGAAAAAAAAAGATGAGAATGTTGAAAACCTCATGCAGTTTCCTCACCTGTCACGAGCTGACACCTCTGGATGGAACCTAGATCAAGCATTGCTGTATAAGAAATAGCAGCAAAAGATTCACAGTGTCAAACAGATATGAAAGAGGAGGAGGAAAGAAAGAAATAGAAGAGTGAGGCATAGTCCTTCAATCAAACGATCACGCATCAAATTGGCTAAATGTATTTCTGCTAGCTAAATCCCCTTTGACCTTAATAACCTTAATGAAATAATATTAGATCAAATGGCTGCATATAATGTGTAGGGTGTCACTCGTAGTGACGAAGCCATAGATAATTATTTGGCTATATTACATAGATTTTCAGGTTTCTTGAAAGTTAACATAAATTTTCATATTCTTCTCTTTTCGTCTGTAGCTTTCCATGCTTGGGGAATACACTGTTCCAGCCCAGTCTTCTGGTTATTTTAGTCTTATTGTAAAACATTCATCATGCTTTGTGCTCCAGCTTCTGTGGTGTACAAATAATTATTCTACACCCTGTAATTCATAACCGTCATCACAACTCTCTGGTTTCTTGCAAACGTCTTACACTGTCTCCCCAACCCTGTTGTACTAATGCAGGCTGTGGATTCTCTCCAACTCTGACCACACCACCAGATCAACAATTTGTGGTTGTTTACCAACAATACTCTTGGGAGCAAAGGGGTGAAAAGTGTGATTCCACTATGTGAGTGTGCAGAAGTATCTAGACTTCAAATCAAATATAGTGTTTGCTCATCACTTAAACTTTAACCCCCCACCCCCGCCCACCTCTTCGTGTCTCTCTGTGGTCTTTTTATGTTTTCACTCCTCATTAACGCTAACTTATATACCAAGTCAAATCATATTTGATGTATTTGCCCAGCTGCTGTCCAATACAGGCCTGCAGGCAGTAAATCTCACTCTAGCTGAATCCAAATTTCCACCCTTCGCCTTAGCTGACCTCGGTCATGTATAGTGTGACATGTCTGAAGAGCTCACATCACAATGTGTGCAAGGCTGCTGGGCTGCTGCTGTATGGGGTAAGGCTTCATACCTCGCTTGTTTCCATGGATACAAATGCAAGCTCTTGACCCCGTACCCTTCTCAAAGTATTTTTCTGAACAGTTTTCAGCTTTATCAGCATTGACAATTTATGCAAGTTTTTTTTTTTTTTTTTTTTTTGCAAGGTCTGCTGCTTTACACAGTGTAATAGACATAGATAATGGTTGATAATTACATGAGCATTAATACTGCCAATATCATAGTCACATCAAACCCTCACTTGTTAAATTCAAGGCAGACATGCAGTTTTTTATTGAATGATGCATCTGTTGAAAACTGAGCAAGAAAGGAATTCCTGCTGAGTTTGAATAACTAGTCCACCCAGAACTTTCACATCCAGGCTGTCGAGGTATGTTAATGTTTCTTTTTTTCCCCAAAGCCTGTGTTATAATCACATTAGGCCAGAGCTTTGAGACTGAATATAGTAACTTCCACATTTAAACAACTGACCTTCAACTGTTGGAGGGGGAAACAGGAAAATTAACCCAAACCTCTCTGTTTTCTTGGGCAGTGTGAATATATTCAGCTCCACACTGCCAATCTGTTGGATTTCCAAAGAGAGTATCGTCAGCTTCCCAAGCCTCCATGAAGTGCCTGCTTTTAGCTGTAGACATGGAAGACGCTGGATTCAAACTGCTGTAGCTTTTGGAACCATAAATGAATTTTTGGTGCAGCTGTAATTGTGACAGCAGGAGAGGGTGAAGCAATCGCCACATAAATTGCAGGGATTTTGTACTGCTGTGAACAGAACTATGCGAATCTGTGGTCAAGTTTGACTGGATGAACAGTGCAACATACATGACTTACCTTCTTGACCCTCTTTGGCTGGTGACAGCTTTGTTAGCTCCCTCCAATAAATTGGTTACAACTGATAACTGCTTCAGTGAAACAACTTAAAAAGGGACATTATTCAGATGAAATTCAGTAATTCTGTCACTGGAGATGAAATGACCTTGCCTCTTGACCAAATGATTCAGAAATGTGTGTATCTGTGTATTTGCACCTACATCCACCCACACCCACACAGTCCTTTCTGTCAGAGAAAAATGAGACAGATGACAGAGTTAAATGAAGACAAGAAGTATTACTGACACCTCTAGATCACAAAGATGGAGGAAAATAAATGCACAAACACTCACATTGTGACAACACTAACACTGTGTCACTCAGAGCACAATAGTGATATTTTGGAGACCCCAAAATTAAAATGAGCCCTAAAAGAAAATCTGCAAATGTAATTCTAATGATTTGACAGGTGACAGTTTCAGGAGAAAGTGCTGCTGTTGCCCTGAGAGCATCAGTGTGGTCACTTCATTCCAGTAGGTGAATGGCTCCTTTGCTCAATGATTTATATTTCAATTTTAGGAATTTAGTGAAAACCAGAGCAATTAAAGAACTAGGAAGTGTTTATTGAGCTCGAACCTCACAATCATTGGCAAAATACCCAATAAACAGTTTGAAGTGAAATGTTCAGAGCCTTAGAAATATTTATCATAGAAATTATTTATCACAATCAATTTTCAGTTGGATTTTCCCTTTTCCACTTTAAATGTTGTCTGTCTCTTTCATTCCCAATCTGTCAATCTGTCTCTTTTTTTCTTTTTTTTGAAACAACACACACATTTAAATCAAGATCTGTGAGTTTAAATAAATGTAATAAATAAATGATGTCAAATTGCTGTACCAGTGTGTTCACTACTCTCACTTTTCCTTGAAGAAGCCACACATATAGTGTACGCACAGATAAATAAAAATACATGCATGCAATTGTGTGCTGAGGTTGCATGTCATAGGAACCTTCCAGAAAAGGGACGAAAATTAACAAGTGTTTATATCCTTTATGATTGGAGCTGTAGTCGACCCCCACTTTTAAATTTCTAATAACCAGAGATCAGAATCAGAATCAGAATCAGACTTTATTGCCAAGTAAGTTTGCACATACAAGGAATTTGTCTTGGTATATTGGTGCTAAAGGACAGTTATAGTAAAAAAAAAGAGCGAAGAGCAAGAAGCACTGAAGCACACTTACTGTAACGCATAGATGTACGTTAATGTAACGTGTAGTGGGGGGTGGGGGGGTTATAGTCTGTGACAGTCTGCGTGTGTGTGTTTTGGGGGGGACTTAGATCTTGTTGAGGAGCCCAGTTGCAGACGGGAAGAAACTGTTCTTGTGGTGTGAGGTCTTGGTTTTGATGGACCGCAACCTCCTGCCAGAAGGGAGTGTCCTGAAGAGTTTGTGACCAGAGTGAGAGGGATCGGCCATGATCTTTCCTGTCCGCCTCAGGGTCCTAGAGGTGTACAGGTCCTGGAGAGAAGGCAGGTTACAGCTGATCACCTTCTCAGCAGACCGGATGACACGCTGCAGTCTGCCTCTGTCCCTGGCAGTAGCAGCAGTGTACCAGATGGTGATGGAGGAGGTGAGGATGGACTCAATGATGGAGGTGTAGAAGTGCACCATCATTGTCCTTGGCAGGTTGAACTTCTTCAGCTGCCGCAGGAAGTACATCCTCTGCTGGGCTTTCTTGATCAGGGAGCTGATGTTTAGCTCCCACTGGGTGATGATAGTCCCCAGGAAGCAGAAGGACTCCACAGTTCTGACTGGGGAGTCACACAGGATAATGGGGGAGGGTGAAGCTGTGTTCTTCCTGAAGTCTACAACTATCTCCACTGTCTTCACAGCATTGAGCTCCAGGTTGTTTTCACTGCACCACGTAACCAGCAGGTCAATCTCCCTCCTGTAGGCAGACTCATCCCCACCAGAGATGAGCCCAACAAAGGTGGTGTCGTCAGCAAACTTCAGGAGTTTGACAGACTGGTTACTGGAGGTGCAGCTGTTGGTATACAGGGAGAAGAGTAGAGGGGAGAGACCACAGCCTTGAGGGGAACCAGTGCTGATGGTCCGAGAGTTGGAGATGTGTTTTCCCAGATACATGTTTTTTTTTTTTGTATTTGTGCTTTATTTGCTGACTAATCATAAAGACACTGTGTATTACAGTTCAAGTGAAACATTTACATTTAGTGTCAGTGGCAGAGTTCGTTTTATGCTATTGTTATATTGTACTGGGTCTGAAACACTGCTATTAGGTTAGACATTTAAGGATCAATGTATCAGCATGAATGAGAAATTGTCTGGTAAAAGTGTTACACTTTAATATCCAGAAAATGTAATTTTACAAATTATGGTCCAATACTTTCAGTAGAATAGAGTTTGCAGCCTCCATTATTAGTTTAGCCACAGCATGCAGATTCACCACAGAGAGAGAGAGGTGCCTCCTACGCATTTATCTTTATAAATGGAGGCAGTGCAGTATACATACAGACCACCTACTGTGTGCATACTGTATATGTTTCTGTGTGTGATTGGATAGAGGGAGATGGCATATGGTTGGAAGAGTTTCCTGTGTGTCTGTATGTGTTTGAATGGGTGTGGGTAGGTGGTGTGTGTGCGTGTGTCCTCTAAACACCAATGAAAAGAGTTTGTCCTTCATGAGAGGCAGTCACGGACAAAATTGAATCCTTCCCTTTCGTTCCCACTGAATGTTTGAATAGAGTAATATGCTTCGCTCTTTCTCTCTTTCTCCTGAACAGAGCGCCAAACAAAGAACTGCTTTCAGCCTTTAATTGAAATGCTGGGTTTCGTAAAAGATGACACACACTCACACACATGCACATCCACATCCACACAAATGTGTTCCAACATACAAAAAGCATGCAGCAGACATTCGGTGTGCACACATTCAAAACACATTCAATACAGTCTCACACACACACACACACACACACAGAGGCAAGTATGGCAAGATGGGTCTTGCATACATGCACACACACACAAATCCTTGTGCAGCTGTCATTGTGAAGAACCTTCAGTGACTGTGTTCATTTCTACGAGCCTCCCTCCGCTCTCTCTCTAACCTGTTAAAATCAGTTTTGAATTCTCCTATTTTTCTAACTTGCACTTTCTCACATTTTATATAAAATCTGCCCCCTGATCCAACTCATTCTCCCTTTTTCCCTCTTTTACTCTCTGCTTTTTTCTTTTTTTCTTTTTTCTTTTTTTTTTACTTCCTTCCTTTCTTCATCGTCAACCCACTGATACCTCCCTTCCCCACTCCTCATTATCCTCTTCTGCCACAGCGGACATCGATGGAATAAAAACGGAGTGAGGACACACTCAGTGACCCTCCCATTCCCTCTTCCTCCTCCTCCTTCTCTTTTTTTTAAGGATTTTAAAGGGATCACTTACAGTGCCCCTTTGGTTTCAATCTGGCATTCTACTGATGCTAACAAGCCATTTTTAGGGAAAGTGAAACTTTTTCTCAGCACAATATGACAAGTGTCTGGTGAAGAAAAATAGCCAGGGAAAATTCAAAATGCCAAGGTGTAGCTTTAAGACGACAAGGCTAAATTGGCTATTATTTTTCCTTCCTGTCTGTGCTGTCCTGTCCTGTCTGTCCCTCTCTACCTCTCCTCCTACACACGGTCATTGTCTTTATTAATGAATGCAGGCAGCCACACATATCTACGTACTGTAAATGTGCAGGTGTGTGTTTGTGTGGACTCAAACTTTATATCTTAATCAGTGAGAGTTTCATGGCAGTCTAAGTGTAAGTAAACTGGTGCAGTTAAAAACTGATTATGCCTTTAAACTGGATAAAAGTTGGCACCTAATAAAAAAGACACTGGGAAAAAATTAGTAGCTGAGAAATACTCAAAACGATGCATGGCGAACATTATAATGTGTCACATTTAACACTGGTTGCCTTGCCTACGACAAAACTTGAAATATTAAAAAATGAAGTATCTCACCACTGCACCTTTGCTCTGATTGGCCCAAGGGCTGTGATGTAATCACAAGCGGAACAGGGTGACATATTTGTTAGATACTGGCCCAGAGGGGGGGACTGCGTTATTTGTTTGTGTACGATGACATTTTACAGCTGTCTCTTTTGTTCTTGTGTCTAATTCTTTCTTTTTCTTTTAGCTTCACTCTGTTTCTTTCTAGGTTCAAGGTTCAGCTTTATTGTTGTTACATGATCCAGGATTTCACAGTGAAATGCAGTAGTAATGTAGTTGTCCATACAACACACAGAAAAATGCATTAAGATATTGAATAAGAAGTAAATAAAATAAAAAAAACAATAAAACAAAAATATTTAAGGCTAAGAAAAGAAAATATTTCAGCTACCGTGTGCAAATATATATATATATATATATATATATATATACATATATAGATATGTCTGCAAGTAGACTGCATCCCTATTTTGACCTCTGCACCTTTAACCCTTGACCATTTGATATTTGGCCTCAGCAGTGCTGCATCAGTTTCAGAAGACACAAAGAGCAAACAGAGGGATGACAGCAAACCCATAGAGAGGAGGAAGAGAAGTAGAGAGAATCCGTCCATCTCAGGGCCTGAAAACTGCTGTCATGAAGAGAGGAGAGGAGAGGAGAGATGGATCTGTGTTTAATTATAGCAGTCTAAACCAGTTTAAAATCTTAAAGCAAGACATTTTATTTAAACAAAAACATTTTTGATTAAATGAGAATGATCTGTACTTCCCATCTTTTGTTTTATGTACCACAATATTATATATTATTATTGTCTAAAATACCTCAACTTCAGATGTACCATGTGAGCAATCAAATCACAGAAACAAAATACAGCTGTCACTGACAAAGCTCACTGTGCCGCAACCAGTTGACCTGTCTTGCATCTGACTTTGTCATATTGTTTTCTAATCAGATTGCTGGTTATGACTCGATCTCTCTGTCTGTCTACATATATTGTAAACTAAAGTATTGGGTGAATTTCCTGGGAGGAGAGGGGGTTCAGCTTCATTCCAACATCACAAATCATTCTTAATTATTATCCCGTGGATCCACAACAAAGAGAAAATATTGTAATGAGGAGCTTCGCTACTTTCCTCTGCACATTGCAACCGAGGTGAACACTCATTTTTCAGACCCGCATTTGCATAAATTCTCTTCTTTTTTAAGTTGGCGCTGCCAAAAGTGATAAAGTGCATGCAGCACCAGGGAGGAGAATCTGGGAGAAGGAGGGGGGTGGTAGGAATGAGGGGGGAATGGGGTTATAGGTAGCAGAAGGGAAAAAGAAAATATATTTAAAATAATAGCGAATGCAGAAGATCTGCATAGACTGTCTGCAAAGGGACAAAAATAGGTGGTAAAGAAAAGTGGCTGCACCATGAGAGGTAACGCTTACACGCAAGCAGGAAGACGAATAGAGAGGAAAAACCAGAAAAAAGTAATGGAGAAAGAACATCAGATCTGATTTTACCAATATAATGAAGAGAGAGGAGAGTCAAAGGGAGAGGCAGAGATAATGTGAGTGGGACAGATAACAAACACAGAAAGCTGCAGGCAGGAGGCTATAATGGACTTTTGAGTGGGGGAGAACGAGAGATAGATTTACGAGGAGAGAGGGACGAGTGCAGGGAAATACAGAGATGGCATGATAGAGTGCTAAGTGGAAGGGGTAAATTTGTGGCCCTGCCTGTATTCTGTTTTTACAAAGCCCGTCATAAAAACAGTGTTTAAATTTAATAGGCGGCTGCAGGAGCATACACACACTCACACACAACCTGCAACACTCAGACATATATTTTCTCACTATGGTGCAGAGTACATGCTATAATCCCACGGAACTAAGAGTATCTATGCTGTGTTTCCATAGTAAATACACACCTGTGATTTCTTAAAACATGAGTGTATTTCACTTATATCTCAGTGTCCAGTTGATTTGACTAATATATTTTGAGTAATTTGTTTTGTTTTGTTTTGTTTTGTTTGTTTTTTGTTTTGTCAGAAAACTAAGCTCATTTGAGTAAAGTGAACTTAGCTGCATTCCAGGAGACAGCTCAGCACTGTGCATGTGCAGTAGCCCTACACAGGAGAAAAGTTTGCTGCACACTTGTGGGATCTGGAGTTTTGCTGAATCTAGTCAGATTAAATACTGTATATGTTTCAATTTGTCATCTACAATTTCATTATTCACAATTGCATTTTGGCAGACAGTATCTGGCACAGGCTAATGGCTAATATTAGTATTACATTAGTAAAGCTAAGGTAGACGTAGAAATTGTCAATGACAATGATGATGATGATTTGCATGTCACTCAGTGTTTTAATTTCAGGGACATAATTTATTTCATTTATCAAGACTAAAAATTTTACCTTTCCAGGAAGATATTTTTGACATGTAATGATGTAGCTCCTCTGAACATCACTATTCATAAATCACTGTTGCATATAAAATATGAATACATTGTAACCCTGCTCTGAAATTATTAGTATTTAGTAACTAAAAAGAACTGTACCGGACCAAAAATGGATCGCAGTAGTTGTAATAAAATCCCTACTTACATGCAGCAACCAATAATTTTCTTCAGAGATACTTTTCCCTACTTTGTTTTTCCTCCCTGTTCGACCCATGCTCTCTCAACATGGCTGACTGCTATGTCTATGTGTGTTTGGTAAGTATTTGGTGACTACAAAAGGCATGGACAGTTTTTTGCCTGATCTTTGCAACCTTCCTTCATGTCTGCAGGATTCAGATGTAACTGGAGAATCAAACAGGTTGAAATATGTGTCACTAACAACTGAATTTGAATCATTACATTTGAATTTGGATTGCATATAGAAAATTAATTTGAATAACGCTAGTAGAATTTGTATTATTTAGCTTGAACAATCGCATTGAAAAACTGCATCTCTCTATTAGTTTGGAACTTGAAAGTGAATGTAACATGATTGAACTGAATTAATTTGCTCTGAAACTGTATTTGATCCTCACTGAAAATTCAGCTCTCTGCATAATTCAACATTCAGTTCTCACAATTCAAATTCAGCTCTCGTAATTCAAATCCAGTTCTTGCAATTCAGTTTCAGTTTATTCAGACACGCATCTAGTAATTTAGGAAGAGCAATCGAGTTGCGCAAATTCATATATTTATGTTTCTAGTGACACATATTGCTGCCCATATTCATCCTGCATCCTACTGGACAATAACATCATCATGGATGATGAAACTCACCCTCAGGTGTTTGGTCTTTTATTTAAACTCTTCATCTGCATCTTACTCTAAACTTTTATAGATACATTTCCACAAACACTACCCTTGTTTGTCTTATCTTTAGGTACTATGGATGCCATTTTGTGTAAATAAAAACCCAGCTGATTATTTTTTATTTGTTGTGCTTACTCAATTTTCCTAAGACAGTCAGTTCCCTAAATTCTGTTAAATAAACACTTTAACTCTGCAATTAAGTCACACTAATGTATTTAAGTATATATATGTATACAAATTGCCATTTTTACATTGTATTAACCTAATAAAATTAAGTAAATTAAACAGCATTTTGGTTTTTGTTGTTGCTGCTGCTGTTTTTACTTTTTTTCAGTCAAATTCAATACATCTTTATAACTGCTTAACTTGTCAGATTTTACAGAGTAGAAAAAAAGCTTTGATCAGGTAGAAGCAGAAGCTGCTAGATAGAATAAAGTGAGTAGACCAATATACAGTAACATGACACAAATGTGTCCAAAAAATTATTCAAAACACTCAGTTCTCTAGTTGTTTCATGTATTAAATGCTTTGTGCAATAAATACAGCAACAAACATACTGATGAAATCTGACTTAAAATATGAGAAGATATGAAGCGTTAGGATGAAAAAAAAAGAATAAGCAATACATATTTAGTCACACTGCTTTCCCTATAAATAAACATCTACATTTTGTAAATCAATGTCTGCAGATGTTGCTTTTAAGGAATCTTAGAAGTTCTGGGTGTGAGAGGCAGGCTTTTCAAACACAGCTTCTGCAGGTTAAATAACACCTCACACAGACCGACAAAACACACACAGAAAAAAGCACGTACATCCTCACCCAACAGCAGCAAATCTCTCAACTTTAGCTCTCATGAGTTATCCCACGAACACTCAAAGGCGAAAAACACACCCATCCCATCCATTCTCATAAACGTTAACATGTAGTACACACACACGGACTGAGAGCTTGGCCTTGTCTGGTGCAGCCATGGCTGGCTGTGGTCTAACAGAGATATATGAGAGAAGCGAGCTGTGTGGAGAACAACATTTATCTGCAACCCCTTCCCTTTAGTATGCAAGGACACCTACCAACAGAAACACTTGGCTTAGCTCTCCTTATCTCTCCGTCTTTTTCACTGTCAGCTCAGCTCAGTGCGTATTACTTTCAGAAAAGCAGCAAATTAGGGTGTATTGACGTTTTTATACTTCCTTCTTTGTATCTTTGTGATAAGACTTGGACAAAGGAAGGTATGTGTTGCAGTAGCTCTCACACCCTCCACCGCTCACAGACTGTCAGTTGTCAGTGTATGAGTAATTATTGTTTGTGTATAAACGGTTTCAGGTCTTTCACAGACAACAGCTGCTTGGCAATCGCTCACTTAACACTGCAGACAATAAAGTGAACTGTCCTTGCAGTTTAAGGTGGATGAAGACAACCAGTGTGAGCAGGAATGTGAGGACTCTTCCTCACTGATTTTGCCACCATCATGTTTTATGCCTAAATTAAGAAGCCTATTGGGTAAATGTGTTGTTAGGTGTGACCTGTTAGAATTGGTGTTTAAGCATTAGATTTTTAAAGAGTGACATAGCACCTGCTGAAAAGCATGGTGGAATATCGTCCTGGAAGTCCATTCAATAGTTGTTGAGATATTAGGTTATTACCAGAGTCAGTAGATGTCATTGTCTGGAGACTGACTATCTGCACAGTATTTCACAACTATCAATCCTATGGTTCTTGAAATATTTTAGTCTGGGCAAAAGTGGTAGTCTAATCAACCAACTGTCCACCATTTCCATCGCTAGCTGTGCAGCTAGCCTGAACTAATTTACTGCTGATGTATATAATATACACTGGCCAAACCTGGCAATGAAAGCCTCTAGCTAAGAGTTTCCTCTACAGTAAAATGTATTCACAACACTGCTGAGAGCAGATGTTTCTGAGGAATGGGGAGAACTCTTTCAGTACAGCCATACTGAATGTAGCAAGCTAGGTGGGGTAGGTGCCTCCAATTCATTGTCTCTGAGAGACATAACAGGGTAACAGGTGGTGGTGAGGGACAGGCTCTATGAAAGGCAAAGTTCAAGTCATTGAACTGGAAATGGGTGGAAAAATCACAGCACAGTAACCGGTCACACTGGCGATCTGTCATTTATGTAACTGAATGAATGTCACTGATGCCTGTTATTTTACAGTTGAAATACTGAAAAACATTTTAGTCGCAGCTCTTCCCTTGACCTATTTCACTGTGAACATATACTGCAGCAGCTATTGAAGCAAGACTAAACAGCATTTGGACTGGAAAAGAGGGGTATGCAGCTGTGGGATATGTCAGCAGCATCTGCAAACTGCATTTTGAATTGGCTGTAGAGTCAAGGAAAGAGATGTGGCAGGTTTGATCTGAGAACTGTTGACCATGTGACCTAATAACAAAGTACATTTTTTCACAAATTTAAAATTACTAGTTATTTATTGAGACTTAAAAAAACATCTGATTAATTATAAACTACAATGCACTGTTACATGTAACTAGTCATTACAACATTAAAATATTGCTTAAAAAGTAATTCAGTAGTAATGAAAATAGTAGATAACAATAGTAGAATATAATGATAATAACATAATAATAACCCTGACTGTTGTTCTTTTGATACACACAGTAAACACAGACTATTTTTGTATTGAGGTATTACTGCTTTTATATAAAGGGCCACCAAGTGCAGTTTCTTGCCAGAAACGAGTGGTGGTGATGGTCACTTTCCAAGAGTTTCAGCCATCATTACATTTACAATACAAAAGATTAGAATACACCCTCTGAGTAGCACCACTTATCCAGGGCAGTCTGGACACTACAGTGAGTCACTATCAGAAAGTTACGAGATTGGCCGGGGGGTGGCGGTTAGCATGCTAACTTCAACAGAAGAAAATAACTGATGTAGCAAAGCGCAAAACATTGGCATTGCTTTCCACAACTGGAGACAGCTCTTGGCAAGTAAAGGAATGAAGTTGGATGAATAAACTTACGTTTCTTCTAGACTGGTAAATAAACAGTTGTTAACGTTAATGTTGGCTATGTAACGATAGCAAAACTTACAAATAGCTCCTTTAAGCAAACAATCTGCCTCTTCCACAAGCACCAAACAAATTTTTAGTACCAGCAATTTCCTGATAATTCAAGCATCAGCTAAGAGCTACTTTTACATGGAGTTCACAAAACAATCTCACCACAAGGTCCATTTGGTTGTGGAGCTTTTGATTATATCAGACAATCTTTCTCAGCAGAAGTAGTTTGCCCAGTTGTCATGGAATTTGTAATCCCGTTATACAACTGAAAGCACCAAAAACAACAACTAAGTCCTTTGTGGTGAGATTGTTTTGTCAACTAAACTTTTAATCTCAAATGTAGATGTGGCTTTTATGCAAAATGATAGCACTGAATATAAAATCATTCTAGGATAGCACTGTCAGTACATCCTAAGACCCAAGTGTAAAAACACTCCATGTATCTGAGTAAGGCAGGCTCAACTCTATTCATTTTTATTTCAAAATCTCATTTGTGAGTTCCTGATAATGGCATACAGTACAAAGCATTGTCTGGTTGCATTTCAGTACTTACGACTGGAGTGCTTCTGTAAGCTGACGTGAAACAGAGACTTGTGAAAGATCACATCTCTCAGAACCCACGATTTACACAGCATGATGTTGGCCTTGCTTTCAAGCTATTACACAACACCACGTTTGTGTGTGTGTGTATGCACGTGTGTAGGCATGAATTTGAGGGTTTAACAAAAACACTTCAACTCCCTCATTTAAGTTCCCTACTGTTCCACTGTCACTCACACACCTTTGGATGGATTCTTGTAGGGAATCTTACTCTTCTACAACTTTTGTCTGAGACTAAGATCTTTTGTTTTAACCAACCAATATTTATATCCTTTACAATTCACTGACGGAAACGAATTGATCAGTGGTTCTTCTGAAATTCTAGGCCACTACTGTTTTGGATGTTTAATTAATTTAGGAATTCTGAAAACATGTTTTCCCATTGTTTATTATGGTTATTTAGTATGTTGATGGGTAAAATACACCAGTTGTATCCATTAATTAAAATATAAATGTATGACACAATAAAATATGCAAAAAGTGAAGGGGTATAGACTGCAGAAATACTGTGAGGAATATTAAAGATCACAGTAGTGTCAAAGGTTGAAGAAGAAAAAGAAAGAAGACTGAGGCGAGGAAGGGTGATTACTGGTGCAGTGAAGATCTCTAAGGATGAAAGGTTCTTGCTTATTAAAAACAGATGAAAGAATGCATGTAACTACTTTCCTATAGTACCTCTGGCCTTCTTCTTTGTCTCTCTACCTCTCTCTCTGTCTCCCCCTCCCCCTGTCTCAGTCTGCCACCACCTCACAGGACATATCTCATGTTGGTGGATAGACTGTGCCTGAGAAGTTTACCTAACTAACAGCTCAAGAACTTGTCCCATTAGATGAGATGGAATGAGGTGGGAAAGAACACTGCCTCCCTCTGTCTGTGTCCGACTCTTGCCTCTTCTCTTTACAGTGAGCTTGGATCTGTTCTTTGGCAACAAGGCACCATACTTATTTGTCACCTGGGGTTTCTTAAACATTTCTTGCATGTCTAACACAAAAAAGCTTTTTGCAGGACACTTCCATCTCGTGTAATTCGTGAATTGATTTGAGTTTTAGCTTAAATTCTTATAAGACTTTTGTTTCCTTGTTTCCATTATATAAAAATGAAAAGGACTACAGGATACTGTGAGGTGACTGAGAATAGCACAACAACAACTCAAAAACACAACAACAATTCCGAAAAACACAACAACATTTCAGAAAACAGGCAACAATTCATGAAACATAACAACAATTCAGGAAGCGAAGAAAGGCATTTTGAGCAAGCTGCCATGTAACCTTTCAGATGTAGGAAAGGACACCTCAAGGAGGAAATGTTGCCTGTAATCAACTCTGCAGCATGTTCATGCTGGCTGGATCATTTACTGAGCTGATATGACCATCATGTGATTGCTGGCGAAACTTAAATTTGTTAGGTTTAGCTGAAAGCCAGGTATGTTAAGCAATAGCTTCATAGATACAGCAGCATCCGACTGATCAAATCGCAACCCACTGAACACATCCACTGGATACACCGTTCACTGTGATCGGGTGTCCTGCCCTTTCCATAATCCAAAATGTCACTGTGAAATATTGTTTTGTTTTTTGCTAAAATATTTGGCATTTTGGGCCTTTAGGCACCGTGGGATACAGTTCTTGGGTCTTCAAAATATGGAGATGTCATTATATGAGCTGAAAGGGGCGTGAGGTCCTAGGAAATAAATTAGTGTCTGTATTAGCAGATGGGCATATTTGAACTTTTGAACTACAAGGGACAGAATCATAAATGTAACAGATGGTTTGAGCAGTCAGGAGAAGTATTGTTCAACTACATCTGAGGCCAACAAAAGGATTCTCACACTCACCAATGATCAAAGCTACCACTCACGTGCTCTGAATCCCTGAAAACAAACTAAGAGCAGAAACATCACACAAACATACTTAACCAAGTTAGGTCTTGTTTTGAGCCTAACTCAAAATAAAAGTTGGGGTGGTGTTTTGTACAGATGGAGACCTGGAGTGGTGTTGGTGTTAAAAATGAAAATGCATTTAACACTAGTGAAAAATACAAAATAATCCACGTGTTAACAAATTGAAGGAAAATCAACATAAAATGTCTTGGTAAGGTGTTGAACCACCACATGCTGGTAAAACAACTTTAATGTGCAAGCATTCTACAACTGACGGATGGACCGACTAGTCAAAAGATATTCCCTCTTATTGTGTTTGATAGTGATGGTATATCCAAAATCTAAAGAAAAATTGGCCGGATACAAATTTGTGGCAATTTAATCTCATTTTCCTCTTTTTACCCCATGAACTCACTCGACGATACCTGTGTTTATCTTACCGTGGGCGTTTTAAACTAGGCTGGGGACCACTATTTATTCTGCTAGCAAAGTGATTTAGATTAGCTCACCTCCTCCAGATTTACAATAAATACTTTTGGTCATCTTGTTGATCTAATAATATAAAATATAATATTATTTAATACAGTGATCATTTCCACCCAAGACAAACAAGTATTTTATCTTATTAACTGACTGGTGATACTTAGTTTTTACCGCACGCTTGCACATGTATGCTTTTTAGATGCAGGACTTTTACTAGGGATCTGAATACTTCCTTCTTCAGTGTATTTGGGTAAGTATTATTTTACAGAAGGAGGTCAATGTATCATTCATTTACATTCCTGTATGAACACACACATCTTCTTAGGTCTATCAGACTGTGTGCTGCATGTACTGATAGATTTGCTGTGTTTAATATGATTATTATAGACAGGGATTTTTCAGAATGGCTCTGGTAATAGTAAACATATAATCCCTACATGAATGATGCAGTTTCAGCCTTCTGCGATAATATACATTGATCCCAAATGGGTCATTCACTGTAAAATGTGAATTTAAAGCGAGCTGAATCATTTATCTAGAGCTATATTTATACAATGTAGTGTATTTGTCTCAACTATTGCAATCCAGACAAATTAACAGTGAATAAATGGATGTAGATCAATTCTGGTGGCGATCCAAAAGATGGAGAAAATGAACCTCCAGGTTCCAGAACAAATGCCTTGGGTTGTGTCTGTCTGACCATCTGTCTTCAGTGATGCAGCAGATATCTGAACACCACTGAGAGTTCTCTTTATTTCTGGGTGACTTTTTATTTTTGTTGATGTTGGAGATGAAGGATGTTATAGTGTTGTAGCAACGCAACCTAGTTCATTTACCTACTAACCTTTGATTGAAGCTTTTTTTTTTTTTTTTTTACGTAGAAGCATTTTTAGCAATAACAAACTTCTTTCAGGTATGAAAAAGCATGGTTAGGTTGGTCTGGTTCTTTGTGTACATTGTTAATAAGTATCATCAATAATAAATGAATGTTCTTTTGTAAACATGTAAATATATATCTGTACAGTTGTTGAATATATTTAGATGAAAGTGATTTCTCATCTAAATTTTAAAGGTCAAGCAGTGAGTAGTGAAGAACGAGAGAGAGCTACAGGAAATAGTGACTATTCAGGCATAATTTGGGACTTTTTCAGTTTGTATGTGTGTGCGTGTTAATATATCCACCTGATTTACATTTGTACTAGTCTTGCTGAGATGGCAACATTCTAATCTACTTCTCTTTTTTGTTACCATTGCATGTGTGTGTGTGTGTGTGTGAGAGAGAGAGAGAGAGATGCAAGTATGTAGCCTTCATAAACAGCTCAAACAGAAATTTTAATTCTCCTCACTTTTCATGATTTGTAGCTAATGTGCATATTTTTTTTCACTTTTAACACAATTTTTGGACAGATCTGTGAAAACAGTGTCTAAGCCTCAGGTCTCTGATTGGTCGCTTCCCATGGCAGATGTTGACCAACATTTAAGTGCAGGCATTGTTAGGAGACACACAACTTCCATGGTGCCCTACTGACTTGAGCATGTTATGGGCCCATAGCCCATAAGCACTGATAGAGGTCATTTTCCCCACTTTTTCAACAAGTCTACATAGCACTGGTTGTAACCTGTTAGCCATCTGCCATTTTACAGGATTCAGTTTTTGGAAAGAAGTGCTGTTGAGTTTGTATTCCACACAAAGGTGGAAGGTGGAAGCTAGCAAGCTAGGTTAAGTACCTAGGAGAGTGAAAGCTAAGTAGCTTGCTAACATTAGCTTTGATTCTCACTATAACTTTTTATCAATGTTATTTTAACATTGCTATTTCAAACTCCTGCACACACTGTACTGCTCTTGTCCCACATTATAAGGAGGGTTTTATATTGGTTGTTAAATCTCGTGCAAACAGGCATTTTTAAAACCTATGTTACTAAGTGATTTGAATCTTGGTGCTGAGTAATGTACAGAGGAAAGTACTTGGTTACAAAGTAATATAGGCAGTATTCAAATGACAGATACGTGACACCTGCACAAATATTGCACCAATCAAATTACCAGCGCCCGCATCATTAGTAGTAGGATGATGCTAATAGTGTAATACTTATGTAAATAATAATTGTTTTGTTTTTGACAAAATAGGTAAAATAAATAGGTAAAATAAAACACCAGGATATAAACACTTATTTCTTAGCTAAAATCTTTTTTTTTCCCAGTTTGACTTCTGTCTCCATGAACACTGTGAACTACTGCATGTTTCCCTGAGAATACACAAGTTAAGTGTACTCCATGTTCTTGCCAGTAGATCAAGTTTCAATCTGATTTATTTTTCCACAACTGTGTCATTTAATCAAATCTAATCTGCCTCTTCTCTCTGCAGTCACTCCCTCTCTCACACAGTGCAGGAGGGCTACGTCACAGGAGCACAGAGATCTGATTTCTGCTGCTGCCACTGATCATAGTCTGTCACGCCAGTTTAAACAGGAAGCAAATAATGGTTGTTATCTGGTTTATTACACAGCTAAATGCAACACAACACAACAAAATTCAGAGAAACCCAACTCAGGGAAAGTAATTTAATGACATAATGCCACAAAACACAGTACAAGATACTGTCACTTAAGTAGCAAGTGGCATTGTCACTTTCTATAACTTAATGAAGCATACCTGTTGAGATATATAGAACCACAGAACAACAGCAGCACCAGCAGCAGCAAGGAGATCTGAACAACAAGGTTAAGCTCAGGATGCAGTCACACTTACCATTTTAATCCACTATTAAAGTTTCCACTCTGTTTTCACACAGCTTCATTTACACTGCTTCACACTGGCATAGAAGGTTTCATACAGACTGTGTAGAATTGCGACCACAGTGCAAACCCTGCCTGAGGAAGGTTTAATCTGCTTCATTGGATTAAAACATGTAGAAAATCAAATGTGGAAGAATCCAAACCTGACAGGATGATTCCTCACACTGAGAGGAAGAATGTAATCCTGGATGCTGAATGATCCAAGATCACATAAATGACATATTTATTTATTTTTGTTTTAGGGTGGCTTTTTTTCTATAAAATTAACACTGCAATCACATTACAGAAATCCAAAGTAATGAAATGTAAGTGTTGGACACCACATTCCAACAGTAGCCTTTCAACCAGTCTTCCATCAAACTGGTGGGAGGACTATCCAGTAGGAGACCCTACTGAGCACTTCTCCATATGTCAGTTTTATGATGCCTCACCCTCCTTAGACCATCTTAAATCAAAATAGAAGGATGATCATTATCTATAGAGATGATCCATACAGCCTCCATGTGTCAGAGTTTAATCCCATTTAAAAATATTTCATAGGCCTCGTCTGTCTCAAAGTGCTCTTGTCCAACATTATCCAGGAACAAAAAATCCTATCAACCTATCAACAGTGTAACCAAGCCCCAGCAGCCCCCTTATTCATTCATTTTGGACTTCACTAAGTATGAATCAATTTTGAGCCAAGGTTTTTGAAATATTCTTGTACATGTGTAACAAGATCATAGACCCAGAACCAATTTTTGGCATGGCTCATAGTGATTTCAAGCTCTCGAGAGACCAGGCTCAATCTGTTGCCTTCTTGTCACTTTTAGCTAAATGTCTCATTATGTGTAACTGGAAATCTAACTCTTCCCCCTTTATATGGTCTCTGGCTTGATGACTGGTGCAACTGAAGTTTGAAAACCACGACTCAGAGCCGGGTTAAAAAATTAGAAATAAAAAAGAAATATAACATAATGCCTGTAACTGATAACCACAAACCTGTAGATTTTTTAAAATGTATTTTTTAATGTATTTAATTTTTATGTATTTAATTTTTAATAATTATTTTTTTAATTTGGATTTTTTGGTATGTTGGCCAGTCCTCCAGTGGATTGGGTTTGTGGAGTGCATGCTTTGGAATAATGTATCATGGTTATTGCAAGGAAACAACAATTCTTTTGATGGTTATTCTAACACGATTACTAAGAATTTCAGGTGGCTACAATTAGCACTGTAAACTGGGATAATGGAAAACTCTTGTGCTGCAACAAGAAGAGGGGTAGTAAGTAAACAATTAAGGTGCACTGTTTTCGGTGGTCAGTGGTGTCATATGTGTCTGAATTTATAAACACAGTAGTGTTTATATTGTGATTGCTTTATGAAAATTCTATACAAACCCTGTTTAGAAAAAAAAATCTCTTTTTTTCTCATTTTGTTCCAGTCTTTTATCCTTCATCCAATGGTCTTTGTAGCCAGTCTATATTGCTCAGTCTTTCTCTCTGTGGTTGCCGGGTGATGAATTGGTTGACACCAGACATTTAGGCCGGCAATGGAAATATCACACCCAAATATCACACTGACCCTCAGCAGCCCTCTCATCGTCTACTGGACAGCGTCCTCCTTTGTTCTTCACACACAGAGGACAAGACAAAGATACAGGAAAAAAGGGGAGGACAGAAAGAGAGGAGAGAGGAAGAAAGGGAGATCTGAATGACATTTTTTTAAAGAAGAGAGTGAGAAGAAGACAGGTAGGATAAATCAGGTGTTTGATTATTTTACATTCCTCTCCCTCTCCCTCACTCTCTGAGGGGTCCATAGCATCATTAAAAACTCATTTGTACTTTTCCCAAACTCCTCCCTCTCTCCATTGATTAGATGTCTCATTGGTGCTCCGGTGATTAAGATAATTGTCATTCATTGTCTTATTGACCTACCAATCAACACACTTGTCATGACCAGTAATCTTCACATTTAGGCTCTGATGTTGTGTCACCTTTATGATCTAATATGATTCACCATGCCTATATTCAAGGCATCATATAAAGTTTTCTTTTTTTAAATTCCTGTAGACCGTTAGCTGGGTCCTTTGAGGTAGAGAAAAAGCAATTAGGCTTCATGGACTAGACGTGTTAGCTGCCTCTGTGTTTCTGTTGTTTGGTCGATCAAAATAAAAAGGAAGGTGACATAAAATAATGATAATGTTCAATTAATTGATGTTAAATGACACCTCTCATTTACAAGAAAAGTGTTCCTGCAATTTAGCGTTTCAGTGTGTACAGAGAAAATGGAGTTTTGTAGAAACACTGTCATAGAAGTAACAAAACAGATGGTGGCAGTGGCACTGATTTATCCCACCACAGCAATATCAACAACAACGTCAGATGACTCCATATGACTGTTGTTCTGTTTATTGTCTACTTTGACAGCTTGTTTAGGGTTAAACACAGCAACATAGCCATCTGCATCGGCAGCATTTCAATGCACAAAATGATGTGTTTTGTAGTCACAGCTGCTGCGCAATGGCTCTGTATGAGGTCCGTATCACCATTAACCATACAAAGACCAGCAGTGTTGGATAAGGCCAGGACGAAGCAGTGCGTGGTAGGACAATTTTGAGAATGAAGCTGTGGCTCCTCAATAACTGCATCAAACTTTCGAATGTCCAGGAGCTTGCTACTACGTCTGAGTGAGCTATTTCAGCCTCACCTCAAAGGCCACACAACACAAATGAGAACACCGGTGGATGTTCTCTTCTCTTTAACCCCCCCCCCCGAGACAAGTTTTTGTGCAGGTTGAAGATGCCATTCCTGTTTTTGTTTTGTTTTTTAGGAGACCCTGCATAACCCCTGATGCCCTGTGTGATGAAACAATATGCTAACAGTGGAGTGAACCCACAGGAAGAGTACTGTGGCTTGTCTATGTGCATGTAAAGTGGTGATTGAATGCTCTTTTAAACATTTGTAGGCACTGCAGAGTGCAATGGACATAAAAATGCAGGACCTTCCTATTGCTATTTATGCTGTGCTTTGTGCTGCACAGTTTCTGAGAGACAAACAAGAAGACTGTCCCGGAGCAAAATGTATTGCAGCTCTGCAATATGACAGATATTTTTAACAACCCACTCAGCCTAACAACTTCAGAACAAACTGAAATGAGATTGAAGCCAGAAGAGAAAGGAATGTACTCACAGATTTCTTTTATCACAAAATAAGCATAGTCCTGGGCCATCTAGGGGTTTGGGTGTCCATTGCTGGCACAGATATAGAATGGCTGTGAGGCAGGTATGGTGCTTGCAATGAATACGGGGAGTGAACCCATCATCTGTCCCATCACAGTTAACCCCACCATAACACAGTTTGTCCTTTTTTTAAGCTCAGATGTCTAGTTATGCTGTCTCCTTGACCTGAACTCCCTGTCAGTGGCCTCCACTTGCTCCAGTTTCGTTCAGTTACTTCATTTCTTTGTTGTTGTTTTGCCATCAGCTCTCCATCATTTGGCAATTTTCTTTACAGTCTCTTACCTGTATAACAAGATATGACCACTCCAGACAAATCACCGCTATCAACTGTTGCTCGATCCAAATTAGCAGAATCTGACATACTCACTGATGCAGGGGAAGAGGATGAATATTGTCCCAGTTGGTAATTTCAATCATCCTCATCAAGTCTAGTCTCAATATCACATTTCAATACCAACTGGAATTTTTGTTATAGTTGTTGCTACCCCAGAGCTACTCATACAACTAGAAGTAGAGTAAAAACCACTGTGCTGTGTCCCCCTGCTTCCTGAGTTTCCTTGTGACAATTGCATCATTATTTCCTCCTTTTTCTGTGGGTAGTCCTTCCCCAGAGATTCTAAATCTCCTGCAGAGGGATACTGCTCTTTGTACAAGTCGATGATATCGCTGTACTTTGTGTGACACAGCCCCCAATCCACGTTCTCCACTGCTTTGCCAACTTTTTACTCATTGATAACTATAACAGGTCAGGTCCACCATCCATCCAGATAAAGAAGTCTGATTTGCCTCATACAAATGATCTTTTCTGGTTGTTCTGTGACAAGGCCACAATTAATACATTTCTCTTGCTGGTGTTGTATTCTGCTTGTATAAAAAAGTGTTAAAATGGCAGGAAGCCACCACAGGAAATAGAAATACTTTTATGTGGATGCGGCTATTTGTAGAAACCCCCTATGTAAGTGCATGTCATTTTTGCATTTTCAGTTTATCTGGGTCAATGTAGACGTAGTCACAACCATCACAAAATGAGCAGCATAGAGTGTACAAACATACATCGCAAAACAGCTTCTACAGTTTGATCCATTTGGTCCAATAGAACTTGAAAATCACAAAGTCACTTGGCATATGCACCAAGTAAGCAGTTTTCATAGGAATGAATGAGGGTCTGCTTTGGATGTAGTATCCAGGTTTTAATCTATTTTAACCCTGTCCTCCCCAAGGGAATGAAATACTGTCTTTTCAAGTTTGAATACTAGTCATCATTCATCTCATGATTGTATTAATTAGAAAGGTGTTGTGCTTCTGAAGACACAAAAACATTCAGATGACATGTATGTCATTTCACTGATTGACTGAAGAATTACACCAGGGGAAACGTGGTGATTGTGATGTAACAGACTGCAATAGTGATTTCATAGAAGGCTGCTGAGGAACAAATTGCTTCTCTTTGCCAAGTGAAGCTTTTTTTTTTTTTTTTTGCATTTCTTTGTGTTGCTGCATTTGATCTGTTTTGATTCCTTGACAGTTGGATTGAATCTGATGACAGCTCTGGGCCTGAGATGCTCTGTGTGTGTCTTCTGTAATTGGTAATGCTTGATTTTCCTGTTTCAGAGGCAGAAAACCAGAGCAGCAATCTGTCTGTGCACAGGCGAACAGTCAAACTATCAAGAGTTTTTTTTTAAGATGTAGGAAGTAAGGGGAGGGAATATTGCTACTGATAGATCAAACCTAAAATCAATGAAGTCAGCGTGAGACAGGAATTCTCTTTCTCTATTACTCTCATACACATCCACACAAGTACATGGGCTAATTAAAGGAAAGCCAGAGTGGAGGAGAATCAGACAGGCAGGTATGCCGATGGGATGAAGGAGACTTTAGACTTCATAAAGGAAAGCGAGCAAATTGACCTCCTGAATGAGGGAACTGTTTCATTACATGTCCCCCGGGTGTGCAGGGTAATAAGGTTAAAGCTAGGGGCACACACTACAGGATTAAAAGACATACAGGCAGGATGTAGTGAAGATGGAGATGAAGCCATTGTAGCTCTGTAATGACTGCGTTGTAAAACACCCCAAACACATCCCACACTGCCTCTAGTTTGAATTCAGCCAATGAGAATAAGAGAAGTTCTGATTATATGTTGTAGACAAGAATCGGATTCCTTCAGCACAAGTCAGATTATAAGACTGTGACACAAATTATTATTATGTAGGTCATATACATGATTGGGCACTCAAAATAATGTGGATACATTATTTTTTATCACTTTCTCTGCATGGACACAGCATTTGTAAAGTGTAAAAACCAAAGTGTAAGAAGTTACAGTTTAATGGAAAGCTATGTGCTAAAATACTAGCCTAGTCACTAGCCTAGCAAATATAGGACGACCCTGATTATTTTCCAACATCTGTTTTTGAGGAGGAGACTTTTTGAGGCCAAGAAACACTTTGAAACTTGTCCTGATGGGAAAGTTTCCCTAAGATACTGAGAGAAAGTCCTCATCAGTGAAACCTTTTCTCTCATACAAATGAAACATGAGACACAGTAATATGAAAAACCCACATTGGCGTATCTTGGCTATCAGTCATTGACTCACAAGCTCTCCTGTCAAGCTCTTGGAAGTGGTCAAATATCATTTTCTCTGTTACTTAACATTTTTCAGACAGTCTTTTTGAGCTCATCATCCATGATGTAGTTTTTTGCTGTTTGACAGATTTCCTCCCTGGTTCATTTCTGCAGTAAAGACGTTGGGAGACTATGAACTTGTTTTCGGTCATCATGAATTTCATGAAAAACACGCCCTCAGAAACTCCTGCAGAGCCAACAAAATATTTTTAGGGTTGACTGACTCCACATTGCGCTGGTAGGAAGGAATATCTGATGTTGTGAACGTATAATTGTCTAGTCCTCGAATATAAGACTACCCCAATATTTTCAAACCTAATTTTCAGAAAAAAAACTCGAATTACTGCCTTGTGTACCTCCACCAAACAGTCATGTTGGGAGACTAATTTCACAGGAGTGCAGAGGACTAATAGATAGCTCACTTGGTGCAATGACAATCACTTGAAGCTAAATATCAGTGAAATCAATGAGTTTGTGATGGACTACAAAAGGAACAGGAGGCCCCCTGTCCTGCTTGTCATCAGGGGAGAGGAAGTGAAGAGGGTGGACTCCTACATCATCAAACTTTATTGTTCTTGTTGTGCTGTATGTCTTTTTTATTAGTGTGTAGGTTCGTTGAGAGAAAAAACTGAGTCAGATTCCCTGTATGTGTTCACGTGCATGGCCAGTAAAGCTGACTCTGATAAAATACAATGTTGTAGCCATGATAGCAGACAGTGCTTCAAATATGGATGTTGCTGCAAAGAAGCTACATAATTCAGTAGCCAACGATGAACATTTTGATGTTACAGTGAAGCTGACCTTTGACCTTTTGGATATAAGATGTCATCACTTTATCATTTTATCCTAGTAGACATCTGTGTGAAAATTTGTCATAATTAGTGTATACATTTTTGAATTATGGACAAAAAAAGGTCACAGTGACTTTGACCTTTGACTACTACATTCTAATCAGTTCATTCTTAAGTCCAAGTAAATGTTTGTGTTAAATTTGAAGAAATTCCCTCAACGTCACCACTATCTGGCACAGAATATCATCTTATATTCGGATCGGTAGGATTTTTCAAGGTCAGGCGCAGTGACTGGAGATGCCTGGCAACCTCACCTGCTAGCCAGTAGTTTCATATTCAGCATACAGACATATACAGTTATGGATCTTCTCATCTAACTCTCAACAAGATAGCAAATAACTGCATTTCCCAAAATGAAGAGCTGAATGAGAGGAAAAAAATAGATTAAGCTGGTAACACAAATTAAATGATCTCTCTGAAATTCCTATATAATGGTTTAACATGAAGAAATCCTGTTTATCCAGCAGCAGTATTCTGACCTTTACAAAGGCCACATCTATACTGTTCCATGATCTGATCATTTTGGTTTGTTACCAATTTTGCATCTTACACCAGCCCAAAATGCACAGCCATCAACAATACAGCCAAGCTTTTTGCACTGCACGGTAGTTTGCCTCTGTGCAGGGTGCATTGGTGAAAGAGAATTTTTGATGTGTTTTCTTTGTCAAAGCAAAGGTTAAAGAAAAAAAAAAAACAAAGTCTCCCAAAGAAGACTGTTTGAAAAAGTGAGAGCTTTTTTAGTTGGCCGAGGTCATGAGTCAGTCCTGAATCTTTTATAGCGCAGCTGAATGACTTACTGCTCTCACCACTACTACCTCTCTCTCTCTCTCTCTCTCTTGCCATATAAACAGACTATTAATGACAAATGAATGACAAAATATTAATAAACAGGTGACATTTATACCAGTCAGATTAACTGCCCATTCTGTTAGAGACAGTTTATTAAATTGCACCACTGTCAGTAAAATTGAAACAGAGCTGAAACAATTTATGCCACAAACAGGAGGTTCAAAGATCCAGTCATTTTTGTTGTCATTAACTAATGTAGCATCTGGCATCTGTGAGTACTTAGAGATTTATATTATACTGACAATCAATATCACTATTTTGCTCCTGTCAGGAATTTAGTGAATGATACTTGCCAAGTGTTGTGGTGTTTGGTCAAGTGTCGAGTTGTATTATTGTGGTTACCTCTGTATTGTGTTATGAAGCATTGTAGTGTCATGACAAACAGTTAATCGAGATAAATTGATGTCATTAGTAAAATGAAATATTATTTTGACCCCTGGAAACAGTGGATTGAGACAACATTAGATATTTATGATTTTTATAATTCAGCCCCACAGAACAATATTAGACCTAGTAGAAAGAATATAAGGAAAAGGAGTATGTTGTTGAAAATCACGCAGTACATCCACTACAAGTAAACACGTATAAATATATAATGCAATATAGAATATACAGGTGACATTTAGAACATAGAGAGTCTCAAGACCAATGTGCTAAAACATGTCTTATTTAAAAATGTGCTTGCTAAAAGTACAAGAATCACCTGCAAAATATACTTTGAAGTATCAAAAATTAAAAGTATTCATTTACACACTGCCCGATGAGTAGTGGAGCTCCTGTTACAGTGTTATACATTATTGTGTATTTTCATCCATAAAACTGAAAACATGTTTGTGAGCTGACTATGGATTGTTGTAAAATATTACTGCAACCAGCAAGTGCAGCTGTCAGATAGATGTAGTGGTAAAAAACAAAGTTGAAGAAATGTAAATACTCCTTACGTTATTACTCATACAGAACAGTTATGCCCATCCAAATCAGCCATAACCCTGGAGTTTTCACAATATATTATAAGTAAGCTGTTTTATCACAAACTGTAAACGCCCAGATCACACTGCAGTTTTACAAAATCAATTACATATTACAGAGAGAACATTTTCTCTTTAGAATTTTCTGTTGTCATTATATTTAGGTTGGTACTTTTCCTGATAGTGTGATTAGCTACACTCGCACCAGTACTGATAGCAGCCTGCTCTTTTTTCAAACAAAAGAATTCTCCAGAGGTTATCAATAATAAATATCAAACAAAATATACAATCACCAATTTGATCTCCACATTCCAGGTCTGTAAAGAATGCAGGCCTGTAGGTCAAATCCACCATTTTTCAACACTGTATATTTTATTTTGAATACTTTGCAGTCAATTATCTAAGTAAATAAAAACATTATTTCTGCACCAGAAGTTTTTCTGTTTGGAGAGGGTTTTGAGGTACGACCTTAACGGAAAATAAATCTATTTACAACAGGTGATGAGATCTACTGTTGGAGTGTGGTTAAATTTAAAGAATTAATTTTAATTGTTATTATTTTTATTTAAAGTTGCTATATTAAATATTTTGCTATTTCCAATGCATCAGATGATTACGGTAATGTGAAACATGTAATTCGTGATGTTCATTGAGAATTATTGGCCAACTTGGGTAGGCCCTTCTCACTTTATAGAGCTCTAGCTCACTGTCTCAGAATTTCATCAAGAGTCATGTTCTCAGCATCATAGTCTACAGTCCAGCACTGCATACAAATACTATCATATCAAAGCAGTTAGTGATTAGCTAAGTCTCGTGTGAGAATTTAGCATTGACAAAGGCCTCCCAGGATTTGGTGGAGACTGTATCAGCTAAAGAGCTAGGTGGGCATCAGGAGGCAGAAAATGACTCATATTGAAATCAACTTATACTTTATCTGTTGATTGTACCCACAAGCAACTCTAGCCAAGTTACATCAACTTAGCAAGGATAATATCTCAAAGCGCATAGTTTGTTTCACTTTCCCCCAGTGTTAAAAGTCAGTTAGAGTTTCGTCGTAATAGCCACATCTACTTATGTTCAGGCAACGTCTCATAGGGTAAGCAAAATTTAATGATACTGAAGACGGAATCACCATCCCAGTTTCACCAGGAGCCCGTAACCCACAGTTTCCCGGTTTGTGTTTGGCAAGGAACCAGGAGATTGTGCTGGCATTCACCTGACTTGCCCCATCAAAAGTGAAAGGGTGTCAGCAGTCATATTTTGTGTTGGTTATTCTGAAAAGATATATTGTTTCACTTCACATCAGCCCGTCAGCCGAAATAAAATGAACCAAGACCCAAAACATCAGCCATGACAGGTAACATTTTGATTGAACCGCTTTGCACCTCTCATCCAAAAGCGTCAGTGGATCGCAAGAATTTCTTGCACTGGTAAGAATTAGGTTTTCATTGGCTATACTGTTTTTTGACCTCTGCAAAATGCCTGTGGATTTTCTTTTCTGTCTCTCACCAACAACAGAACCAGTAGTGTGTTTTTCCACATTTCAGCGAATCTCTTTAGGTACTTTTTGAAACGGTTGTCTGTCTGTGTATGTGTGTGTGTGTGTGTGTGTGCGCAAAGTGACTGGCAGGTGTCCCACACCAGTCCCACGTTCAGAATACCATTCATCCCAATTTACCAGTGCCTAAATGTGTGCCCCAGCGCCTGTGCGCGTGTGTGTGTGTGTGCAGCCAATGTCGAACTCTCGTGAAGGGCAACCTGGTCAGACGACGGCTTTTATTATTCATGATGCAGGCCTTATTACACATGCTTACATGATCTCTTCGCTATTCCAGACCCAGAGAAAGAGATAAGAAGGGAAAGGAGGAGAAAGAGAGGAAGAGAAAGAGGGAGGGAGTGAGAAAGTCAGTGTCTGTGTTTGAGTGTGTTTTAGTTGAGCCTGTACATAAATAAATTATATATACATGTTGAGTATCGTGTGTATTTTAGTATGTTGTTTTTTTTCTTTTTTTTTTTTTGTAGAGTGTTACTCAATTCCTCCCACCATGAAATTTAGAAACCACACTTATAGCTCCAGACACACATCTTATATTTTCTCCACTCTTTTTTCTTTTCATATGTACCCTCTTCTACTTTTATTTCTCTGCAGTATTGACCAGTCATGGCATTTCTTGATTCTTCTGTCATTTTGTATATCATAGTAAAATTTAGGATTTTTTATGTTGAGAGGTATATTTTCATGAAAAGTGAATGTATGTCTGCTCAGTTGTGACACAGTCATCCTCTTCATAATGTGGATTTGTTTCTACCTTTCTCTGAACACTCATCTCTCCTCAGGTTTAAGGGGATATTTAGGTATTTTTCAACCTGTGTCGTGTTATACTGGGGGTCACAGGGCGGCAGTAGCTAGCAGTATCATTTAAGTCCAGTCAAACAACTTTGGACCAGTTTCTGTTTGTAGGGGCTCATGGTGGAATTCTTTGTCTTTTTTTTTTTCAGTCAGTGTTGTTGAGTTGATCTCCAAAGTTCATGGGGGACATGTTGTACAACCCTTGATATCTGATGATTTTACAAAACCCTGTGTTACAATGTTTTAGTCTTTTGTCCAAAGTCAAAATGTTAAAATTTCTGCTTGGTTAAGGTTAGGGAAATGAAAGTGTCAGACATGAAAGTCAGATGAGCTACATGCCCATCCCTGACCTCAATTTTTCAGTGTTATATATAGTGTGCATTATTTCCTGTGTTGGCACTGAACTTTGGTATTAATCATAAACTGTGAGGTGCATCATCCAATGTTGACATAATTCCAGGGGATGCTGGGATACTGGGCTGAATCACATTCTTGCTTTGTTGCTGCAGTCCACTGCCATTCTGTGCCATTGTGCCAGTGTCCACTGGATGTGTGAGTCAAGCTTCTCACTTATAGCTTAACTCACCAGGTCTATTTTTGCCAGGCCATTGTGCATCTCGGAAGCATGATAGTTGGGTTTGGCTACAAGTGCAACAGAACACACTTCAGAACACTCCCAACGTCAAAACAGACTTTGAAGAAAACCTGATTTCACTAAAACTCTGTTCTTAAATCAAGACATATGTGAGCATTAAATCTTATGTGAGGCATCAGTTACATTATAATGTCCAGTCTGTGCACTTGCTTGAAAATGATTGGCTGTTACTTGTCAGCTGATAGACACACAGCTGTGAATGAGCGGGCAAATTCGTGAAATAACAGATGGCGATCAGCAAATACACAAAAATACACTTTCACTGCTCTTCATGGACTGATGCTATACTTCTTGTTTGTGTATGACACTTAATATCTGAGGCAAAAGAGGGTATATCATAATTTTCCTTCTGCTGATATACTTTTCAGGAAATACAGATAGAAAATAAGGTTTGGACAGAATGCTGCATACTGTAATATAAAACAAGTTGCAGCCAGAAGGTGTCTGTTACCACACTGATCATAAATGAGCTACAAATGTGTGTTTAATATGCAAAATGTAATGTAAAACACATTAAATATCAGCAAAAGCTGAAAAACAAACTTCAATGCGTGTGGGTTCTGAAGTAGACACTTAAACTGTGACAGAGACATAATGCAACTGTGGCGCAACCTGAATGCGACATAGCTGCATCTAAAAGACATGAGGTGAAGCTGCTGTGATTTCTTTAATGTTCTTCTCTTGGATTATATCTGCTTTTTTAATTAATTTTCAAGTGCGACCAGAATTTAAGTAACTATTAATGAAAATCTAAGACCTAATTCTGCCTTCCTGGCATTTGCTTGCATCTTTCTTTGGATATTCAAACCACTACTACAAAATTCAACTTGCACTGGATTCTGCTGGGTTTTCATTTCATGTGGCGAGGCCATTTTAGCTAAGTGGTCCCCAAGACACTGTAGTCTATCTGACTCTGTCTCTCTATCACACACACAAACAGTCATGTGGAACTAAAGAGGAGCATGTGTCGCAGGTCAGCCTCCCTTTCACCTCACAGGTGGCAGACACAGCTGTTACACACACACTTGTGCACACACACGCTCACACACACACACACACACACACACACACACACACACACACACACACATCTATAACCAGTGAAGCACTGATGCACGTTGGGAATTTTCTCTGGAGATCTTGATATTTATATTCAGACTTTTTAATATTTGCACTGACACTGTCTGACAACTTAACCCAAATGTGACATTTATTTTTCCTTTAAGCTTATACATGATACACTTTCCTGGCTTTTTTTTTTCTACATGTCTAGAAAAAGTGGCTAATAACAGTGTAATGTATTCTGCACAAAGCCCTTGGCAGGTTTTCAGCAGCTCTGTAGACTGACAGCCCAACACAGCACATCAACATTGTCAAAATTACAGTAAAACTAAGCTATACAGTAGTAGGTGTAACTGTGGATATTGCTGTCACCTCTGTCTCTGCCTTTCTCCCCCTCTCCCCACGTAATACAACACAATGAACTTTAATAAAGACAATATTCTTTTGCTGCATGCGTCTGGACCTCAAATAATGAAAAATATTGATTTGAAACATCTTTAAGTCGATATTACTCTCTGTCATCAGGGAGCACGAACAGAAAAGAGCTCATTACCAAGTTGCTATTATGAAGCTTACAGCACCATCTAGTGGCTGTTGATGAGGACAAGTTTGAGAACAGCAACAGTGTTCCACTTGCTTGTGTTTGACAAATTAGAGTATTATATAAATGTATAATAAATCTGTTTTTACATTAAACTCCCTGTCTTTTGTTTACATTTTTAAGCATCCAATCTATGTATTTGTGCCATTGATTAAATATTTTGTAAACACATTCCCTCTGACTGTCTTGGGGTCTTGGGATGCTAAGATCTAGAAGCATCACTCATTTGTGTTAAAATCATTTATATGAATCTTCATCTAAATCTATCTTTTATTTATTAAATGGGGGATTTATTTTTCATTAGTCTGGTTCCCATGAAGAGGGACCAAAGATTAATTTAGGTAATGAGCTGAAAAAGTCTTAAACCTTCATTTTCGTTGAAGCAATGATCCTTTAGGGCTTACATGCCATGTTAAGATGAGATTAGCAGTGATTTGTTTTTAAAAGAAGGGACTCATCAAACTCACCCAGGTGATGACAGCTGGCCCTTTAATATATTTGGTATATTAACTGATTAAAAGAGTGAACAAGATCACAGGCTGTACCCACAATTCACTGTCACCTGAGACTCAGTGACGCACATCACAGCTTTTTGTAGAAAGTGTAATGCTATTACGCACATAGATGTCAAATGTCCCACAATTTGTCAGTGCACTAATATTCTGTACCAGGAATGAATATCACTGCAACAAAAAATGAACTGAATTAGATCACCACAGACACTGGCGATCCATACAGGGTGTGCCCTGCCTCTCACCCAGCAACAGCTGGGATAGGCTCCCAGTCTTATATCTGGCCACCTGACCAATCTAAGTCCAAAATTTCCTCTTTTTTGTTGTTGTTGTTGTTGTTGTTGTTGTTGTTGTCTACTAACTCCTGAGGGGAATATCTTTGTCTCTTTGGATAATTTTCACTTTAGCCCTCATGTATCAATATTACATTATATGACATTATGTATTTTTGAGCCAAGAACTACTTTACATTACTCTGACAATTGTAGTAAGTTATTATATAACTTTCACCAAACAAATGGACAGGGCACAGGTGACTATGTTGTCGCTGTAACTCTATTTATTTAACTTTATTTATTTATTTTACTATAAATCTTGCATGGGAAGGATGAACTAAAATACCAGACTTGGATGAAAAGAAACCTTCCTCTGCCCACCCACAAGTCAAATTACCGTCCTTTCAGACAAAACTAAAATTTCATTAGCCTTCTACTATTCAGACTCCTAAATGTTCCCCTAAATGTTCAGAACTTAGCAAGTGGCAATGATTAATTGCATGGCAGTAGTGGCAAAACTGACATATGACAGTTCAGCAGCAGGACATTCATGGTGAGGAAACTTATCTTCATACTGTACCTGAACTGGATCTAAGTGGACAAAGCCTTCCATTCTCCATGTATGTCCTCATTGCACCTTAGTGTTGTTTCATGAGTGTAGACATTCATGATACAGTTGGATTTAGGACCCATTTCCAGCTAACAGGGTCAAACATTCCCACGGCCTTAAGTTGCCAGAAGTGATTCTGGGGGTGGAAGAAGGTAGGTGTGATTTTTTAAGTGTAGGCCTACTGTAAGTGTAGGTGCAGTGTCAGAGTATGATGATGAGCTTCGGAGCTCTGGGTGTATTTAGTGGAAGATGTGGTTTTTCAAAAAACTAAATTCTCTCTTCAACCTTTTGTGATATTGTGTACCTGACTGAAGGAACCACGTGGGATGGCACATACCAGCCCGGTAGCTGCATAGTTTCACTCACCCTCCTACCCTTTCCTCTAAAATGTGACTATGTAACTTTTGAAAGAAGAAATTAAACGAGATTTCTCTTACAAATGAGAACTTTAATTAAAAAGCAGAAACACTGTCTGCCTGAATGTAATACATTAAGCGTTAGTTTGCTGTTAAAATCCTTACTTAATATGGTATGACTAGTAGCTTAAGGTAGCCAATGTCAGCAAACTTCAGCTAGATATTCCTGTGTACTGTAACTAATCAGGATCAGTTTGCTGATTTTGTGGCTCCTCTCTACTTAGCATTTACCATTATCCCACAACTGCCATTTGACTGACTTAGAAATTAGTTTCTGTCACCAATAAGAGACTGAAGAGACTTGAGTATAGTGTATTTTAATAGAAGATTTGTTTTGTTGAAAGTTGGAAGTGATGTTGTATAACTTGTATTTATGGAAGTTATATTCTAACAAAGTACTTTAACATCTGGCTGTGATATTGTTTTGAACACATTGTATTTGTGGTGATTTATAAATCAAATGACAAACAATACACAAACCACAAAAACAATCTCAGATGCACACATCTGTTTCTCCCTCACCATGGTCATAAAATCTTACTCCTGTTCCATCATTCAAAATTCAACTTCACACTTTCTTACTTCTTCAGAGTGCACATACTAACAACAGCCATTGTCCACATCTATCAATTTATCATTCTTGCTTATCAAAATAAATGCAGAGTGACTCTGAGGGGGGAGGAGTGAAAACAGGCTGGATTTTAGAAAAAATGGCATCTTAGGTTTTACAAATGCAAAATGCTGTAGAAGCATTTTAAAATCACAAAAATTAATGACCATTTCTGGCAGCTGTACAGTACAAAAATAATTCCACTTAAAATGCCATTAGTTGCCTTCAGTTTCTGTTTGTATTTTGATCTCGTAAATCTTGAAAATCAGATCAATGGTTGTTTACTTCAACAACTGTAAAGGAAAGCATCAAATACTGCATACATGTACTGTGTAAGACACTTTGACTTTGAAGTCTTCTGTTTCTATATATCAATAAGAAAAATGATCAATTATTCAAGATTTTAACATTGTTCTGTGTGTGTCGAGGAGTGGGTGGATCTGTTTTGTTTTCTTATTCTCGAGGCCATGCAGTGTTGGGTGACAACAGATGCCTCTGTGTTCCTCTGGAACAGATTTGATTCATTTGCAGTGATGAAGAAATTTTCAGCAAATACAATGGAGAATATGTTGTAATGTTACAGAAAATTCTGCTCAAAGGTTAACAGAAGTGTCCATGAATGGTACAGAGGATATACTGTATATGTGCAGTATTAAGGTAGGAAATGGAAATGTCTGTAAACTTAACAGAAAAGCTACTGGTAATTTTCTGACCTACATGGTGAAACATTATGTACCCAGTTCCAACCAATGTCCAACTTAAACCATATTCAAATAATAATGCTAGTTTTAAATTAATTGTCACCAGATCTGAAACCTTCACAGCATTTTTCATACAGAGAGGATTTAACATAAAGGTCTATGCAACACTCAATGAAAAGAATATTACTTTGGTATCAAGTAATCCAAGTCTTCCATATGGAAAAATGTGTGCAGAATCACAGATGCATTCTCAACACAATATTGACTAGTCTATGAACTCAAATGATAAATAACAGGTGATTAAAAATCACTTTTTAAAACCAAAAATACCTAATCTCTTTAATTCATTAGCACAGCTCTGAGACACAAGTTATGGACATGTACTGAATCAGATAATGGGTCTGACACTTGCATAGTTTTAATAGGAGTCCTAATGAGTCCTATGCCTCCTCGTCTGACAGAACTTAAATTCTAGGTTTAAATATTGTAAGCAAGCTGGGCTGCACTGATGCTTGCATATCAAAAATGCAAACAACGTTGAAAACTTGTATACGTCATTTTAACCATTAGGTGTGAAATTAAGTTACACAGTCATGGACAGATTAACCTGTTAGTGGACCCCAAGGTCTCATCTGTGTTCACATCAACAGTAAAGACCCACTGACAATCAATGTGCAATGCTTTGCCATTCATTTTCTATGGGTCACTGTAGAAGTTGAATTTGTGGTGACACTGAACTGACCAGCCATAAAAAATTCATTTAAATGGAGTTTAAATTGTTCAACTTTTGGGGGTATTCGGATGGAAACTCTATAGTGATTTGCAAAAAAGTGACATAGGAAAAGTTACATTGGTAGAACAAGAAGTTTAGTGTATACCTGAAGTGAATGAATGTCTGCAGGAGGAGCAAATCTTTGTTGTACTCTCTAGGATCCCTGTTTACTAAGTCCCTGAGCTCCAAGATTAAAATGAAGTGCTGTATGACACAATATCACATAAACTGTGGGAGAAAGTGCAGGTTGCCTATTTGCACAATATTTGCTAATGAGGAAGCTGCTCACTAGCACTAGCATACAAAAAGCAGCGAGCGAGAATTGTTGTACGATTTGTTCACTTCCAGTGGATCTTCTCTTTAAGTCGAATGTGACACTAGGTGCCTCCACAAGATATGGCCACAAAATTAGCTGTTGATACAGGACAGACTTTAATGATGAGAATCCCCCGGCAAATGTGCGATTAATCAAATAAGAACCTGTCGGGGTTCCTGAGAGAGACACGCACTTTGCCAAGTAGGTACTCCAGCTGTGCGTGCTGAAGGAGCTGGTCTGTGACTGAAATGACTGGGGACCCCTGCTGTGCTGACTGCAAGATGCAATGACTTCGCACAACCACGGGAGGGCAAAGCTGCGCATGTTTCTGCTGCAGTGTTTCGGATTGTATGACCTGTCTGGGCCTGAAGGGCTGCACACTCACTTTCGACTAAGCGGCTGTCAGTTGATCATTTCCTCAAACAAACGCTGTCCAAACTCGTTGGTGGTACTACAAAGACGTTTCATCTCACAGAATTTTAATCTATGGTAAGAATATAGGTCACTCTGCGTCTGCGTTTTTCTAGTTTGTTTGTTAACACCTAATCTGATAACCATCTGTGGATTCGCAGTGAGGAGCACACTTAACTGTCGTGTTTTGATGACGCCATCACTGGGACTTTCCGGATACGTCACTTGGGGCTTCCGAGTTATTAGCTAGCTCTACCTCTGTGTTCATGTCGTTAGGCACTGTAAACGTCGCTGCGTTACCCTGGAGTACACACCATAAGAGGCTATGAAAATGCCAAAGACTCTCAACGGTGCCGAGAGGTTTGAATATTGAGACGTCGTTGTCAGGGGCGACGGTCAGACCGAGAGGCGGAATGTCAACAACGCGGCCCCTCCTCGGGATGAGACGAGTCACCGAGCTAACGTGCCCGGAACAGCCGAGCAACAGGCTCCCTGCGTCAGCCGGCAGGCAGCAGCAAGAGGCCCCCACCGTGGACGAGTTTACAGTCTTAGAGGATAAAGAGGAAGAGCTAAAATGTGCCAAGCCTCGAGTGGAGCAGGTTTTCAAAGTAACGTTCACCATTATCGGTCTGTTGGACCACACGGGACAGCCACACGGCAGCAAAACATCACGGCAGATATGGCTGCAGCTCAGGGGAAACAGAGACGACGTGTCAAAGGCAAAGGTGAGGTTCTTTAATTCAGTTTCACTTGCATGTTCTTGACATTAACCAGCAGTCCACCGTCACACATAGGTTATGTCAAAGCTATGGTGGCTGGCTGTACCGCTCACTGTTAGGCTGGTGAACAGGTGTATCAGGGTCCTGTGACTGGCACCAGTCTCCTCTGTTCTTACATCTCACGAGGATGTAACATCAGAGCATGGAGATAATACAGTATTTAGATCAGATAGGGTTTTAATTTGTGTGTGTGTGTGTGTTTTCTCCTTGTCTATAAAGGCTGCACAACAAAGGGGGATAACTTTGTTGAGGTTGTTATAGCTAAGAGATAAAAACAATGAATATTTCTGCCCACTTGGCCACCACATCCGTTGTACAAACACTGTTTTCTTAGATATAATATCACCCACTTCTAGCTCAGAGAAAATCATTTATGAAAGTAACAGCAGTCATAACGTTCCTAAAATATCAACACACATTTTACACTGTGGTATCTAGTCACAAATGTCATGACATTTGAATCAGTGGGTTTATAGTTGGACAATATCACAGACAAGTCATTTTAGTTTCAAAATGATTTAGAATTACATTAGTTTATGGCTGTAGAACATTAAATGTGAACATGTGAACTTATTGCTGTTGTCTGTTGTTAAATAAGTTCCAACTGTAAAATTTGCCACATACACTTTAAATTCTCTGTACAGTTTTGTGAAACAAACATATTTAATAAAGTATTAACAAGCAAAGTGTGTGATTGTGAGAGGAAATAGGAGGCAAAATTAGAATACAGTACAGTCACAATAAGGATGGTTTCACAAAACTAGCAAGTCTGTGGAAGGGCTACATTACACAACAATCTAAAGGAAGTTATGATGTGAGAAACTTAAAATTGGCTAACTGCTTTTGTTTAGTGCTGCAACAAACAATTATTTAAATAAAATGTAAAAATATTGAGAACCTGGAACCAGCAAATACTGACATGTCTGCTTGTCAAGCAACCATAAACAGGCAAAAGCAAGAATTGGCAGAAAGTGAGCCATTGAGCTGTTTCAGCTGCACTATGGAAAGCAAACATAACGCAATATTGTATACTGTATAAATAAAGCACAATACGTAGTTGAATTTTTTGTCCCTGTCAGTCATGTGATTAATTTCAAATTCATTTGAGAATGTATTTTGCCATTTGGGTGACACATGCACACATATGACATATTGTCTGATATTGTGCTTTCTTTTTGAATTATGGATCTTATCCTGATGACCTAGTTATCAAGTTCACTGTGCTGTATTAATATCATTAACGCAACACTTACCTCCAAATAAAATTTTAAAAAAGTCTAGAAATTACAATTTATAGGACTTTTGGTGTAGGGGATCTCCATATAGGAAGTTGTGTTGTTGCAGTTATATTATAGGGCTGTGTCTGATTTCTAGATTAATAGATTACAGTGATCATTCATCATGTGTATTCGTTAACATCTGCCTTTGTGTATCATGCACTTAATCTGAAGGAATAATCAAACCATCATGAAATTAATACATAAGTTGTTTTTCTGACGATCATCTTATACCACTTCAAAGACTGTTGATATGCCAAAGGTCCACTTTTTATGTGACATCTAAATTTGTGAGAAAGTGCGGCAGCACTCCTCGATTAACAATGCTCAGTGTGACTAAATCATATCATCTGACACTAAAGGTCAGTGTGAAACACAGCTGTCAATTTGAAAGTCATCCGGGCCTGAGATGCATTTAGAGATTATACACTACAAAATAGATGTCAATATCTGTAGTTTTTTTTTTTTTTTTCAGTGTGATTTCCCATACAGGAGAAAATTTCACACTTCTGTATCTTGTGACATGAGTCTCACTTTTGTGCGTAAGCTGCTCTTCATGTAACCAGCTGTTCCGAGCTCTGCCAGTCAACCGAGAATGTGACGTGGAAAAAGTCATTTCACTGTCAGCCTGTTCAATTTATCATGAGGATGACAGAGGAGTCATAAATGGCTTCCTCCATAGTCATACCAAGTTACATTGGTATGGCTTCATACCAAGTTACATTGGTATGGCTTCCTCTAGTTTGGGAAATCACTGCCATTATTCCAATGACTGCTTTTCTTGTAATCTAGTTTCATAGGTTTTCTGCCAACCAACCACAACAACGACAATTTTTATTTTCTCTTTCAACAATCTGCCGCAGTTTGCTGACGTTTCAGAATGTCAGAAAGTTGGCAGTGTAAAGCTCTTTGCTATACTTACAGAAGGGGAAATACAGTTTGTGAATGACTGTATTTAATTTTATTGGCAATTATAAAATTATTAGTTGTTGTACCTGAATATGTGATGTATTGCTTTGTGGTGTTTTTTGGCTTTGACAGAAAACAGAAGGAGAGGTGGCTAAATTAAAGGAATGATTCAACATCTTCAGGAAGTGCAGAGAGTTAAATGAGAAGATCAATACCAGTCTCATATCTGTACACTAAATATGTAGCTGGAGCCAACATAGTTAGCTTAGCTCAGCATAAACACTGGACATGGGGAAACAGCAAGCCTGGCTTTATCCAAGGGCATCAACTCTTTCTACCAGCACCTCTAAAGGTCACTGATTCACACGTTATGCTGTGTTTGTATGTGATCTGTTCAATAACGGAGGTGTAGAAATGACAAGTTACTCACATGAGGTGACATGCCAGACTGCAACTGTTATTTTAAGGAGTGCAGGTAGATTTTAGTAGGTCTTACAGGGCCCTGTGTTAAATATAACAATATCACTGCACTTAAATGAAATGTTGTCAGAATAGTTTTTGTCCAATTAGTCGCTGTCACAGAATATTAAATACTAAATATAAATTTAGCCTCCCTGTTCTCCATCTTTATCTATAATGTTTGTTTCTAACCCAAAATATCAGCCCCAAATGTTGTCGCTGGCTCATGGATAAACTGTAACTATTTCATCAGAGTGAGCAGTAAACTTGTAAAGTATCTGTTTTGAGTGGTTTTAGGGTTAGTTTTTATGGTGTCATTTGGTCTCGCCTGTCCTGGCAAGTTGGGAAATTTAGGTTGGGCAAAGACTAAGTAAAGGTGTGATCATTTCTTGTGAAGGGGTTGATTCACCTAAATTACTGGGGAAAACATATTTTCTCCTGTACCTTCAACAATATCTCCAATAATATTTGTCCTGGTTTTTAAATATCCCTCTTTTCTTTTTGCCATCATCCCGATAAAAACTGATGCGAACAAAGTTTCATCCGTTGATCACTGGAAAATTACATTTTTAAACAAGCAAGAGTCCTGAAACAGTGTTCCCATTGTTGCAGATAATCCACAGATCTTATTGCCAGCTGTTTTCACACAGACTCTTTCTTTGGTAGAATGTAGTAATAATAGTAGTTTCTTTTTCTTCTTCCTTTCTAGTTTAGAGTCCATAGATAAACAGAAAAATGGTACAACTAACAATATCTGAGGTTAGTGTGTACCTTTCAAGAGCCAGGCAGTATGGTGGTAAAGGATGAGATTCTAAATGTGGAGCACAAGGTGAGGACTTTGCCGGTGACCAGTTCATCTGCTTTCAGTTTGTCATGCTACAAAAATACCTGTCAAGTGAAAATAAAGTACTAGTAGTAGTATATAGTATATTGTAGTATAAAAGTACTTACTGACTGAAGCTCATCAATCACATCATACAAAATTGTACTATATGCCTAAAAATCACAAAATTAAGTAAATTTCCAAAAAATGTATATGTTTACTTTTATTTCTCGCATCAAGGTTTTCTCAGGCATTTTGTTATAGCAAAGGGCCAGACCTAATGGATATCCCAACCAATTTTACTGTTTACTTGTTACTTGTTTCATTTTAAAAGCCACACCCAAATATTTGTGATCTGGTTCTCTTAAAAGTCTGATATTCTTTCTTTTTTTTCACTCCAACTGCGTCATCGTTGAGTCATTTTACACTCTCAGTAGTCTCTCTTTCTTGTTCAACACATTAACCCTAAGAAATGTGACACAGTATCTGGAAGGAAGTTACTGCACCCACCTTCAGCTGATTCATCCAAACATTTCCCATAGCTAGGAGATTCCCTGAATCAATGACAAGAGTTTAGTTTCAGCACGTGTCAGCTTTACTGCCCTACAGTGAAGTGTGGGGACGGGTGTGTGCTTCTGACCACATACCAGTAATGTTTGCACTAGCCCTGTAATATACAGTGGAAAGAAAAAGTATGTGAACCTTTTGGAATTTCATGGTTTTCTGCATTAATTTGTCATAAAATGTGATCTGATCTTCATCAAAGTCAAGGGTATTGACAAACACAACACACTTCCATTTAACATTCAAAATGGTAGTGGCAAGTGAACTCCAAGTAATAGTTCAATCTTAGTTTCATCAGTCCACAAAACATTCTTGCCACCGCTGTGGAGGTCAGTGTGCTCTTTCGCGAAACTTCAGGTGTGCAATGTTCTTTAGAAAAGAAGGCTTCCTTCGTGGTGTCCAGCAATACGCAAATCAAGTACACTGAAA